>OX155960.1:25900183-26393632 GCA_944548615.1 Micropterix aruncella | reverse complement strand
TTTAAATTCTTCCATCTGTCAAGTAGCTCGTCTTGTCTTGTTATTTCCCCTGAAATAATAGGAAATTGAGTGAGTTTACGTATAAAGAAGGATTGTAGCTTAATTTTTGAGATAATTGGATGAAGGGTGAGCGTTTACTAGTTGAAAAATGGGCCCAACTTAAACCTACTCCTCTTTCCGCAAGTGAGAGGCATTCATCATTCTCGTTAACACCTAAAGCATTCCCGAATCCGATCAAGGGAATCCTTCGTCACGATGTAAGTGGCTTTTATAATTATTTACTTTATAATCATCTTATTGATCAATTCTAAAAAGAATATATACACAAAACTATCAAATATTTAAAATATTGAATTTTTACATATTTTATGTTTCGTTCATTGTAAATAATCCATTTAGGTTAAAGGTAATCTTTCCAACTAATAGGAAAGAGCTGACTGCTTCCTTTCATTGATATGAGGGCATGTCACGCTTTTAGTTTTAAGTTTTCAGCTGAATATTGATCGCAGCTTCTTTATATCGCACCTTTAGAAAATAAAAAAACGAAATTCGAAATTTTAAATTCTTCCATCTGTCAAGTAGCTCGTCTTGTCTTGTTATTTCCCCTGAAATAATAGGAAATTGAGTGAGTTTACGTATAAAGAAGGATTGTAGCTTAATTTTTGAGATAATTGGATGAAGGGTGAGCGTTTACTAGTTGAAAAATGGGCCCAACTTAAACCTACTCCTCTTTCCGCAAGTGAGAGGCATTCATCATTCTCGTTAACACCTAAAGCATTCCCGAATCCGATCAAGGGAATCCTTCGTCACGATGTAAGTGGCTTTTATAATTATTTACTTTATAATCATCTTATTGATCAATTCTAAAAAGAATATATACACAAAACTATCAAATATTTAAAATATTGAATTTTTACATATTTTATGTTTCGTTCATTGTAAATAATCCATTTAGGTTAAAGGTAATCTTTCCAACTAATAGGAAAGAGCTGACTGCTTCCTTTCATTGATATGAGGGCATGTCACGCTTTTAGTTTTAAGTTTTCAGCTGAATATTGATCGCAGCTTCTTTATATCGCACCTTTAGAAAATAAAAAAACGAAATTCGAAATTTTAAATTCTTCCATCTGTCAAGTAGCTCGTCTTGTCTTGTTATTTCCCCTGAAATAATAGGAAATTGAGTGAGTTTACGTATAAAGAAGGATTGTAGCTTAATTTTTGAGATAATTGGATGAAGGGTGAGCGTTTACTAGTTGAAAAATGGGCCCAACTTAAACCTACTCCTCTTTCCGCAAGTGAGAGGCATTCATCATTCTCGTTAACACCTAAAGCATTCCCGAATCCGATCAAGGGAATCCTTCGTCACGATGTAAGTGGCTTTTATAATTATTTACTTTATAATCATCTTATTGATCAATTCTAAAAAGAATATATACACAAAACTATCAAATATTTAAAATATTGAATTTTTACATATTTTATGTTTCGTTCATTGTAAATAATCCATTTAGGTTAAAGGTAATCTTTCCAACTAATAGGAAAGAGCTGACTGCTTCCTTTCATTGATATGAGGGCATGTCACGCTTTTAGTTTTAAGTTTTCAGCTGAATATTGATCGCAGCTTCTTTATATCGCACCTTTAGAAAATAAAAAAACGAAATTCGAAATTTTAAATTCTTCCATCTGTCAAGTAGCTCGTCTTGTCTTGTTATTTCCCCTGAAATAATAGGAAATTGAGTGAGTTTACGTATAAAGAAGGATTGTAGCTTAATTTTTGAGATAATTGGATGAAGGGTGAGCGTTTACTAGTTGAAAAATGGGCCCAACTTAAACCTACTCCTCTTTCCGCAAGTGAGAGGCATTCATCATTCTCGTTAACACCTAAAGCATTCCCGAATCCGATCAAGGGAATCCTTCGTCACGATGTAAGTGGCTTTTATAATTATTTACTTTATAATCATCTTATTGATCAATTCTAAAAAGAATATATACACAAAACTATCAAATATTTAAAATATTGAATTTTTACATATTTTATGTTTCGTTCATTGTAAATAATCCATTTAGGTTAAAGGTAATCTTTCCAACTAATAGGAAAGAGCTGACTGCTTCCTTTCATTGATATGAGGGCATGTCACGCTTTTAGTTTTAAGTTTTCAGCTGAATATTGATCGCAGCTTCTTTATATCGCACCTTTAGAAAATAAAAAAACGAAATTCGAAATTTTAAATTCTTCCATCTGTCAAGTAGCTCGTCTTGTCTTGTTATTTCCCCTGAAATAATAGGAAATTGAGTGAGTTTACGTATAAAGAAGGATTGTAGCTTAATTTTTGAGATAATTGGATGAAGGGTGAGCGTTTACTAGTTGAAAAATGGGCCCAACTTAAACCTACTCCTCTTTCCGCAAGTGAGAGGCATTCATCATTCTCGTTAACACCTAAAGCATTCCCGAATCCGATCAAGGGAATCCTTCGTCACGATGTAAGTGGCTTTTATAATTATTTACTTTATAATCATCTTATTGATCAATTCTAAAAAGAATATATACACAAAACTATCAAATATTTAAAATATTGAATTTTTACATATTTTATGTTTCGTTCATTGTAAATAATCCATTTAGGTTAAAGGTAATCTTTCCAACTAATAGGAAAGAGCTGACTGCTTCCTTTCATTGATATGAGGGCATGTCACGCTTTTAGTTTTAAGTTTTCAGCTGAATATTGATCGCAGCTTCTTTATATCGCACCTTTAGAAAATAAAAAAACGAAATTCGAAATTTTAAATTCTTCCATCTGTCAAGTAGCTCGTCTTGTCTTGTTATTTCCCCTGAAATAATAGGAAATTGAGTGAGTTTACGTATAAAGAAGGATTGTAGCTTAATTTTTGAGATAATTGGATGAAGGGTGAGCGTTTACTAGTTGAAAAATGGGCCCAACTTAAACCTACTCCTCTTTCCGCAAGTGAGAGGCATTCATCATTCTCGTTAACACCTAAAGCATTCCCGAATCCGATCAAGGGAATCCTTCGTCACGATGTAAGTGGCTTTTATAATTATTTACTTTATAATCATCTTATTGATCAATTCTAAAAAGTATATATATATATATATATATATATATATATATATATATATATATATATATATATATATATATATATATATATATATATATATATATATATATATATATATATATATATATATATATATATATATACATATATATATAGAAATTGGTGACCTCGTACAAGGACGCAAGATCGACGGCGCGCCTGAATCGGACTAACGAGCAAGGTCTGGAACTCGTCAGACACTCAACGGACCAACAGGACAACCTGAAGATTTTCGCAACCTAGAAGAAAAAATGAATACAGAAGACATTCCTACCGACACGGCCGGAAGCAGCAGGCTAGTGCAGGACATCGCTCCGCTGAGCATCAACTCGAGGATACCGACGTTCTGGCATCAGGAACCACGGCTATGGTTCGCACACGTGGAGATCCTGCTCGCAACACAGAAATGCAGCGACGCAGACAGATTCAGCTGTGTAATCACACAGTTAGACAGGACGGCGCTGCGGGAGGTAGGAGACTTACTGCTACAACCGCCTACCCACAACAAGTTCGAAGCGATCAAGACCCGATTAATCAGCGTTTTTGGGGAATCAGAAACACAACAGCTGCAAAAATTACTCCACGAGACTGAGCTGGGAAGCGACAAGCCGTCGCAGTTAATGAGACGAATGAGAGGGCTCAACAGAGGGAAGATACCCGATGAGACCATTAAAGCGATGTGGCTCGGCCATCTACCTACGACGATCAGGACGTTTTTGTCAATAAATACTGAGAGCAACCTGGACGTCCTAGCAGACTTAGCTGATCGAATGATGGAATCAACGGCGAGGGAGACGCAAGAAGTGAACCGAGTCGACACGCGGGCGGAAGCACATGACCACATGACCACAATAAAAAACAGCTCAAGGATCTGGCGGAGCAAATAACAAAGTTGCAGCGGAACAACGCGGGAAGCAGCTCGGCAGGGAAGAAGGAACAAACTATCTGCTACTTCCACAGACGCTTCGGGGACGCCGCAAGGAGGTGTCAACAGCCATGCAACTATAAGAAGCAGAGGAACCAGGCGGAAAACTACTAGAGGCGCCGGGGGTAGATCAACTTGGCGCCGACGACACAAACCGCTTATACGTTCGAGACCGCAGCACCAACGCACTTTTCTTGGTCGATACTGGCGCAAATGTCAGCGTCCTTCCAAGAAGGAAATCCGACAACGGCAGAAGAGTGGACCTCAGGCTGCGAGCGGCCAACGGTACTACCATTGCCACATACGGAAGAAAGGCGATGACACTAAACATCGGCCTAGAAAACCCATTAGCGGCCGTCTTCATAATTGCGGATGTACAGCAGCCCATCATAGGAGCAGATTTTTTGGCGAAACACCGACTATTAGTCGACCTATTCCAAAAAAAATTAATCTCGCCAAACTCACGCACGGCAGAAGCACGGGCACTATCCATCCAGGCCATCAAACAATCGCCGAACTACCAAAGAATATTCGACGAGTTTCAAAATATTACATCAGCAACATCTCAGCCGAGACAACCGAAACACCAGGTGGAACACCACATTGAAACGGAAGGTCCACCGGTGTTCGCCAGACCGCGGCCACCTAATCCAGAAAGGTACGCAGCGGCAAAGAAGATATTCGACGAAATGATTGCAGCCGGAGTCTGCCGACCGTCGAAGAGCCAATGGGCGAGCCCGCTGCATTTGGTCCCCAAAGCAAATGGAGAATTCCGACCATGTGGAGATTATAGGAGGCTCAACAGTATCACCGTACCAGATCGATATACTATCCCGAGACTACAGGACTTCACGCACTCGCTGGAAAATAACACCATTTTCACATCGTTAGATTTGGTAAAGGCATACACACAAATACCGGTAAGAAAAGAAGACATGGAAAAAACAGCCATCACCACTCCCTTCGGCCTTTTTGAGATGTGCAGAATGAGCTTCGGACTACGAAACGGAGCACAGACGATGCAGCGTTTTATGGATGAGGTACTGAGGGGCTTACCGTTCATATTCGTGTATATCGACGACATTTTAATAGCCTCAGAAAATGAAGAAGCTCACGCGAGACACTTAAGAGAAACGCTCGGGAGATTAGACGCGCATGGAATCACGATCAACGTGGACAAATGTCACGTAGGAAGAACCGAGCTAGACTTCCTAGGATACACCGTGAATGCTACTGGAATACGACCGAAAGCGGACAAGGTAGAGGCGATAAAAAAATACCCGAAGCCAACAGACGTTCAACAGTTACGGAGATTCCTAGGAATGATCAATTTCTATAGAAATAGCATCCCAAAAGCTGCTCAATATCAAGAAAAATTAAACAAGTTCCTACAAGGAGCAAAAAAGAATGATCGCACGCCAATTCCATGGACAGCAGAAACCACAGAAGCATTCGAGAAATGCCGGGATAGCGTTGAAGAAGCGGTAATTTTAGCGCATCCGTCGGCGCATGCACCATTGGCAATAATGACAGATGCATCAAATACCTGCGTAGGAGCGGCATTACATCAAAAGAAAGGGGGAGAATGGGTGCCGTTAGGATTTTATTCGAAGGCAATGTCGCATGCGCAGCAAAATTACGCAACTTACGATAGGGAGCTGTTGGCAATCTACCTATCGGTGAGGCACTTTCGGAAGATGGTAGAGGGGCGTGAGCTGACGATATTCACGGATCACAAGCCGCTAATTCACGCTCTCAGAAAATTGGACGACTCTATCACGGAAACGCCCATGCGAATTCGTCATACGTCGTATATTTCGCAATTTGCAAGCACGATAGAGTACCTGCCGGGAAAAGCAAACGTCGTGGCCGACGCGCTCTCGAGGATAGCAGAAATCGACTGCCCAAACACGTTCGACTACGAAGAACTGGCGGCGCAACAGGCAGAAGATCCCGAGCTAAAAACTATAAGGCAACAAGAAAATTTAAAATTTGAAAAGAAAGGCGACAAACCAGTATGGTGCGAAGTGTCCACCAGGAAAGCAAGGCCATACATCACGCCAGCACTGCGGATAAAAGCAATAAAATTGGTACACGACATCAGTCATCCCGGCATCCGAGCGACAAGAAAAATGGTAGCGGAACGTTATTTTTGGCCAAGGATGAATAAGGAGAGCGCGGAATATGCAAAAGCATGCATCGCTTGTCAGCGGGCAAAGATACATAGACATACGCGCGCGCCCATAGGGGCATTCATGGAGGCAGGACGATTGGAACACGTACATGTAGACATCGTCGGACCCCTGGGAATAGCAGAAGATTACCGATACCTCATAACCATGATCGACAGGGCAACAAAGTGGGTCGAATGTATCCCTGTCAAAGATATAAGCGCAGAAACGGTAGCGCAGGTCTTCTACGAAGGATGGATTGCGCGATTCGGAGCACCGATTCGGATAACGACTGACCAGGGAAGGCAGTTCGAGTCCACATTATTCACAGCCTTGACACAGATACTGGGAGTAAAAAAGATACATACCACAGCGTATCATCCCCAGGCGAATGGGATGATAGAAAGATGGCATAGATCCCTAAAAGCAGCATTAAGAGCGCGACTAAAAACAGCGAATTGGATGAGAGAATTGCCCACCGTATTAATGGGATTGCGAGCAGCTATTAAAGAAGACTACGGGATCAGCCCGGCTGAATTACTGTACGGGACAACACTCAGGCTCCCAGGAGATTTTTTTGAAAAACAAACTACAAAAACGATACCAGAAACTGTGCAGCAAATGAGAGAGACATTCGAGGCGCACAGACCGCGAAGAGAACGAGAACACCACAATAACATTTTCGTACATCGAGATCTAAAGGAGGCAACACACGATAGATCCGCGATAGATCCATATATATATATATATATATATATATATATATATATATATATATATATATATATATATATATATATATATATATATATATATATATATATATATATATATATATATATATATATATATATATATATATATATATATATATATATATATATATATATATATATATATATATATATATATATATATATATATATATATATATATATATATATATGAATAAATACATAAGCCACAAATATTTCATTAAAAAACCGCAATCAAAATAATTATAAATACAGTAGTTTACTTTTTGTAACGGCAGTCGGTTTTTTTTTATTCCTTATCATATATTTACTTGCTTTTCATTTGAAGTTTATCTTATTTGCTACGAAATGCCGAAAAGAAATGAACTTTGAGTGCATTGACGCTTACAAATGCAGTTGTTAAACGAACGAGGCAAGTCGTAAGTCAAAATTGCTAAATTTACAAAATACTCGCGATGTGCCGTACACTCTGCTATCAAACGCTCCAAGGAAACCGTCTCATTATAACAGACAAATAACGGTGCGGAAAGGAATAACTTTAGACCGTCAGGGCAGGATATTGCTTCGATAGGAAAAATAATTTATGATAGTTCTCAAGCGCCTTTCTGGAGAATAAATACAACCACTGATATAAAAAAAAATTAAAAAAATACAACTAACCACAACTGTCGCACTGAGAAAAAATATTGGATTTATTCCTACAATGTCGTTTTGTTATTACGGTTTTATACAGAATAATGATATTTCAATCGTAAGTTTGTTGAATTGCAAGGAATTTTGTTGAAACTCCATTATTCGATTATATGTTCCACCAAGCTCCGAAAATAACGGTATAATGTAGCTTCAACATGATTCTTGTTACTGACTATAACTTTACGTATGTAATAACATGCTATCATGGTAAAAGCAAAATCTCGTTGTTCGCCGTAATGAATGTACGGTGTAAAGTACACGTTATATATACATAATAGCGCTCCGAAAATAACGGTATAATGTAGCTTCAACATGATTCTTGTTACTGACTATAACTTTATGTATATAATAACATGCTGCCATGGTAAAAGCAAAATCTCGTTGTTCGCCGTAATGAAAGTACGGTGTAATTACTATGCCCGTGACATGGTATCTACACCGTTACGCGCCATGTCGATACATACGTACGGACCACAGTACACGTTATATAAGTTATCCCTTTTGAAACATACGTATTTCCGTGTATTGCAGGGTTATATTGTTGTCAGTGTGGAACGCCAATCTAATAAATTTGGCTGTTTTAATATAATTATTTAATGAAAAATCCACCGCTAACAGCTGAATAACACAAAAGCTGTCCTCCTATATTTCGTGGTCCCTTTCGACGACTCGTTGTTACCAGCTCCCAGTCAAGATCCCATCTCCAGTGGCCGGCGCGGGTGTGACGTCCCATCTCATCTCATCTCATCCGTTCGGGCCGTAAAATTATAAAATACCTCGAGGCGGCGCGCGGCGGAACAGCGGCCGTTCCCCGACATTTGCATGTTGAAAATGTGCTATTTTCATCTCTTGGTTAATTCAAAGAGTGCTTTTGTCGTGTCTAATAAAAGGTCGCTACCGTTTTCATTATCTTTCAAGTTCAGGGACTTTTGAATTCCCGGGCATTCGGCCATTTATGAACATAATAGCTGTTCATTGCAAAGTTAGCAAAAGTAACCAGATACCTAAGTATTTTGAAACGGGTGAGGTCGTATTGAGCTATAAAATAAAAGTATTCAGCAGTTAAAATAGGCATATCAAAAAGTTGCCTTTTTAAAACGAGGCTAAGTCAAAAACAAAAAGAAACCGATTTATTAATACACATATCTTTGTTTTAATGAAATACATAATGCAAACATGTAACATTCGATATTATACAGGGTGAGTTTTTATTAGCCTGCATCCTGGAAGGCGGTGAATCAGTACGAGCAAGTAAGCAACTTTTGATAAAAAAAAAAAAGAATTAAAAAGTAAAAAAACATTTTTTTTTGTAAATTTGAACAACTTATAGCCTATGAGTAGAAGTTTGACAAGAGTTAAGCGCGCTGTGCTATCTAGCTATAGGTAAAATATCGCTAATAATCAATATTAGCAATATTGTACCTACCGCTAGATGGCGCATCACGCTTAAGCTTTTAATACAATTTTTTTAAAAATTGCTCGAATTTCAAAAAAAAATATGTTTTTTGTTTTTCACACAAATTTGTATCAAAAGTTGCTTATTTGCTCGTACTGATTCACCCACGTCAAAGATGCCAGTAAATTAAAACTCACCTGTGTATGATGTACTAAAGATTAAGAGGTAATATTATTTTAATATATAGAAAACGATTTTTCGATTTTTTCTCCATGATTGTCATGGACGTCTTTTTTTGTGTTTCCCAAAATTTTTTATCGAAAGTTGCTTATTTGCTAGTACTGATTCAGCCAGTTCAAGGATGCCGGTAAATTAAAACTCACCTGTATATGATTTACTAAAGTTTAAGAGGTGATATTATCTTTAAAATATAGAAAACGATTTTTCGCATTTTTCTCCATGATTCTCAAGGACGACTCAACTTAAATTAATTTGATAAGAGCATTAACCCAGCATTTTTTTATGAAAACATCTTGGTACGGGTGAAGGGTAGGGGGTGGGGGGGGGGGGGTCCTTGACCGATTTGGCTATGAAAAGGATATGGCAGGATGGGTCAAAAAGACCCCGCGACACTAAAATGCATCCTGAAATGGGTTGAAATAGGTAAGTGGCTAATTACGCAATATAGAGCAGAAAGGTTTTAAACCGCTGTAGGATTTCATTGCAACATTCCTGGCAGCGTGTAGCTTGCGCCGTGCCCCCGCCCATTCCCATCCCCGCCCATTCCACGTCAATCACATCACTACCACGGTATATCAAATATATAATTTGCTAAAACTAAAAAGTTTTTTTAAAGATCCTACTGCGTGATCTCCAACCTTGGTTATATAATGTGCAAGACACCAAGCGGACGCGGACTCGTTACGATTTCAAATTATATAGGGTTTTCTAATAAGGGCGGGTCAATATTGACAGACTGTGCAATAAAACAAGCTGTGTGTGAGGTATTAAGGCGACATGAGATCTCAAAAAATATCCGAAATGGGTAAACACGAGAAAAAATAGGCGGGGTCAATTTTGTATGGTTTGACCAATAAAAATCCAGCGTTGACGAAGCGTCAACGCAGACTCCACGTTCGCTCGCACCGGCGACCAGGCGTATACTAAATGCTCTATCGCAGCGCTAGCATAGAATAACTATCTTTACGCAGTGGTGGTATAAGGGTGTTAATGGCAAAACATATTTAGCGTAACTCTCAGAGAGCTCTCACGTTTTAATTAATTGTGATTAATTTAGGGCCTAAATAAAAAGTGCTGCCCTATAGAATTAACCAGTCAATAATGAAACTATAATAAAACACATTCACCGTTTACATTGTAGGAGTAATCGCGCCTGAAAGTTTTCGAAGTCAGCTCAAAGCCTTAATGTCCAAGGCAATGAGCAACTTTTATGAGTCTAAATTTAAATTTGGTTTCTTATCGAGAGATTCACTTAAAAACATTTTTAAATTAATGCCTATATTTTCAAAAAACTCGTAAAACTAAAAATGTTCAGATATAGTCGTTCCCAGGTATCATGTCGCCTTGACAAAGTTATTTGTATTATTTGAAAGGCACATGTATGCAATTATGTATGGAATATAACGTCGTTCAAATGTCCGCTGCGCCTTCGCACGGTAGCAGAGATCCGATAGATCAAATTTTCAATGACTATGCCGCATGGATCCGGATGAATATGAGCGATGGCTTGGGTTATGTTGACTTTGAGGGCATTGGTCGATTGCGGCCTACTTGCATAAACCTGCGACTTTAGAAAACCCCAGAAGAAAAAGTCTAGAGGGATCGAATCGCACGATCTTGGTGGCCAATTCACGCCACCTCCGCAAAGGTCACCATGCACTAACGACCACTGATTTCGATTATAAGGGTTCGTCAACTTGCCATGGTGATTTGGCATCAGTGACTGAATAATAAACAACAGATTTAAGGCAGAATAATAAACAATATGGCCGCCACAGACTGTCAACACCGAGCCGACCTTATTCGAAAACCCTATACATAAAGATTGACAGTTCCAGCTGGATGTTATGGCCCTATCGCACCGGTGCTTCCGCGCTATTAAGAGCACCGGATAATGGCGATTCGGTTCCCATATATTATTCACCATACGGCCGAAGTAATTATAAACGAGATTGAATGAGGAAATTGTTTGTGTTTAATTTTCCTCTCCGGATCTCTTTTGCCGCGGGAGAATCCTTGGTTCCTGTAATATTTTTTTAGAAGAACGTTTCAATAATGTAGGGTTTAATGGAGTTTAATGGACTTTCGGCCGCTTAATGTCTTGCCGGTATGCCGGGGATGATTTTTCTTAAGGTTCAGCGACAGGCAAAAGGCCAGTTATGATACAAATAAGTCTGCTATACATTATATATGGAGTACCAAAAACCCAAGATACGACGTAAATAAGCATTTATACCGGAATTTGTTCTATGTTAGCAGTATGTCCTATGTAACCGAAGTTAAGCAGCAGCGGGCGCGGTCAATACTGGAATGGGTGACCGTCTGAGTGTTTGATTGCGTGATGCTACAAATGGCCCCTAGAAGATGGTGCCAAAAGGCAACAAGGCGGGTTCCACAAAAAGGCACATGCCTTGGAGATAAAAAAAAATGTAACGAGAAATCGATAAACGAATTTCAGTAATGATGGTCACCTCAAAGTCAAAGAGTTATATAAATAATAATAATAATGTATATAATAATATCATCAAATAAATAATAATAATATTTTATCCTACTACTATTATAAACGCGAAAGTTTGTAAGAATGTATGTATGGATGTTTGTTACTCTTTCACGCAAAAACTACTGAATGGATTTTGATGAAACTTTACAATAATATAGCTTACACATCAGAATAACACATAGGCTATAATTTATAAAAATATATAGTTTTCTATCATCATTATCACAATTTTCCATCACCACGCGGGTGAAACCGCGGGGCGCAGCTAGTATAATAATAATATTATAAATAGGGTTCTAGGTATAATGACATTAAAAGGTTCGTCAACAAGAAAACGTGATCACCTTATCGGAAAATGTATTGTCTATTAGTGATGATGATGATAATCCACATGTCGTAACTTTGTTAAGAATGTGTCGAAATTCAGATTTTGACCCTCAGATTTCCAATATGCTTCTTCCTCCTCCAAAATACATAAAATGAAAATACTCAACTTTGCGCCCAAATAAGGAATAACTGTATGGGGTACAGCTGCAGCAGTTGGCGGATTACGTCCTGATTACCTGTTCGCCTTTGTTTCGGATTAACCAAGTTAACCGCAGGCGGAAACCGCATCGCCCGCAATAAAGAGGGATTTTAAACTTTAAAGTGGGGCTTCGTGGCCTTTATGAGAGCACAACGGAGAGTCTTGGCAACCGAGATGAACATTTTAATTACAATAGTTGTTTATAAGTGGACCAATGAAATTATAGAAAGACAGAAACACGCATTCTGTTGGCATTGGGCATTGTATCCGAGTAGAAGAGAGTTTGTAAACGTCGTATCTACCATGCGGGGAAAGTAACATTGTTCTTTGGATAGCACAATAGGATTTTGAAACTGCACCCAGTGGTTACTTCCGCTATCCAATATGTGTTCGCAGATCGCCGATTTTTCTTGCTGAACGTTTTTAACAGCTTTGATGTGTTCGATCAGCCGAGTGGCTATGGGCCGTTTCGTTTGTCCAACGTAGGCTAAATCACAGCAGCATTCGACTTTATACACACCGGGGGTTCGCATTGGTATTACATCCTTTACAGGACTCAAAGATCGAACAATATTTCATAAGTCAGCCTTAAGATTGTTTTTATATCGAATTTGTTTAGCATCTTACTTATTTGATCTGTCACGCCCTTGGCGTATGGTAAGAATGCTTTTGGTCTGCTCGGTTTCTGAGTTTCATCTGTATTGGATCGTGTGCGTGTCTCGTGGTATTTTCCGTAACCAATTCTCCTAAGGCATTTATTGACAAGTTCCATCTCCTGTGGAAATGCTCAGCGTCGCATATATCGCGTGCTCGATTCACGAGCGACGTTTTGCACTGAACGTAGATGTTAGGGATGATGGTGTGAGCTGGCATGCAAATATCTGCCGTATGTGTGGGCTTCCGATATACTGCATGTCCGAGAGTGCTGTCACTTCTCCTCGTCTCTTTGACACCCAAAAAAGCCAAAGAGCCGTCCTTTTCTAATTCATAGGCGAATCTAATTTTTGGGTGTATGGAGTTTAGATGACACAGGAATTCTTCCACCGTTTGAATATTTTTACCCTTCAGGATGCCGAAGGTGTTATTCACGCAGCGAAGTCAGAGAATGGGCTTACTTTTGGAGGTTTTTTATGGCTAATTCCTCAAAATATTCCATGTACAAGTCGCTAACTATCGGCGATACGGGGCATCCCATTGCTACTCCGTCGATTTGTATATAATAATTGCCGCTCCACAGGAAATAGCAGGATGTCAGGCAATGTTGAAGCTTAAACATTTTCAACATCTTGCTAATCACTCTGTGAATTAAAAAAAAACTCACTTTTTTTCTGTGAATATAATATTTTTTTGTCGTAACGACTATTATTAATTATGTCACTTTTTGACAGTTTGCTAAATTTTTTAATGTGTATCTTCTGTGTAATAGGGTTTTAAGTAAAAATGGGAGAAACCCTATCGGCCCCCAGAAACTGTCCCCTTAAAGACAAAAAAGACGTTTTCAAAGCGCGACAATTTTCTTGCGATTTATAAGGAAAATATTCTATAAAAAACCGAAGACCTCAAAAATCGACCTATATTTTGGGTCGGCTTGAAGACGTTTCTTCCGGCGAAGACGGCTTGAAGACACAGCTTCCAAAACGTATCAATAGTAAGTAACTTCGGCTGAATATTTATCGCTGAATATATTACATATTACGCAACATCGTGTAATTTATTTTAACGTAATCATATACTCGCCTCCAGACAGCCTCGAATAGGTGACATTGACCCTCGCTATTTTCGTTCGCATTACAGAAGAACTGAAGCTAGTCAACAGTATCGTAATTGGGAGCTTCAGTCAAATGACACTAAATTAGGTAACCGAGATATATAATTTCGTAACATGTCGTGACCTTTTGTGACTTGTAGTTCGGCATATGTGGTGACCAAAGCTGTCAACCAAATAAAGAAAATTAATTAGTGGAAAATAAGGCATCAATTGGATTATAAAATACAAGAACATGGCGGTTGTTGAGATTATAAATGACACAAAACGGATTTTATTGGGTGGAGTTTGTAGAACCCGACGTGTCGGCGATGTTACAACCATCGTTGTCTAGGGTGGACTGAATTGACGTCTCACTGTGAACACTCATTGAATCTCGTTTCGCGTCTTTGCACTTTGGCAATGGCCGTTAGGAATATTTTAAGGAGAGAGTTCCACAAAGCCGTGAAAACTTATTTTGCCGTGAAAACCTACGGTTAATTCGCCGTGTCTAGGCACGGTCGTCTATGAAAGCCTGTCGACGGTCACGGCGAAAAAACGGCACGGCGCCGCTGCCGTATGCACCGTCTCTGCCCCTCGGCGCGCCGTGTTTACGCAAGTCGCGATTTGTATCAATATGGCAGTGTATGAGAGTTTGTCCACGAACCGGACGTTTTCACGGCCGACAATTATTTCGTCACCTTGCATGTTGTTTACATAATGCGCATAATGATGTAGCTAACGCGTCGTTCGGTGAAAATACGTGGACAAGAGCTCGGGTGTTTTCTACGGCTAAAGCGCTGTACGCAGAAAAAAACGTGCCGTGGACAAGTGGCCTTATTCTGTTTTAAAGTTCGGGAGTTCCTCTTATTTCTATAGTATATCGGATCATGCGGAGAAAGTACAATGTTATTGTTATTTGAATAGCACAATGGGTCTTCGCAGATAGGTGATCGAGTTGTTCTCGTGCTCAGAAATTACCGGGTTGCAGTGGTTGTAGACATTACTATTACATTAATCAGTCTGCCGCCTGATTAGAGTCAGGCGACATATTTCTACGAGGATGGTATTAAAAGTCTGGTGGTACGATACAATAAGTGCCTTAATATTACTAGGAATTATGTAGAATAGTATGTAGATTAAAGTACAGGATTTCATGTAAAAATAAAAAAATTAAGAAAAGTCTACTTGTTTCATTTTTATTTCAAAACGGTAGTTATTTAAAAACACACACCTCGTATATTAAAAGTGTTTACACAAAAAAAAACAATGGACAATATTGCAATGAACGACGCATCATTAGACCTACTAGGAATAACGCCACACCCTGACTTTCTGCAACATAGCAACGCAGCTTAAAAGCGTAATGAATATAAAATCGAGAGGCGGAGACAGAGAGAGACCTTCATGTTTATATAACTCGATAAAGGAAAGGGTGTTGTCAGAAGCGGAAAAAGCGAAAGACTTTGAGAACGGAATAAAATATAAACAGGATGAATGGATGTTAACGCGGCTACAGAAGCTAACCGTACCAGTCTGAAACGACATTCCGGATAATAGACGACCTGAATAATGAATTGGATGATACCACAGCATCATTCGTTTTCACTTACTTACTCATACATTATTTAGCATCGCAATATTATTTTACATATACTTAGTTACTTCAGTTGAGTTCCAATACGAAGGAATATTCCTCGTAGCAATCCTCATACAAAAATATTTATGCATTTTAGATCAGGGCATTATTATAACGGTTGTCTATAAAAGAATGTCCCAGTTATACATTTTAATACCATCAACTATAAGCGTTGTAGTGTTGGTTCAAGGTCACAATAAAAGAGTAACTCGAACAGTTTTAGATAAGCGCATGCGCGAGTAGTGCTTTGTTGTTTTCTCGCTTGCAGCGCCACTTATGCAAAATGGCAACTCCTGACCGCAAAGCGTTTTATGTTCAGCAATTTGCTGAAAGTCAATCTGTAATTTCAGGTCAACGCGCGTTTCGTTTTGTGATCCCTACGTGGCAAAAACATCCGCCGATGGTATAGGCAATTCGAATTGACATTTAACCCTTCAGACCTCGGCCCCTTAGCCGATTGACAAGTTGATGTCCCAAAAATTTTTAGTAAAAATTAGTAAAAAAATTTAATTATGACACTGTCTCACAAAAACATTAATTACTGCCAAACCACTGTACCCATAATTAAAAAAAAACATATTAACATAATAAAATAAAACAAATTAAATTAAAATTAAATTAAAACGGGGCTCCAATTGGGGCTCTAGGGGTTAAACGAAACGCACGTTGAACTGAAGTTCAGATTGACTTTTAGTAAATTGCAGAACACAAAACGCTTTACGCTCAGGAGTCGCCATTTTGCGTATGTAGCGCTGCAAGCGAGAAGACAACAAAGCACTACTCGCGCATGCGCTTATCTAAAACTGTTTAAGCTACTCTTTATTTGCGACTGTAAACCGACACTCTACAGCGCTTATAGTTGATGCTATTAAAATGTATAACTGGGACATTTTTATGGGCACCTGTATATGGCAGTCTTGAAAAGGGCGTAGCTACTTCAACTTCAAATAACTTCTTAAAGCCGCCTTCCGTTTCTATCCGTTCCGGGTAAAAAACATGAAAAACAAAAACAGCAATGTGGAAAACGGTTTAGTCGCATAGCGTCTGAAATTTAAAATAGTATACAAAAAAACTGGTGTCGGTGAAACGATCAAAAATAAAATTGCAATGGATGGAAACATGGTAGAAATGAAGTAAGATAATCATTAAATTCGTGCCCTGGCAAATTTCGCAACATAATTAATTATAACGCAGATTAAATAATCTATTTATCAGTCAAACTCATATGGGTCAAAATATCATAAAAAAAGACAAAATATCAGTGGGTTTGATTGATATTTTATATCAAACTGATATTTGGAATAATACTGTTCATGTGAGCGTTAGTTTTGTTCGAAATACTTGCACAATTTATATACACCGATCTCTACCAACAAGTACGGATTATAGTACTATAACTAGGTTTTATATTTGCTAACAATAGTGTAGTATTATTGTAGTGTAGTATTTAATGATGCATAAAAAGAAAGTTGAGAATTATATACCTATTATTTGAGATTGAGGTAAAAGAAATTTGAGATTTATATACTATGAGTAGAAATTTGATAATTTTTTTTTGTCACCCCAAAACTTTCCCGGCATAATTGCAGGCTAATGCGAAGGATCTTATCTCGTTCAATTTAAAAATCGAATTGCAAACACGCGTCGCCGTAAAATTCACCGTTAAGCATTCGAATTTCGAACGAGCGACACAACGCAATAAAGATTAAATTGTCGTACGCCGCAAATTTAAATATTTTTTCCCCCATAGATTTGAATGGCGGAATTTTAATATTATTTGTGCAGCTTGTGTATGAGATATTCTAACCGAAATTTCACAATGTGATTTCGGTCCAACAAGGCATAGGTGTACCAAATACCAAGTCTTTAAGTCAAACATTTCGAAGATGATATATGACTAGTGCGCCCCCTCCCCCCCCCCCCCCCCGCGATACTTTCCCTTCTTGGCGCCTTCATAATACTTTCCCTCCTTATCGTTTGGTGAGCCGGGAAATTAAAATCAATATCAGCGCAGAACATCGTTACCTACGACGCGACACACACGACTCGGGAAGTTGGAATGATTTCAACGATCGGACAATAGCGTAGTTACAAAATGCATGTACGTAGGACATGCATGAGTTTGTATTTTATGACTACAAGATTCTTATCTTTGTAAGTCCCGGAGGATCTGACAAGAAACAAATTTCTGGCAGATTGCATACGGGGAATAATGTTTTTTTAGGACTCCGAATACCTATCAAACAATGTATAATTTAGAAAACGAGAGCGCTTTTGTTATTTGTTCTGTGAGGATTGTCACGAGAAATAAAATACCACACTGGAAACTGCACGACGAGAATTATTTCCCCAATGTGGTAACCCCAACGCTTGCTGCCAAGTGGGAGTAAAAGCATGGTGCAGAAAGTACATAGAAAAGGAGGATTAGAGGATTGACTAGTTTTCTTACGCACCAAATGGCTACAACTTCGAAATGTTGATTTTCATAACTTTGGCAATGGACCAGAGCACAAAATTTTTGACACGTGCAGTTAGTGTAAATTTAGATAAAGACGACTTATTAGGAAAATCTATTATAAAATGAAATAATAATTTGTTTTACAAAATACCAATTACTTAATGATTTAAAAATATTATAAAACGAATTAATAACTTTAAAAAACCAACTTCCTAATGATTTAACTAAAAAACATTAATTAATAAAAAAACTTAGAAATGTATGTATACAGCCTGGCCAGAAAGAGTAGACCCTAAGTTTTGGGAAAAATTGCAACATATTGCAACACAGTAATGTGATAATAGTAATACTAAATAATTTGGGGACATGTCTCAGTACCGTCTCTTTAAGAGGCGTATTGTACTCGGACAAGAACGTACACAGAGGACGTGTCCCCTCCCGAAATTTTCGAGTAAAAAAAAACGAGGAAAATTGAGAATCAGGAATAACTTGCGACTTATGTACCTAGTATCAGGCACGTATCCAGGGTGGAGGGGAGGGGGGGTTAGGTTAGGTTAGGTTTTTAACAGGTAATTTAACAGCGATATTTTACTCTTTCATTGGGCAAAACTACATAACTCAAAGCACAATGTAAAAGAAGTTATAGCACCTACTTTCTCGCTAGTTATATATTGTTGAGATGAGCAAAACTGCATATGTGTAACTTATGTACTTTTTCTTAACTATTGATAGGTGGTCATAGTAGCATAAGTTAATTATCTTTTTATTGATATATATTATTTTAAAATTACACATATAGTTTAAGAGAGCACACATATTTTATTCCATGTGCCAATTTTGGTCATGTTATATAAAAAAATAACATAGATTAACAGATTTGAAGTTGTCTTACGTTTCAAAATGCTCTCCTGAGAAAATGGTATTTCTGACATGTAGTTTTGCCTAATTGCCACAGAATTTATCGATCTTGTAGTAGTTGTAAGTTAGGATAAATAAATAAAATGAAAGGAAATAAAAAAAAACGAGTTCCAGACGCTCTCCATGTATAACTTTTGTTGAATTCAACCCTCGTAGGATACGTAGAATTCTCAAGGGGGAAAAGCGAGCTAGACGAACGGTGCTAATATAAGTGGATTCAAGCATGAATGCGATGAGTTTGTGCTGCACTGGAAATACATTATCGAAATCGTGACTGACCTAACATTGCCAAGGGTTCATCAAAGCGCTGGGCGATCAAAAGTCGATTAGTACCAACACTTATACGCTAGTAGAAAAAAGGTTTCTACTGTATAATGGAACGCAGACGACAAAAAGCAACAGCAACATCGAAGTCGGACGGTATCTCTATTGCAATTAAATACTTGAGGTAATATTATTTGTTCACAGCTTCTATCCAATATTCTTTACAGATAGAAGTGCAAACCATGAATTTTTATGAAGCAGGTAAGTTGTACTATTGATATATTTTGTTATCATTGGTATAATGATAGCAACGCAGCGCAATAATGATAGCTACTAATTGACAATCACACACTTAAGAAATAAGTAAATATTGTCAATCTCTTATCATAATAGGGAATTATGAGAAACGAAGTGTTGTACATTTTCACCATAATTCAAACAATAAATAAATTTCTATTTATTTATTTTATTTATTTATTTTATTCATCCCTAGTATTACATAGGTACATGATTAAATTTCCTATAATATATTTTACATGATTTAGTCGTACATACAAAATGACCTCACTAGCCAGAGCCTGTACTGAGATGATATTTAGTACTGCGTTCATCTGTCCGGTGTATAAGCCATTTCTGTAATCATGGGAAATCCTACAAGTGTATATTGCATAACTATTATAGTATATATATAACACAATTAAATATATATTAAATGAGATATAATATATATGGGAGGTATATGAATACACTTATAAGGCTAATGAGATAATAATAACAATAATAAGTAATATAAATCATTTGTGCGCCTATTTAATAACGTTAGTTACTAACGACTCACAGTGCTCCCTCGTCGTGTGTAACAAACCATAATGTTACCAGTCTTTTGTAGTGAGCGTCATTTTGAATGATTGTAGCTTGGCCTAATTGCGTGGTAAATATGTTATGGAGTTTCTTCGCTAGGTAAATATAGTGTCTTTGTCCAAGGGTCGTTATCATTCTTGGTTGTGCATGTCTGTCTTTATGTCTTGTGTCGTGTCTATGGGCGTTACTGGTCGGCTTGCCGTTGTGCCGTTGGAGTTCTTTCCTGTAGCATTTCTATATGTATATTATATTATAGGCTCTATATATTATATATATATTAGGTTCCAACTGCGTGTGATGTTTTCACACTCATCGTGCTCAGTATCAGAAATTAAGAAATACAATTTAATGAATAAAACACACTATTAAAAGAAATCTGTAGAATTACCAAATCACGTCAATTGTGAGTTGTGACATCTCAGTTCAAAATAGAGTTGAACGTTTTCGAAATAACATAAATGCCATGCACATTTATATGTTTATCGTGTTAAATGTGTTTTAATTTAATACCAACCGCATATTTCGGTTGTGTTCTAGTTAATAACTTATCGATTCAAATTTTATGTCGATAGTTTTAAAACTTACACCCGGAGACGGACGGTCTAGTCCCTTCCGCATGTACGCTTTGCTAAGGAATCATAAAAACATTTGGTTTATTTGTGCTTAATAGACTCCGAAACCGTTTGACCGATCACCATGAAAGTTGGCACATATATGTATTTTTTAACACGCTTTTATTAGGTCGACCTGTATGTAACTAACTATGTAATGGAATCTAAGGTAACTAATTTAACCATCTTCCAAGGATCGTAGCGTCATAAAAATTGGCAGCTGTATGTAGTTCTGATGACAATACAATAATATGGTATTGTCGAACTGATCTGATGATGGAGTCGGAAGATATGAACTGGAACTTCATGATGGAACATCGTATCATAGCTGTGTTTGGACTTGCTAGAAAAGTCTTGGAATTAACTTTGACCACGATTAGGTCTCAAGGTCTGATGATGAAGCCGGAAGATAGGCACTGGCATTCCATGATGGAATATCGTATCATAGCCGTGTGTATGTGAGAATCGTATCATAGCCCAAAAGCGTGTTTTTAGTGTTTTTTTTAAAACTATTAATTTATTCACGGAGAAGGTTTTTATGTTATCCGCTTTGTTGTAACTAACCACTAGATGGTGTAGCAGCACATCAATTGCTATAACGGTCAACCGATCGCCATGAAAATCGGTATACATAAGCACGGTTAATATTTTCGCGATATCCACTTTGTTGTAACTCACGACTACATGGCGCTGCAGCACATCAACCGATCGCCATAAAACCGCCATGAAACTTACCCAGACAACACCGGGTAATATTCCACTAGTAATATACATTCGGAAAATGCCGATTTACAGATCGCTCTGACGCGTTTGCTTGTGTTAGGCAAAAAACTCCCTGCGCGAAACGGAAATGAAAAATCTGCCAAGTTTTTGTCGAACCGGGCGGCAGCTGCTGAATCGCAATATAAGAGCGGAATCGGACGTTCGAATCAGGGGGTGGTACAGGGCGAGCTTTAATGCAATGCACCCGGGGGTGCGGTTAAGCCATCCGAAGACACCGTCTCCCGTCGATGTATATATTTCATGAAGCCACGAGAAGCCAGACGTGTTTTTTTCCTTGGCGGTATTTTAAAATTAGACGTTCGGTTTCAAGCTACAGATGCTCGGTTTCTTTAGCCTTAAAAAGCCTTTGACAAAGAGAAACATGCGTTGAAGCAGCTAAATCATCCCCTGGTTTCTGAAGCGACGACACGATATACGAGTGCCGTCACTTGAAGCGGGAACTGAAGACTTTTATCGTATGTTGAGAGATTGTACATTTTCGCACTTCTCTTAGGTGGCTGGCTGATCGACGTTAATCGATAAATAGAGCGAGACATTCTTCCGCGTCTGCATCATACTTGTTCGGGAGATTTCTGAATAGTTACGGCGTAATCAATTTCTTACAAATCGTGTAAAAACACTGCAATAAAATATGCTTACAAACTCTCCTTGCACGTACGATAAAATAAGAAGCTAAGCGCTCAATCTAGACTTATCGTGATGTTCTAGAATTGGGGACTGAGCTAAATGTAAGCGGTGGCTGAGGTGAGGGGACCGGCGTTCGTTCTCCCCACCACAGACATTAGTGCTGTGACATATTGTCGCCCGTTACTACTCGACAGTAATAGATATGGGTATGTACGCTAACGAAAGAACGCGTGTTCTACGAACGTCGGTCCCCGCACCTCAGCCACCGCTTACATTTAGCTCAGTCCCCAACAGTATCTTACTTTTGCCGTTTAAGGACCATCGAAAACTCGGCTCTTCGGCTTAGCTAGAGTGAGTGCTTAGTTTCTTATTTTATCGTATTTGCGAGGTGAATTTGTAAGCAGATTTTATTGTTTTTTTTTTACGAACAAGTGCAACTGCCGAATCGCTCTACTTATCGATTAACATCGATCAGCCGCCTAAACGCGGTGCCATAATTTACAGTCTGTCAACATACGATAAAAGTCTTCAGTTTTCGGCCATCGCTTCGAGTGACGACAATCGTATATCGTGTCGTCGCTTCAGGATCCGGGGCTGATTTCCACTACTTTGCTTATTTCCATTCTCTGATGACCGTGTTTCTTTTCAAAACGAATCTAAGTAAAAAAAACTGAGTTAAGAATAAACGTCGCTTCGTTGTGATGAAATGCAAATGGCAAATATTTTACTATCGAATGAGTTCACTAGCCATACCTAAGGACATTATAAAATGAGTATTACAATCAAATCAAGTGTAAATTCCTGATGCGTTACCAACAAATCGAGTTTCCACGCTAACCAATCAGCGCCTGAGTTTCAGCAGCCTTGCTTGCACCGCGTAAACGTCAAAATAGTAGTTGTTTTTATGATTATTGCGAAGCGTATCTATGTTGTATCAATATATGACACACATGAATACATGCACTCATGCATGCATACATGCAAACATACATATATACATACATGCATACATATATACATACATGCATACATACATAAATACATATCTACATATTGTATCGGCAGATGAGTTAGGTTTTTTATGACCAATTTAATGCAATCTAAAACGTATAGAGATGGAAGGGTGAGGATTTTAAGCCTTCTGAAATGACCACGGCATGATTCTACATAACCCAGATTACTTAAAATTCACAATATTTTAGAGCTAACCTATACTATTGTATGGACATTATTTTCGAGTAGATGCTACATAACTTAACCTATATAAAGGAAAATAAAGGATAATATTATTTACAGAATATCCTGGATATACTACAAACAAAACTTCAAAAAAATAGATCCCTGTCTCGATTTCCACGATAAGCTAACCAATCTTTCGTAAAGTCGGGTCTCCGGCGAAAGCCTGAAATCTTGATCCTCGTAAAATTGAGCGCCTCGCGGACACTCCCCTGAATCGTAATGAAACGAGCAATAAGAAGCAATAAAACTTTATGAATAATGTAAATCAGGCGCGGAGTTTGAAGACCTCGGTAGGAATTTAAAAATGCTTTATGTTGTTTTGTATGAGCGTTCGTGAGCAATTACTCAAAGCGAGATAAAAGCACAAAGCGGTTGTATGTAACATAGAGCGCAGCATTATTGCATTCCGCGTTATCTGTAGCTGCACTAAACTTTAATACATACCTGTAAATCACCGCTAAAACTTGCATAAAGTAACCTGATGATACGAGTAGAGCAGCATTTCTATGGGAGAATTTAAACGTTTTACACAGTATGTTTTGTTTTGTAGGAAGCAGTTCAGCGTCGCGTCGGCAAGGTAGAGGAATATAGAAGGGTAACCAGGCCAGCCGCACACCCTTTTGTGGCCAAAGTATACATATTCGGTACAGTATTCTAACTCGGTATATTGTGGTTGTGGCCTGACCTACTCGTGGGAGCTAAGGGGCCCTTGCTGAGTTGGCCACGAAGACCCATTCTGTTCAGGGTTGGTCACACTCACGGGTCAACACCCATCCGACGGCCTCCACGCATGAAGTGCGAGCCTGGGTAGGACTCTGACCTTATGGTTAGTTTCCCCTATGAATCAATCTTCTGGCGCTCCTACAATTAAAGTAGCGGACAATTAAAGTAGCGGACATGTATTTTGAAGGGGGGTTTTTCGGTGCGTTGAGCTGGAAAATGCTGTTGAAAATACAAATGTGCTGCACTTTTTAGTACTAATGAAAATCATTTTACTGTCAAGTCGAATGGCTGGTGAACGGTTTCGTGCAGCTTGACCCACAAGATCCATTTTGTTCTCGGATCGGCTCAACTCGCGATTCAGCTCCTATTCAGAAGCCTCCTCGAGTGGAAGGCTACCCCGCGTAAGACTCCCGGGTCTCAGGCCTCAGAGCTGGTGGACCGGTTTCGCCCGGCGGGATTGCATCCCGGCGCCACTGGACGGTTTGCGCACCGGTCGGCGAAGCCAATCGGTTGTGCATTCTGACTAATTGCTGAAGGAGTCCGGAGACTATGGAAATATACTGTTTCCTAAGTAGTGGGGGTGGATGTTGACCTGTTGTCATGCCACTCTTGAAATGACCTTGGGCCACTCGATCCCGTGTGGCACTACGGGCAAAGAACGCCAAGGTCCGCGATACATTCTAACTGAATTACCGCTGTAATACAACAGGTAGAGGTTGCGTAAGCGACTTCGGACCCGTAACCAGTCGGGAGGACGTAGGTATCCTGAAGGTTAATTCCAGACGGAGATATCCTGCCAAAACTGGTAGTTAGGGAGTGAGGCTACCCGCTGTGTACCTTTCTCGGAGCCTCGCCGTAAGTCGTCGATCTCTAACGGGTTGCTGGTGAACTAGACAGTAGATTGTCTTGTCTTCAAGTCTTCTACGCTCATCCCACGGCTGAAAGAACGATCTATATCGTTATATCAGCCTGGGGTGACGGGTTCGTCCATTGTAGTCGACACCGCCCTACTGTCAAAGTCGAATTCAGTATTGATTAGATAAAAATAATCTGGCTGATCTAAAGGTATGACAAACCTGTCTGGCACCTGAAAAACCCAACAAAATGGTGGCCCTTTTTTGCACACGTGGAAATTGGTCATATGGTACTTAGCATTATAACAATAGCTTAATATACCATCTGGCTGTGATTTGCGAGCGCCAAAGCCTAGCCAGACTAGTTTAATGCTCGTCAGAGTGACACGCATTACACGATGCTGAAGCGTATTAAACGAATTACGCGCATAAAACACTGCGCACTGCATTAAACTTCAGTAGAGTCTGGCGAGGCTTTAGTTATTATGAACATTAGCCAGATGTGTTTTTCGTGGAATTATAGGATCAAATTATCCTGTACAAAAAAAATCAAGACTGAAAATGAGAGCGATGAGTATGTATATTTGTCTAATTTCTAAATACCGCCAGACGCATTCCGCAACTTTTTAAAGTAGCCAGATTTCTTTCAAATGATACTCTGTGATAATATCAATTTGTTTTATACGCTTTAAACCTGTAAATAAGCCAGATTGCTTTTTTGTGCAATTAATCATCGACTATAATGAAAGTAAAAAAAAACAAACTGGGAAAATAAGTACAATTCCAATGCACCTCCCACCCACCCACCAATCGCATAATCCCCGCCAGATTATACTATAATATCGGTAGGAACTCGTTTTGCATTTTTTAAGTATACAGCGGAAAACTTAATACCGTTGAGACTGGGTAAAGCGCAGCATATCATAATATTCATCTTAAACGCCGTTCACACGGTTAGTCGATCGATCCGTCATAAGGCACACGATAATTTGTACATACAATTGTATTTACGATGTAACAAAAATAAAATAAAAGTTAAGTACATTGAAATGAATATAAAAAACACAAACACAATTTAAGCTTAAATCGGAGGAGTAACACTGCAGCCAGTCGAGGAGATAAGTAGTCAGGAAGATAATATTGTGTTCGTGACGGGACGCTTGCGCATATTTAATGGATGTATTGGAAAATCAAGATAAACAAAAAAAGGCATTTTTTAAAAATATTATTACGAGATTTTTGAATATAAAAGATTATTCTACGCCAAAAACCGAGTTGAAAATAATCTTTTCCTTTTTCTGGTTTCGAATTTCGTTAAAAACAAAAAAAAATGACTATTTTAAAGTTGAACTAAAATATTTCTCTCTGAAAAAAATCTCATCTCAAAAAATCTCTTACGTTTTTTCTTTTCTTGGAGAACCATCAGGTTGGACAATAGCTCCAATCCCGTTATATGGGTCATGTGAAAGCAGCAGCTCTGACAAAAGCCAATCGATCGAGATGTAGGAATTGAAAGATTATTTTTACACAGCCTGTAACCAAATACCTCACCTTGTCCTCTCCTTTATTCTTCCCTGGGCAACCTTAGCATAAGTTATTGACATATATTTGTATAGGTTTATTCTAAATTTAACTTTACTACTTCTGTGTGTATTTTACGGCAACAATTAGGAATTACTTTATCAAATGGTTGACTGTAAGATATCGCTATAGCGATAAGTCCACCATTTGTGCACAAATTGTCTTTTTTTATTAAACCAGTGTAATACTCATTTAGTAATGTTTTATAGCACAATAAAGTTATTCTATTCTATTTTATTAAATATACAAACCCAGGGAAACGCCCAAAGAAGCTAGAAACGAGCTGCTCAAATTAAAAATAAGAAGCTTATCGGAGGAAAGACGATCACAAAAATAAGACCTACATGATGAATTACTACAGTCAAATCCATCGCATAAAGTAACCGCATATAATGACCCAGCAGCCAAACGTAAGGTAGGAAGACAGATAAACAAACGAAAAGATTATGTTAATCAGGACATGGTAATAGTCACTTTGATAATAGAGAGAGGAATGAGAAAGCCAAAACATGGAAAGCAGTGTATGAAGTATATAAAATTGAGGAAACGGATACGGAAAGTGGCGAAGAGTAGACAAGGGGAATCACCGGTACAAGGAAAAATCAAACAAAAGGCAAGATAAAATTTTACAGACACATCTAGCCCTAGATCTTGACACCCTTCACCTCACACTTTCTTATAACGGCTCTTTGCAAGTACAACCTTCGTTTGACTTACCTTTCTCTCCATTCCTTAGCCCGTCGGACGCCAACAGTGCCTATAGGCACTTTGCGTCGTTTGACAGATCCACGCGTAAACGTTTCGGCTGGCCCTCGTATATTTTATATAAATATATAGTATACACGACTAACAAGATTAATTACTAGGTTACAAGAAGGAATTCATGAAAAAACGATTTTGTCAAAATTTATTTATAAAATCGACCAAAAAGTTGCGGCGTAGTTTTTTGCGCGCGAAGGCTCGCTTTTGAGCGGCTAAAGGCAGGTGTTACTAAATCTTTAAAATGTGCCGCCTAGTGTATTTGGTTTATTATCTCCAGTGGATATTGGTTTATTATCTCCATATATGGATTTACAATTTTATATGTGCATAGTACTACTTAATTTATTGGTCAATTTAGTTATTTATTTATCTATTTAGTTATGTATTTTACTTATCTATAAACTTAAATATTTTCATTTTCTTATTTAATATTAGTTCATTATTTATATACACATTTATATATTATATTAACCTTAATTTTTTAAAGAATGAATGAGCGACCGGAATGAATGAAAAAAAAAAGTGAAGTCACTATGTTTTAAATACTATCACCCCAGAACAGATATACAATCTAGTGGGGTGATAAAATACACACAAACGTAACTTATCTGCTTCGCAAAAAAAAATGTTAAAATATTATTATTTATACTTTTGTTATTTTTTTTTTGCCAAAATCAATTTTATTGTATTAGATAATTTTATAAAATAAAAAATAAAAATGAAAATGTCAGGAGCACTCCTGGATGGGGTGGCACAATTTACTCGAAAATTTGGTGGTTACCCCACTTACGTGGAGTAAACCCACTTACACTTAAGGGGAGTACTGGGAAGAACAGATCAACATCTAATCCGACCCAATTGTCAATCTCACCTGCGAGCGCTAGTACTTCGCAAGGACCGCTGGCGGCGACGTCTCTTCGGACGTCGCGGTGCTCCCTGCTAGATAACAGACGAGGCTCTGACGACCGAGTCAATGGCGGTATAACCATTCCCAACTGGGCGACCGTTGAAGAGGTCTCAGCGGCCTAAGGTCCTAAATAGACCTAAAATATCTGGTGCAGAAGGCAACGGGAGACCACTGCACTATATATCCCTAGTAGTTAGCAATGGAAAATAATGGGTATACTCATGGTTGTTACCAGGGATCTTTATTTACAACCTACTATATCTGTAGCAGGTAAAGTTCTTGAGCGCGTCCGGCAGTACAAATATCTCGGCGCATGGGTGAATGAAATATGGGACTCCGATCAAGAAATTAAGACCCGGATAGAAATCGCCGGTGGATCATTCAATAAAATGAGAAAAGTCTTGTGTTGCCGACAAATCAATCTAAGACTCACAACTCGGATCCTGCATTGCTACATCTGGCCAGTGCCTATGTACGGAAGCGAAGCGTGGACAATAAAAGAAGACACCAGACGGCGGCTAGAAGATTTTGAGATGAGGTGCTACCGTCGAATGCTCCGTATAAGCTGGACCCATAAAGTTAGCAACGAAAAAGTGCTTCAGCAAAAAGTGCCCACACCGTCAAAAAACGCAAGATTGAATTTCTGGGGCACGTGCTGCGGCATAACAGATATCAGTTGCTCCAACTGATATTAATCGGCAAAATTGAGGGTAAACGGCGCCGTGGAAGCAGGAAAAAGTCGTGGCTGTGTGTCAGAGACTGAACCGGGATCACCAGTACGAAACAGCTCTTCCGGATGGCGCAAGACCGACAAAAGTATTCAGACCTAAATGGCCAACCTCCAGTAATGGAGAGGCACTTCAAGAAGAAGAAGAATACCCCACCTGCATAATCACGAAACCGACCGATCGTCCACTACACTACACGACATAGACCTTCAGAGCTTCGGCATTTGTAAAAATATGGTAAACGATGCAGTTGAGTTCTAAATAAACGTGGCGAATTATTCCGCCTGGGGAAACATTAAGTCGTCGCGACTGAACTCTCATTTATAATTCATTGGCGAATATACTTCAAGGATATTTTAGAAAATAATCGATACAGCGATTATAAGAGATAGAAAAAGAAATGCTGAATTTACAAAAAAAAGTGACGGATTAATTCGTTGGGAATTACAATAATATAAGTCGAAATTAACAAATGACCTGCTGTTTTGCAGGTCATTTGTTCACGCAACGTATTTTTTCAGAAGCAAAAAGAAACTATTGTCTTTCAGAACGTGTTAACACATGCACATTTGTTTTTTAATTTAATAAATTTTCACGAGGATGAGTTTTACAGTTTAAGGGGGGAGGGGGGGGGGGGGGGGGCTGGTTTAGAAAGCAAAATAAAACATGTTTTTATTTTAAAAAATCTTAACTTAAAGTTGAAATTTGATCATGAATCTTTTATATCAGTTTGATTAACATTTGAAAAATAAAAATATTTTTTGCTATAGTAAAAAAAATCTATTTTTGAGGTATTGAATTGCTAATGTTTCTATTGCTGCAGAAATGACGGTACCTAGTTGCGTCGGTAATAGCGAGCGTAATTTTGCCTGAAGCAAAAAAAGTAAACTAAGATATTAATTTTTACATGTGTATTTTCTAGAAGAAATAAAAAAATACTAAAAGTTATTATTTTTATATTTTTTTAAGGTTTTAATAAAATAAAATCGATTATCGCCCCAAAATGTTGTGTTTAATTGTAAAAAAAAAACATTTTTTCGGATTTTTTCTGTTTATATAGACGAGAATTAAATAATCTGCTTTTTTTTGAACAACTCGATCCGTCAAGTAGTTTTTTTAATCACCGGCGCAAAACAAAAAAATATGGTTTTGAGAAAAACGCGTTTAAAGTTTTCTTTAAATTTTGACCGTCTAAAGCAGGCTCCCCTCCCCCTTAAGAGAAAATGGTATTCAGTGAATGAAATGAATCTTTATTGGATATACCTATATTTCATACAAAGGCATCAAAAAGGTTGAATATCTTATTAAAATAATAGTACCCATTGATATAGCAAATACTGAGGAGACTAGATAGTATTATTGTAAAATGACATATAGTACGAGTTGCCATCATTATTGTGATTGAAATAATATTTAGTGGCCACTAACTACAACAGGGGTAAGCCCCCTAACGCCGGACGGCACCTAGCATCGGACACTAATAGTATCTCGACAAGTCGCGGCGCGATCGATACAAAGACGTAGGAAAAGGAAAAGCGTACGCTTCCCCGCACCCTTTTCATGTATCAATTGCGCCGCGACTTGTCGAGATAATATTCAAACCCGTCACCTCTGGAAATTTTAACTATATTAGATCGTTTTGTCTCCCGTGAGGTGAGCGCAGAAGACTTGGGGCGAAAACAATCCTTTGTCTAGTTACGCCGTTTGCCCGTAAGTGCGATCGTACAGATATAAATTGTAATTAGTTACATAAGCAATAAGGAAAAACTGAACCCATACGATCATTCTAGGCCGCTGGTTGCCGACCGCAAAAGGGCACTTTCGCAGCAAAGCAGGTGACGGACAATATCATACACAACAGAGTTAAAGAAAGCGAGAACTGTGAGGAAAGGAAGGACGCTAGCCGCACCTAGCCTCATCCTGCATACCGTTGCAAAGTGGTATCATACTTAAAATGGCTTTTAGGAAAAAACTAACTTGCCGGATGTCTATGGGTGTTTGCCTTCTGAAAAGTACAAGGAATTAAAAAGTGTTGCTCAGCAAATAATTATCATCTTTAGTAGTGCATATATTCGTGAGCAAACGTATTCAATTCTGAATTAGAGTAAAAACAAACAACTAGAACTGTCAACTACAACGGGCGAACCCGTCACCTTAGGAAGTTTTAACGAAATGTATCGTTCTGTCTCCCGTGAGGTGATCGCAGAAGAATTAGGGCAAAACAGTCCACCGTCAAGTTTCGCCACATACCCGTAAGAGACCGACGCCTTACCGCGAGATAGCTAGGTTAGTCACCCATCGGGCCAACACTCGCGCCCTTACTACCAGTTGCAACCAGATTACTCCGGTCTCCCGAATGATTACGGGTTCGAGGTCGCTTGCGCTGTCCTTTTCTTTACGAAGCGGTGATACGGCGTTTGCCAAATCCATAGCGGACCATGGCGCCCTTTATCCAGCGGCTACCCGGAGATGTTTATTTTTTGTTACATCTCCGACAAAATTTGAAATAAAAAAAATGTCATGTAATACTTCTATGCAATATATGTTTTTGAAATCTACGATAACAAGGCAATAATTTAACATGACTTTTATTAAAGAAAAAACTATTTTACTTAAAATACTTTTTTAACAAATCTAAAAATTAATCAGTCAAATTGTCGATAGAAAAGAAGAACGTCCCATCTACACAAATATTGTAGGCATATTGTACTGACATATGGCCCAAGTGCGACCCACACTAATCCCAATGTAAAATATTCGCCACACATACAACAAAGTTTTCCGACCCATGTACTAGACCATAGGTTCTCAACGTGGGCGATAACGGCCCCTTGTGGGAGTTTGAGACTTTCAGGGGGGCAGTAGAAGACCCAGAGAAAATTAGGGAGCGTTGAGATGGCACAGTGAGCTCGTGGGCAGGTAAAAAAAATATAGTCTACACGCTAATGACATACTAATAAATCAAAGTAAACAGCTGATTTTTGATGCTGAACAAACAGCTGATTTTTGACGTTTTTATTTAGATGCGATCGGATTTGAAAGTGAACGTAGCCTTTTGTTTGTCATGTGCCAATTTGTCAGAAGATCCTATATAGGTTGGAATGTCTCCAACCTATATAAAGGCAGTGATTTTTCATATTTTATTTGCATTAACATTATCGCGCGCAATTGATAACAGGGTTTTAGGAGTTGACCTTTTACTAAAGTAACTGATCTGTAAAGGAAAAAAACATATCGAAAGACTTTTGAATGTTAATAAAAATACTTGTCAATATAATTAAGTATGCCTGTTAATTGTTCTCATTAAAGCATTCTTCTTTAAACTCAGAAATATGATTGGAGTCGTATCCTATCTTACGACTATATAATATTACAGTGTTTAATTATGTTTAACGGTTATATTTAAGAGGCCGTATACGAAATCGATGTGGGCCGTGATACCTCTATAATCAATGGTATAATATAACTATAGGTAGGTAGGTTTTTCGGAGCCCAAGAGATACGTCCACCCTTTGGAAGCGCTCGGCGAGGACTAGCTGACTTGAGGCGTGAATCGTATCATAGGCGAGTATCATAACGCGAGAATTAGATTGTTTTAAAAGACTTTATTGCCAATTTTAATAAATGTTTTGCATTTTTTTTTTAGGAAATGGATTGATATTGAACTAAAGTTTATTTCTGTTGTTTTCATTTTATGAACGAGAGTTCTAAAAGGCCAAAATCAAAAGCAATTCTTCGCCCATTTTCTAAAAAAATTGACAAAGTTAAATATTGTTTTTATCAACAATTTTATATGAAAGTAGTAAAAAGTGATTCACTTATTATATAGAGTACTTTCACAACAATACATTGTAATTTTTTCATACCGTTTAGATGTCAAAACGATTCGTAAATATGCTATATTCTAAACCTCTTACAGCTAAAATTCACAAACAGTCGCCGGTTTAAAGCCATTTAATCAAAACTCTATAATAATTTTCAAAAAAGTAGCTCACTCATTAGACAATAATATAAATGATCTTTTATGTTGTGCAATAAAACTTATAGAAATACAGTATTTTAACCTTAAATTCACGTCTGCAAAATTACGTAAATTCACGAAATGCGCAATATTTCGTGTACGGCCTCTTAACAGTGTTTAAATATAATCGTGGCAATAGTCGTTTCAGTTTTGCAACAGATGGTAAGTAAAGAAAGCGGATGGGCAAAATAAGATTGAGAACGTGTTTACTAGACGAATGCATACGAAATAAACTGCCTTTGTTTTTGAGTTTTCAGATATTGCCAACTGTATGTTGGAACATCCGCCAACATATAATGAGCGGAGTTCAACCATTGCGAAATACATAGAGAATCTAAGTGTGCCAGCAATACAGGCAACATATAAACGAAAAGAAAGGGTAAAAGCAATATGTCTAAGAAAAAAAAGGAATACACGATAGAGTAAAGAACTAGGTTTATCGAGAAAAATAATGTTTCTTTAATGACTCGTTGAAGGTGAAATTCGACGGCGCGCTTCTGACGTAAGAAGGTTCATAGTCGGGTAAAGAACTGTGAATATGAAGACTAGAATTAGAATATAGATTAGAATTATAAATTAATTAGAATTTGAAAGATTAATGAAATAGAATTAGATTTAGAATAGACAATAAATACAAACGGAGCTGCCATGGAATTCACCGACCGGTGTCGGGCCCATCATAATACTATTTTTTTTTACACTTCTGGGGGGTGAGCAGTGGATTCCGGACTTACGAACCGGCTGTGGTAGGTTTAGGACAGCTGTCTTGCCACATGTGAGCGTTCACCTTACCACCCATTCACTCCCCCTTCGAAGCCATAGAATTTGAGATGCGCAAATCGCAGTTTTAGATAATTTTTCTAAGAAAAAGTTGATTATTTTTCTGGAAAGGCCAAGATCTTTAAAGAGGTGAAATAGAGGTTTAGCTGGCAGGCCACGAGCGCCAACTTCCACCGCGTGAAGGTGAACAGTGAAGCCGTTCCGGGTTACGGCATTTGCAAGATCATGGTATTTATTTAATTTGTACTGGTCTTTTGGGATATTTGATTCCCATGGAACAGTTATATTATTATTCTGACTAGTTCGTATATGCAGGCGGTATAAGAGTTATGCAGTAAAGTATCCGAATTTCTAAGTTCACAACTCCTCAGCCATTGAAGTTAATTACAGTATTCCGTAACACGGTCCAACTTCCGTAAGTCGAATATGTATCTGAGGGGTAAAGTTTTTTAGGGTCTACATTTTATCTACTAGTAGAATTAATTCATTTGTATCTGAATAACAAGCATCGCCGTAGTCACTGGATCTGGTAGTCACTGCATCTGGTAGTCACTCACTCCCATTCAGTCAGCGTCACTGAACCTCTAAAGAGAACTGGAGTGACAAAGCGACATTTTAGTTTGATGATATTCAAAATCATTCCGACCGGCAAACAGATACTGTTGAATTTTACTTACCCGGCTTACCGATCGACCAGGAGGGAAAGTATTGTGAACGCGCAAAATATTTTTTATGACACCCGCCGAGACGATTACGACCACTTCCAGACTGAAATCTGTCTATCTGTTAGTCTAAGAGGCAGCGACAAAAAAGTGCAAGAGTATTGTAAAAGATGATACTTTAATATCAGACAGCATTTTGGCCATAGAACGCTGGGGTAGTCAGCAGGCCAGCATCCGGGACACCTGGCGCTGGCGCACTAGGAAAGGTGTAATTTTAATTAGTACCCCAAAAGTGTTTTCGAAAAGCTGGTGCGTGGCGTCACCATTACTCCATACATGTCACAAAAATTAATTCTATTAGACTGCGCCGTGCGCGGCACATAAGACCGATGCGTAATAGTTACCGACAAATACGCACCGGCGTATTTGCAGGGACTTCATTTTTGTGACATGTATGGTGTAACGCTGACGCCACGCGTTAAATCGTTAAGCAATCTGATTATTTGTTTCGAGTTCTTTATTGCATCCTCTATCTAGTGGGGAAGTCCCCTAACGCCCGACGGCACCTAGCGCCGGACGCTAATAGTACTCGACAAGTTGCGGCGCGATCGATATAAAGACGGGTGAAAAGGGTGCGGGGAAGCGTACGCTTTTCCTTTCTCTACGCCTTTGTATCGACCGCGCCGCTACTTGTCGAGATACTATTAGTGTCCGACGCTAGGTGCTGTCCGGCGTTAGAGGACTTTCCCCTACTGATGAACTGTCAGCTTTCCAAAACACTTTAACGGTACTAATTAAAATGACACCTTTCCTAGTACGCCAGCACCAGGTGTCTCGGAATCTGGCTTCCATGCTCTACCCCGGCATTCTATGGTCAAAATACTGTCTAATCTGAAAGTATCAGCTTTTAAAAACCTATTGCACTTTTTTGTCGCTGGTTCCCCAACTATGTGTGGTGCCTGAGTGTCTGCATGTATGTATTCCTCCATGATAACGCCCAAACGCTCAATCCGATTACGCTGAAATTTGGTATGCAAGCATTATTTGGTCATGGGAAGAGTTGAAAATTGTGGTTGAAGTCCAGGCGTATTAGTCATATTTGTGACTATATCTTTGTGACTATTTTATTTTTTTAGAAACTTTACTATTACTAGTATTATAATTTTATTGTGACTTTTTATTTTTCTTACAAATATTACAAATTTTATTTATAATTTAAGTTATGACTATATAGTTTATTATTAACCGAAGGATAAGTGTATTTAATTATCTATTTACTTCAATGTTTTATTTTATTGTAATTATATATTTACATATTTTATTTTTATATATATTTTTATTTATTTCAATATTTTTTTTCATTTTCGCTTTTTTTTGTTTAAACTATTTTTTTTTCTTTTGAATATGTTTTCTGTTTTAAACTAGTATTTGTTTTAAATGTTTGCCCTAGAACAAGTGTTTACTTAGTTGGGCGACATGGGACCGATCTTCACTATCAGCGTGACACAACTTGCTGTGGGTTTTATTTAAAGTGTAGATATTAATTATGATTTGTTACGCTTGTTGCAAATTATGTACATTACCATCAATAAATATATCATCCTTGAAATATTGGACTTAGATATTTGAAATTTGGTTCACAGATGCCTTGTTGGGCCGAATTCACATTGTGAAATATTGGTTGGAATATCTTATATACAAGCTGCACAAATAACATTTAAATTCCGCCATACTAATGTATGGGAAAATCATATATTTGAATTTACGGCGTCGCGCGTTTGATATCAAGCGACGCAAGTTCGACATTTAAATCTTCATTGCGTTGTGTCGCTAGTTTCAAATTCGAATGTTTAACAAACGGCAAATGTTACAGCGACGCGCGTTTGCAATTCGATTTTAAATAGAATGAGATGACGTCCTTGGCTAATTGTCAGGAAAGTCTTGGGACAAACGATTTTTTAAAAATATTTGTAGATGGAAGAATGCACTTGAATTAGTTGCATTCCATCAACATTCGTGCCAATATGGTTTCTATTAAAAGCCAACCAATTCGGGTGTAATGTTTACTTATGGCCATTGCAACTCGCGGATCACTGCTTGGGATTCACTGCCGCGGAAACGCTAATATTTAGACTCAATTAAATCGATGGTTAAATACAATGGTCCAGAGCAGAGACAATAGCTTTGTAAACAACGACGCCTGCGTTATCCAGATCGAGGTGGATTAAGATGAAAATTGCTGCGTAGTGGATTGCTTTTGTGCCGCGCTGTGCAAATCCGGTGGCAAAATTTAAATCCCCATCGTTGAATAAATCTGTTTTAATGGTTTTGATTTAAAACACGGGTCTTCACGGCACAGATAGGCACAAAGGGTCTTATCGACAAAAGGGTTCGGGGCAGTGTCAGTGACATTAACGAAACACAAGCTTTCTGCGGTGGCCAAAAAAGATAGCGAAGGTCCAGCGTCGCGATCGTCGCATCGCCTTTGTAGACCGAATATTTTCGCTCAGATTTCAGCGTTCCAATAAGTTAGCATTTTAATCTCTTTTATGATAAATTCTCTCAGCAGCTGGATTCTTGATCCCCAATTCTTGTTTGTTTGATTGTTTGTTTATACTCTTTATTGTGAAAATGTCACAATGGGCGAGTTTATTGTCATATGACAATCTCTTACAACCAACCCTTCTATGACGTGTTATATGTATGTGAGCGTGTAACATGTCTGTGTGTAACATTCGATCGACAGAATTGAAAATGCAATTCCGTTAATTTGATCCAGCTGGACAATGGTGACCCAGCTGGGAATCGAATCCGGGACCTTACAATGTAAGATCAGGCGACCTAACCACTAGTGTGTTCTTTCCCAACATGATCAAAATTTGCATAAACGGATCAATTTTCTTTCGTTTTAGATTTAAAAGGTTTTGAATTGTATTTTGGTGAAAAAAACATTAGTTTTTACTCGACTACCACGTTATCATCGAATTTTACCAAACTACTATGTATACAAATATGACAGTCTGCTCTACATTACTGTGTCGAAACAATGTAATGAATTGATTGAATTGTGGCAAAACAAAATAATAAAATAAAAAAAAACTTTTTACGCTAACTTCTAAAGTAGAACAACAGTATCTTTTAACACTTTAACAGCGACCGATATTTATAGCGCGTGTTATGTTACCCGCAGGCGTTTTTTGGCATTATTGTAACGGCTAGATATAGAAACAGAAAAAATAACCTGATTAGATATAGAAACAATTTGTTTTGTATCTATGGACTGACTTTTTACATCTTCCGGATAAAAGAAATATTATGATAAGTTATGAAATTATTTATTTAAAAAAGGGCATTTTTGTGAGAAAAAAAAGTTGTACCTGAAGTAATCATACGTAATCATTGACAATAATTCATTTTTTGGGAGGAAATTTTTGAAACATAGATAGTAGCATAGTCGTACATTGCAATCTGGGCAATAGTAGACTATCTCCTTGTGTCCAAGTTTGATAGTTTGCTTCTTCCCAATGTCTGCGCAAACTTTGCAGACTCGACACCTTCGTTTTTTTTTGGTTTACGCTATGAATGCATGCCATTTTTTGTTTACGCTATGAATTCATGCTAATTAATCGCATATGTATGTATAGACAAAAGACTAAACTACACGCTAGTCTATATATTACGCGACGCAAATAACAAACCGAGTACGTGATTTTTAAACAAACTGTATGAAAGTCGATCACATCCTCAGTACGTGATTCGCGAGCTAGAGAATATTTTGTATCACGTACTGAGTACATGATCCGCTGTTAAAGTGTTAATGGTTGCTAATGGATTTTGTGCAGTTAGGCCACTATGACCCACTTCGTTAACGGGTCAGCACCCATCTGGTTGCCTCCTCGTAGAAGTTCGAGGCCGGCAAGGACTTTTGTTCTCCCTGCAACGCATTATACAGATCGGTCAATTTCCCCTGGGTGATGTTTTTCGGGCGCATCTGGGCTGTTTGCGCACCGCGCGGCGTCAAACAATCAACTGTGCACCACGACTGATAATTGGGGGAGTCTGAAAACGACATAAGTACGGTATATTATGGAGCGGGGGTGGTAGTTCACCTAATGACAGCCGCTCTTGAAACGGCCGGTCAGCTACCCGAACCCGCGTGGTGAATCGGGCAAAGGGTGCCACGGTCCGCGATAAATTCGAGCTGAATTACCGCTTACATTGGACCGCGCAAGCGACCTTGAGCCCTTAACCAGCCGGAAGGACTGTGAAAGGGGTGCGAGGCTGTCCGCTTGGTAAACCACCCGGTGCCTTACAGTAAGGAGTTGGACTCTCGCGGGCCAGTTGACGTAGGTAGACAATGGATTATATTGTCCCTAAGTATCTCCTCCTGGAGTGACAGGTTCGCCCGTTGTAGATGACACATCGAAAGTATCTTTTAATATATCTACAATAGTATTGTTGTCTATGAGATGAAAGCGGTGATTGCTTACTTTTTTCAAATCAGGATTAGCCGTTATTATTATCACCGTATCGTTAGGTATAGTTATCAGCCCCCGTTCTGTTCGATCACGTTCCCGCATGAGAATAATCACAATCATCCGCCCGCGACTCTCGCTTTGTTCCATGTGAATAGTCGCGTAGGCGGACGGGCGCACAGTGATTTAGTCAATGCCAGCAAGACAAGGCTATATCAGATATTAAAATATATTTTGAAAAATCATCAACATTTCATATTATTCTTGCTAGAGAACTGTTTCTGTCATTATTGAAACGTACCGACATTTAATTTTCTAAGACGTACATCGATTATAGGTAACGTCATTGATTATATATATGGCATTAGATTGCGCGACTCCATAGATTTAAGAACTCCATAGATTTGAGACCTCCATAGATTTGAGACCTCCATAGATTTGACGAAATGCAGTTGGCGCTAACAGCATGGACGGCCAAAATAATAACAATTTATTTGGTTCGGCCAAAATAATAACATTGATAATGATTATAAAGGATCGATATTTATAAAGGACCGATTGATTATAAAAACCCAATAATTTAAACAACTGTAACAATAATAACATTCAATTATTGGCGACATGTATATTTTAACATAGGGCCGGCTGATTAAATAACTCAAATAATACCATTATAATCAAAGATAATACGGAGAGATAGAATGCCATCTGTGAGGGATCCTCGACCGGTTTGACGTGAATTTAAAGAATGGAGGGAGTGTATTTGCCGTTGAGTAACGAGCGCGCGAATTACTTTATCGAGACGCGAGGGTTGCGCGACGGAGGTTATGTGGGAATAGTGGATGAGGATTGTATGTGCTCCTAGTATCTTGTACTAAGCACGGATCGAGTCTGTGGGATTACAGACTGATGCTTCGAGACTAAGGGAGAATGAGGAAAGGAAACCAAGGAGCCGGATTCGTTGACCTAACTCGTGAGAGAGAGTGCCGAATATGCCGTCGCAACCTTGGGGGAAGGTGATCACTCGGGGAATGATATGTGACCGAGAAGCCGGGACACCGAAGTGTGCCGTCGCTATCTGGAGATATGACCACTCGAGGAATGATACTTTGGTTGCTTTTTCGCCGGTTTATATAGGCCGTGAAAGGATGCAATCCAAAATATTCCGAGTAAAAGTATTGTTTCATCGTGCTGATTCATAGCTGCAAGAGTCAAAATAATAGCTGAATTGTGTCTGTGGATTTCACTGGAAATCGATGCATTTGTTGATCGCATGTAATGAACTTAAGGTCCGTTACACATCTATCTAAAATTTAATGTGCGTAATTATTACGTATTGAAACATGCAAACCTAATTAAAAATGGCATATGTATGTAAATAATACCAAAAATAATAAGAGCTATGATTTAAATATTCCTTTGTTATTTATTATATTATTATTTTATACCGTATAGTCGTGTTTAAAGTGCTACTACAGTGCGCCATCAAACTGTTATACAACGAAAGCCGCCATATTTAACATAATAATAGAAGATAAATATTTTTTTAAACTATGAGTGCCATATATACGTTGTCTTTAGCAGTAACATTCTGGTTGTCAAAATGTAGTACGACGTTGATCAATCTAATGCGCTATATAGTAAATGGTAATGTAACGGCCAAGCAACAATATAAATTTATTTATTTATTTATTTATTTATAACGTACAAGAACAAAAAAATACAAGGACATGCATACTGTTGTACATGAGGAATAATTAAGAACAAACATTATTATAGCGAAAAACATAGCTCTATGCATATAAATATGCTAGCATATCCGAAGAGGCGAAATCGCACAACCAACTAGACCTAGAAGGTCTGTCTCTGGCTGTGCTGTGTTATACCAACTGTATTTTTGTAACTCGCGAACTGACGAAGGTGATCAATTTTAAATAGTTCTAAATCTAACAAATGTGTTGTTTACACAAATTAAAGTAAAATTTAAAGTAGAAAAAATAAATATATATGTATGCAATTAAGGGCTAAAAATAAAGTAAACTTTACATTATATACAATAAATTTAAGTGGAAAATAAGTAATAATATACACAAATATTTGAATAAACACTACATTCTAATATATATGTTTAAGAAAATGATATGTAATATTGCACAATTTTACAAATACATATTTTTTTAAATATTCACCCTACAGTATTAATAAGGTCTTTAGTTTTTGAACGCCCAATATCTAGAAGCCAGTTTTTTACTTTACCTTTAAAAGTTACATAATTTTTCACGTTTTTCGTCTCAATGACCACTTTTAATGACCACTTTTAATATAACACCTGTAACGTTTTTCACATGAATTTTGTCTGACGTCAATAACAATGTAATTAACAAGAAATCGAATTGTGTCTTTCGGCATCAGTAATAATTATTTGTCTCAAATACCACGAACCGTACATTTTGATATACTTTCAAACATTTTGACGTCATAATCTGACTATAAAAACGCTGATGTTTTACGAATTAAATCACTCTTTAGTCATTCTTTTAACTCGCATCAACAACTATGGTAAGCGTCTCTGTACATTAATTAATATATAATAAATTGTTTGAATACTATCTGTGTTTACTTTTCTCTCCGTCTGGCTGAGGTAAAATCGATTCAAGTTTGGGAACCCGGTCTTCGCACAGCATCATAAACGAGAGACCAGGCCACTCTCAACAGTAACATCTAAAAATATATAAATTGAAGAATCATCCGCCCATATAAAATCAGTAGGTAATAAATTTGTCTGTGTCGACTGTGAGTATACGTTTCTATGACTAGATAGTTTTGAAGGACTTCAGTTTTTCACACTTAGCCATAGATAATTAATTATCAGTGGTGGCGCCAATGCCGATAGTAATAATTGGAATTTGATAGCCTGTATTTAAACCAAAGGCTCCCAACCTTTTTTTTTTTGACCAGGGACCACTAGGACTTTTTTGTTCGGTGCAGACTCCAAGGTTTAAAATAAGACCTCCGAGAATTTGAAAAACTTTAATACTTTACTTTCAGTTAAATATTAAACTTACAATAATGTTTGAAGATATGTTCAATAACAAAGAACTTTTACTTGTAAATCAATATGATTTTTGAGCAGGCAATTCTGGGGTTGATATTGTTGGTTGCTCAGAGCTACACGAATATCATCACTAGATTGCTATCGATTTCTGGTCTTGTTCTGAATTATGAGCAAACCCAATAACTTGTTTGCATTAACAAGTTGTGGAGAAATCGCAAGGCGAAACTCTGAAGTGTATGATATAAAATTGCTTTCGATATAAAATATTCAAACGCATCTTACATAGTGTATTGTTTTTGAGTTCAATCAGCTCTATTGAGGTTTTTTTCTGTACCCAAAACAACGGAAATACCAAAAATATTGCGAATCAGCTTATGGGTATCATTCGATTCGGTCTGTTTATATTTCGTGAAGTAACGGTGCAATTAATAGACCAGCATTAGCAGATGACTTCTAATGTTTTATTGCATTTTCGCGGTAATCATGTCATCATTACTATCATCAATCAGTGCTTTTAATGTCACAAACGCAGAATAATCGTTTTTGACAACAGTACAAAATAAGACAAAAATAATCTAGAAATTGAGGACCAGATGAAGGGAGCATATCATAATTGAGTTATAGGGAGTTGTAATATTATTACTCTAATTTTTAAAAATATTCAAAAATTCATATTAATCCATTGCCTTAATAAATTTTCGCCCGCAGAGCCTGGGGGGCTATCGTCGCCCCTACACCCCTTGGGTGGACACCCTTTCTAGTGATTCTACCCCCCCCCCCTCCTCCCAGCCATCCTCTCCTTACCGCTAGCTAGTGATGCTGACTGACACTCATCTCCCGTTTAAAAGAATATGGAAATCGATATTAATTACATCCATAAGGTCAGAAACCTTTTTTGTGGACACTAACAGTTTCCTATTTAGGCCATTTCACATTTTAAGTTTGGCGGTTGTGCTAGATGAATCACTGTGCGGCAGTTTAGTAAGCCCGCATCTTCTGCCAAGCCACCAGTTTCACAGAGCCAGCGTCTGCCTACGCCGATAACGCGAACGCTGATTGAGGTAGGTTTCGTTGTACTTATATAAAGTATCGAAATTTGGCCAGTTCTGCATTCCATTACCAACCTCTACAATCTACATAACAACATATCGTTATAGACCTTTCGGCCAAAACGGCAATGACTATCTTTCTATCCTATCTAGTTTTCTCTCTTCCTTTTTTCTTTTTCTATTTTATGTAGATAATGTTCTTTAAAGAGTACCTTGCGCAGGTATTCTTGATGATGTTTGTTCTCTATAGGTGCCTTGCGCAGGTATTCTAGATAATGTTATCTATAGCGTATCTTGCGCAGGTATTCTAGATAATGTTCTCTATAGAGTACCTTGCGCAGGTATTCTAGATAATGTTCTTTATAGAGTACCTTGTGCACGAATTCTAGATAATGTTTTTTATAGAAAACCATACACTCTCTGCACTCTTTTCTCCATCTTTATATTGGCATGCGCCGCGAACAGTCACCGTAGTAAAGGTTTTTTTTGTATTATATCTAAAGTCATCGTACTTTCGCAGACCGCACAGGTCTTTCAAAGCTGCAAACTTGGTGTTTTACTATTGGCATAGGTCCTAACAACATATTTAAAAAATAGAACTATCTGACCTTTCGCAAGGTCGAGGTCTTTCTTGTACAAATTGACTGGTCGACCGCCTCAAAGTATGATCCGGCAGTCCACTACTTCTCGCAAAGGGTGACTATTCTGCTTCAGCTAAATAGCCAACCTCTATTTATAACAAACCCGTGGCGCCCTTTGTCTTCTGTCACCTGGACCGGGTGGCCAACTGGCTATTCTAAAAGTAAATAGTATTCTACCCCACTTCTTATAAAAACTACGTTTCCGGGCTTCTCCGGTGATCCGCCAGAAACAACTCTGCTTTGCAGTGTATACACATCCTAGGGCTCGCCCGGGGGAATTCTTTAATTTAATTGACCTCTTCTGTAATTACTGTACTTTCATAATAAATAAAATTTTTTTTTTCTAATAACTTTTGTATTTTTTATAACCATTTGAAATAATACTGGACTTTTGGTCCACCCTATACATTGCTTACTTCTTAGTGTTTATAAATAATTATTAATCAAAATACATTATTTACTGAAGTTATAAATTAATTTCAGTTATTATACATATTTATGACTAACGGAGTGTACAGCATATCTTCACTTTTCAGAAATATTTTTTTACTTTTTTATAGATTCGTACATGAAGAGTACAGGAATAAAAAGGGTTCATCGACATAATTGGCATTTCTCATAATTACAGTGATTTAAAGAAAAGATAATGGGCATTTTGGGCCCACTTTTTCAATAGCTGTAAATAATATACCAATGGAAAGATCTGTTCATATAGAACATTTATTATTAGAACGACGGTTTGTCATGTAATTAGACATATTTAAGAAAATTCCGAGCTTGAAACTCCGAAACGGCTAATAATTGAGGTAATTTGTAGAATTCATAAATATTCTAGATACATAGATCTCTGCAATGTAGCAATACTGGAATATGAGCTTCCATCCGGCAAAACTAATCCCGCATTGCATTCGTTATTGTAAGAAAAGGCAGACGATATTTCTTGTTTAAAAATTGGCCGGAGTATCATTCCGTCTAAAAAACGGCGAGCTGCAGATGGTTCTCCCTTGAATATTTAAGGCGCTAAGCTTGAAAAGCGGGCGAGAAGAGCGGCCGAGATTTCATAAGCGGGCATTATTCAACAGTTCGGAGTCGAAAGCTGCAATATCCGTATTGGTTTGAGAACAAAAGGCGCCAGCATGCTGATGTAATAATAAATAAGTACGACAAAACAAGATAGGCCGATCAATTACAAGTAATCCTAACACTAATTATTGCAGGATTTATAAATTATTATTATTAATTACGAGGCGGCGGATTTTGTGTCAACGTGTTATAGCGTGCTAAATAAAAAAAACGGTTGTGCCACCCCTTTGCGGGAAAGCAGCCAGGGACGTATTTCATCTGAATATTCATTTCATAAATAAAGACGATGAGCAGTTAACGAAAATTCCTTTTAATATGCGATGCAAAGCAATGAAAATTTGAATTTCGAACGGGCATCATCTTATTCAATTTAAAAATTGAATTGTAAACGCGGGTCGCCGTGAGCCTTCGGATTCTAATTTTGACGTCGGAGTCGAATCACGGCTGTAATTCCGCAGTCGTAGGCGGTTGGGATCAGAAGATCGCGGATTCGGGGGGAATACCTCGGTCGGAACTGGGAAGTTGGTGCACTGTTAGGTTAGCTAGACATTGAATGCCCATCCGGCCAATAACTAGGAGGGTCTGGAGATGTATGTTTCCTATGACAACGGAGGGTAGCTCTGCCGTAGTAAATGTAAACACAGTAACTTGAAAAAAGACGTTTTGAGAAAAACGCAGTCAAAGTTCAGTTGTTAAATATTTGTTTTCATAAATAAAGTAACCAATATCGCTTATATTTTTTAATCTTTAATGTTAAAAAATAGTTTAAACTTCAATTCTGCATAAATATATATATTAAATAATAATTGTTTAATTAATTAAATTAGATATTGTGTTTTGAATAAGGAAAAAAAAAATTTTATATTTTAAAGCTATAACACCGTAACTGAGTGGTTACTGTGTTATAAATAGGTAAATTTTACGCATTACTGTGTTCTAACCATGTAAAATAACTGTGTTCTTACCATGTATTTTTTTTAAATAAATAAAAAACTGCAGGCCCCTTAAACACAGTAATTGAGATACTGTGATTAATTCATGTATTAATAAATCAACTTTTAACAAAATTTTACCTAAAACCACAATATCTGAAGAAGCCGTGTTGTAACCAAACAAAAATATTTCTTAAATGCTTATAAGTATTAAAAAAGATCACAGTAAATAATAGGTTACTGTATTTTAACTTAAAAATTATACATATTGTGTTTTTTATTTAAAATATTCTGTTTTTTTTTTTAATACTGTGTTTTTATCTAAGGTATCTTGGTAACTATCCATCGACAGACAAACCGAAAAATTTGCCTTATAGTACTTTAACTCGTGATTTTAAAGAACCAAATTTGTATAAACACAGTAAATGAAGTTACTGTGTTTTCATTTACGACGGCAGAGCTGTCGACCTGACGTCTTCTATCCTTGAATCAATCCGTCGGCCACACGATCCCAAGTGGGCAAAGGGCGCCTCGGTCCGCTATACAGGTATATTCAAACTGAATAACCGCTTACGTCGGGCAGAGATCTCGGATCAGTGACCAGATCGGATGACGAAGAAATCCGGCCAAATCTAGTAGTGAGGGCGAGAAGCCGCCCGCTGGGCTCACTTCTCAGTACCACGTGGTAAGGCGTTGGTCTATCACGGGTGTGTTGGCGTAGTTTGACGGTAAACTAGGTCGTCTCTGCTCACACTCGACGATTGAAAGAATTATCAATATCGTTATACCTTCTAAGGGGGTGGCGGGGTCACTCGTAGCAGTTGACAACTCTAAAGTGTCCATTCTTAAGTCCATTGTTTTTAAGTCGGAAAGTTTAGTCAATACCATTTATCTAATATACACAAAGAAAGGTGTTAATTTTTCATATGGAGCTTTAATGTACACTCCTATTATTACGCGATATACCTACGATAGAATAGGCAATTTAAATGACTGGTAATAGGAGCCTCGGGGCTAGGCCACAAACAACGCGAAACAAGCAGCACCGTGCAGCTTTGACGATCACCGCTGTAGATACAGAGTGGAGTTAATCGCCCACGTTGGCGTACCAAAACGCCCACAGGCAGCCACAACTGCTGAAAAATAACAAAGGACAAACGTAGAGTACGTCAGTTTGGTTGGGTTGACCGGGAGTCTATTTTTTAATGATTATTAAAAATACGAATGTGAGAATGTTTTCACTCACTATATTGACATGCAGGCCCTCAGAGGTTTTTAGACCATATGTTATCCAGGAGCACTTTTAAGAAGTTCAGTAATAGCACGGACCCCTTTCTAAAAGCGGAGAGGGCGATTTATGGAACCAAATTTTCAGGTGAAAAGAAAAAAAACGCAGAGATCTGCTGCGCTCGGTCGATTTATTAAGAATTTAGCCTTCGTGCGCGAAAAACTGCGCCGCAACTTTTTGGTCACTTTTGTAGATACATACTATAACAATATAGTTTATTTTAACAATATAGTTTATTCATGAATTCCCTTTTGTTACCTATGAATTAAGCATGTTGGTCATGGATGGCCGCCAGCCGCAAGTGCTACGCGCGGATCTGTAATACGACGTAAAATGCCTATAGGTATTGTTGGCGCCCGACCGGTTAAAGACTCGATATAATGCGAGGAGGATAACGGCAGATTTGATTTTTTTGTTCTGGCGGCCAAAAGGGGCTCGAACCCACGCTAGGTGCCATTGCACAATGTGATCCTAGAGATTAAGTCTCGCTCTTGCAACTAGATAGACGGGGCCATATTGGAATATATTCAGCCTTACTTTTCAGTTTAACCCCTTCAGCAATCATAAAAAAATAAAAATGGAAATAAAAACATATTTTTTATATGAATGAATTTTATTCACTGAACATATACGGGGTGAGTTTTTATTAACCGACATCCTTTAAGGGGGTGAATAAGCACGAGCAACTGAACAGTTTTTAATAAAAAAAATTTGGGAAAAACAAAAAAATATATATACTCGTATTTTTAATTCGATTTTTGATTTATTTTAAAGTTTCAAATTTAGAGACCTTGACTGTTAAAATAACATTTTGACAAGCGTTAGAGCGCGTTGCGCCATCTATCGGTAGGTAAAATATTGCTTAGAAACGATATTAACGATATTTTACCTACCGCTAGATAGCGCATCGTGAGCAGCGCTTTTTATACTATTTTTCAGAAAGAAAAAAATCAAATTAAAAAAATGTTTTTCCCACAATTTTTTATTAAAAGTTGCTTATCTGCTCGTACTGATTCACCCTCTTCAATGATGCCCGTTAATTAAAACTCACCTCGTATATCCATCATAAAGGCCATTTCAGGCCCAAAATGAGATTGAAAGTTAATATTATGGGGCATAGTGTGAGTTTAGAAAGAAAGGAAATTAAAAATATATTCATTTTTATTCATCATAATTAATAATTAAGCCTTAGACTTTAGAGATTGCCTGAGTTATCTCGAATGTGGACATTTTCGCACATAATAGCCGCTCGAGTATACTCAGCCGTAGATCTTAAGTGGTCAAAGAACGCTATTTCGATAGAGACCAGGTTTCTTAATTTTAGTACATGACCTGCAACTAGGGTTGTCGACTACAGCGGGCGAGCCCGTCACCTCAGGAAATTTTAACGATTAGTCGTTCTATCTCCCTGGAGTGGGCGCAGAAGACTTGGACAAAACAGTCCACCATCTAGCTCCGCCACGAACCCGTAAGAGGCCAACGCCTTAACCGCGAGATAGCCAGGAGTGTTACCCAGCGGGCTTACACTTACGCCCTTACTTCTAATTGTGACCAGATTACTCCAGTCTCTTGATTAGTTACGAGTTCGAGGTCGCTAGCGCGGTCCTTTCCCTTACGAAGCGGTGAAACGGTGTTTACCGAATCTATCGCGGACCACAGCGTCCTTTACTCGGCTGATCACCCAGGATCGGATAGCCGATGGTCGTTTCAAGAGCAGTCGCCGTAAGGTCCGCAACCACCCCCGCTCTATAGGAAACAGTACTGCTTCCAGACTCCCCCGACTGTTAGTCAGAGTGCACAGTCGATTGGCTTACACCGCACGGTGCGCAGACCGTTCAGGAGCGCCAGAAGGTTGACTCCTAGGGGAATCTAGCCCTAAGGCCAGAGTCCTGCCCGGGCTCGCACTTCATGCGTGGAGGCCGCCGTATGGGTGTTGATCCGTGAGTGTGACCAACCCTGAACAGACAGTTTAGTAGTTTCAAGGCGGCAGGTGAGGGCGGAGAACCCACCCACCGCCCGGGTCTTCTTATCTGCTCGTGATGTCATGCAACGACACCCCGCGCGTACCAGAAGGGTATACGCGCGGGGGATAAAGAAAGGTAGCCACCCCAACCGTACCACCCCAAACCCAGAACAGACAACTTGAGTTGTCGACTACAACGGGCGAGCCCGTCACCACAGGAAGTTTTAACGATTAGTCGTTCTATCGACCTGCAGTGAGTGTAGAAGACTTTGGACAAAACAATCCAGCATCTAGCTACGCCACAACCCGCAAGAGACCAACGCCTTACCGCGAGATAGCCAGGAATGCTACCTGGCGGGCAACACTCGCGCCCTTGCTACCAATTGTGACCAGATTTCTCCGGTCTCTCGATTGGTTCCGAGTTTGAGGTCGCTTGCGCGGTCCTCTCCCTTACGAAGCGGTGAAACGGTGAATACCGAATCTATCGCGGACCATGGCGTCCTTTGCCCGCCTATGAACCGGGATCGGATGGCCAATGGTCATTTCAAGAGCAGAACCCTGAACAGACAGACCGACAAATGCTTTTTGGCGGCTTTGTTTTATAAATCTTTAAAAGATTTCCGGCCGGCAACGAAATGTTTACAACCACCTCGTGCCGTGCAAGTCGCGAATAAGCAGAACGGCATCGGCATGCTCCAACGCGACGGTCATTGCTGCACCGGCGTACAGGTTGGAAAATAGCATGCAAATACGGCGGTTTGTTTGCAGGCGGCTAATGAAATACAAACCGTCCCTTATCAGTCTGATGTCGACCATTTTCCGCGCGCATTTTTGGCGCGAAACAACGTTGCCACCCCCGCTAATTGTTTGCCGTCGAAATTCCAAAACGGACTGGTCATGGTCGCGTGACGTCACGCGATCAAACAACCAAAACATGCTTTCAGGAGACCACCAGCGGCCCTTCCTGATGCCACATGACCAAATATTAAGAAGAGCCAATGGGATCATCGGGCAACTTCGACGGCCAATTTTAGATTTAGAGGGGTTATATTATCATATGAGAAGGTGGGAATATCGTTAATCTTTGATAATCGATAATATTTTATTGTAGGAATACCGATAAAACCGAGCTAAAATGCTTTTATGAATTTACGATTACGATTTTTGAAACAACAAATTTCTTAGTCAATCTCTAAAACACTAAGTAATCCTGAAAAAAACCTCTAAAAGAGTTAAAAAATCGAAATCGGTTGGGTCACCCAACACTTTCCCGGCAAGTAGATAAAGCCCCGTTGGCCGCCTTCCCTTCCCCGCGCCAATTCCCCCTCCCCCAACCGATAGTGAATGTGTTCGATTAAAATCTCGAATGTATTTCTAATATTTTTGTAGTCTTTTAGTAGTATTTTCGTACCATATTTATAGTACTTTCCGTGGTATTAAAAAGGTATTTTCAACATGATGTAGTATTTTCTTAAATATGGCCGAGTTTAACAATTATTTGCGTCGCTTGTAGGGTTGGTTGTCACATGTTTTGAATCTTCGAAGTTTCGTTTGCTGTTGAATTCTATTGTCAGTAGTGAGTCAACGCTGTTTAGTCTTAGCGGTTCGTCCTATATTGTGAAAATATACTGCAAATAGTAATAAAAGCAAATCCTTTTCACACGTGTTCATTAGACCCAAACGGTCGATTTGGCCGCCGCTTCAATATATTTGGCCCTGCGGACTCAAAATGGCGGCCGTTTCCAAGATGTCCGCTAATAAACTGCCGATTTAATGACTGTTGTTCAAAATGTATTTTTCAGTATCATATTTAAAATGTAAGACCCCGAAATAGGCGAAAAAGACCCATCCGTCATTAAAATCAGCACGAGAAAAATAATTTTGATTTATTAGCGGCCATCTTGGAAAACAGCCGCCATTTTGTGATAAAAGAATTTGCTTTTATAACAATTTGCAGTTTTTTTACTTACCGTTTCGACTAGTTAGTGGATGTGAACGTCTTGGTGATTGCAACAATTCAAATCGGAAATTATAACATGTAATATTTTTTTACAATATCTCATATACAAGACGCACAAATAATATTTAAATTCCGCCGTACAAATGCATGGGGGAATCAAATATTTAAATTTGCGGCGTCGCGCGTTTGACATCGCGCGCAGCACATTCAAAATTTAAATCTTCATGTCGTTGCGTCGCTTGTTCGAAATTCGAATTTTAAGGGCGTTTTTTACGGCGACGCGCGTTTTTAATTCGATTTTTAAATTGAATGAGATGACGTCCTTGGCTACTTGTCAGGAAAATCTTAGAGTGATACAACCGATTTTTAAAATCTTTTCTCAGTAAACGGAATAGTCATAATATAATATCGGATTGAAGAAAAATTTATTTAAAATACCAAACCCGATTGTCGAAAACCCTTTGTTGAAAATATGCATCGGTTTTTCAAATATAATAGCTTTTGAAGTATTCAGAAACACACAAAAAGGACTGGCAGACTGTTTTGTGGAGGGTTAAGCGCTATTTTCAAAACTTTCGTGAAAAAGTCATGAAAATAAAATGACTTTCAAATAAATAAAAACATACGTTTAAAATATTCCGCTTGGGACGCTGGCATTCTTGGTGCCTATATAAAAAGCCGAACCACAGAATGTCTATGACAAAATAGCAAAAATTATAACAAATGAACCGAAATACACAAATTTTAATCATTTTTAATCCTCACATAAACTCTTTAAATGCAAATAAATTTTATATAAGAAAAAAAGATAGGTACTCTATAATACCAGTATTGTCAGTAACATTTTATTATACTGCTTCGTTTCTGCACGCGAGTAAAATGGCGATAAAAAACATCGGATATCGGATGACGTCACAAAAACGCAAGGGAGCGCACACGTGTGCATAAATTATATTACGGGATGCTACGCTGGGGCAATATTCGCCAGTCCTATTCTGATGAGAAAGTCAAATTGAGTTTGCGTCACACGTGCGTAACACCAAGGGAAATTCGCTGTCCGCTTGCATTTACATACAAGTTGCCTTCGCAGTTTCAAACTGTTGCTTCGCGATTGTGCGTTACGGACATTATACCTACAAATAATCCAACAAGTGAAAATGATTATTGACAAATAATTGCGAATTACGATTATTTGTGTTTTATTATTAAAATCATAAAAAGCTACTTCAGAATCAAGCTTGCTTTAAATGTTTATCAATTTTAGCGTCGATTTTTCATATTTAATCAAGGCTGTCTCATGGTTTGCTAGATCTGTTTAAACATTTACTATTTATTATTTATATTTTATAAATTTCATTTTTTAAGATAAGGTACAGCGTTGCTTACAATTTTACATACGTGATGGTATCAATGAACGTACGGCCGTTGTTTTTAACGTTTTACAATAAATGATTAGCAATATTAATTGAATTTAATTAATTCAAGTTATCTAAAAGTGGAGGATCGGGAGGAGTAGGGATTGAAGGAGAACGGACTGTATTTTATACATACATACGTATACATTATACATACATATATACATTTTATACATTATACATACATATATGCGTACATACAATATACCATATATTCGAAAACTATAACCTATATATATAGACAAAAACACATACGCAATTCATACAGATACATCTATCAAATAAATACATATATCAATAAAATACATACATAATTACATACATTAATAAATAAATACATAAATGATTATGCTGTATTATGTTTAGGTTAAAGAACTACGAATTAGTCAGCTGCTTTAACAGAAAGTCAGACAAATTAAAAAAGAGTACATAATATGTTTTGATAAAAAAATATGAAATTCACTACTGAACAGGATGCTGAGCTATAACTGCAGGAATACTTATTAACATACTTGTATCAGAAACCCTACAGGTAATAATGGTAAATCTGATAAAATTAGTAATGGAAGATGCCTTAAGAAAAGCTTGTTAAAGTAGTAAGAGAGTGGTAGCTTGCGGCGCGCCGCAAGTTATCTGACCATATGTTTCGAGTTCTTTATTGCATCCACTGTGAATTTTGATGAATTTTCAACTTTTCCAAAACACTTTGGGGGTACTAATTAAAATCACACCTTTTCTAGTACGACAGCGCCAGGTGTATTGGAATCTGGCCTGCTGACTGCTGAATGACCCTGGAATTCTATGGCCAAAATACTGTCTGATCTGATCTGTATTTTTTTAATCCCCGACGCAATACTGAAAAACACGGTTTTGAGAAACACGCCTTTTAAGTTTTCTTTAAAGAAAAGTAGTAAGTTTTCTACACTTATAATAATCTGAGACGATCTGTTATTCCAAAGGTAAAAGATTCATGAATAGATTTCAATTTTAGGTTTAAAAAAAATAAGAAAAAACATTATAAATAAGATAAAAAACGAATGTACCGCGTGAATTTTGTAGCACCGACGTTTCGGCGAAGTTGCAGCCGCCGTTGTCTAGGGTAGACTAAAAGATCTGTCAATCGGTTGTTCCGCGGGTAGGCCGCATACCGCTGCCGCCACTGCGTAAATTATAACGGTGGTGGGGGTCGGGCTCGGCGCGCGCGAATTTCGAAAATCCGTCGTGCATACAAGTATCCTGTCTAAGTTCGGGGTTCTCCTTATTTCATTGGCTTCCCGGATCATGCTCGGAAAGTAGAATTGTTCTTTGGATAGCACAATGAGATTTTGAAACTGCAAGCAGTGGTTACTTGCGCTATCCAATATATGTTCGCAGATCGCCGATTTTTCTCGCTGAACGTTTTATAAAGCTTTAATGTGTTCTATCAATCGAGTTGCTATGGGCCGTTTCGTTTGTCCAACATAGGCTAAACCGCAACTGCATTCGACTTTATACACACCTGGGATTTGCAGTGGTATTACATCCTTTACAGGCCTCAAAAATCGAGCTATATTTTGGGTCGGCTTGAAGATCGTTTTTATATCGAATCTGTTTAGCATCTTACTTATTCGATCTGTCTCTGATTCTGGGTTTCATGAAAAACATGTTTTTTTTGCCGTCTAATTTAGGCTCCCTCGTTAAGACACGTTTAATATGCTCTGCAGGAATACTAACTAAAGGAATAAACATAAATGCGAATTTTATCATATTTCAAATTTACTGAAGATTTATTTCGCTCTCTAGGTTTTTAGTCACGCATTGAAATAAATTAACCTTAAAGGGAACTTGAATAAAACATAAATCATATCAAATGTGCTCTTCGATAGCCTTTTCATCATCGATAACACTTTTCTGAAAGAAGTGGACTAATTATGTCTAAATGGGATATTATTAGGTAGCTTCTATCAAGAAAACTCCAAGTTTCATGACTAAAAGAACTTTGATATTGATGGTATACGTAGCTCCTCAGTTCTTCAAGATATAAGCATATTTTATAGTAGGGTTAAGTTAGGGTATTACAGTTATAATCTGCGTGTTAAAAAAGTAATATTAAATAAGTTGAATCGCCGCTAATGAGAAGCCTTAGCTAGCCGACCTACTTAAAAACAAACAAGCGCCTTTATTAAGGCGTATCCTCTTCTCAAACGTGTTATTTCTTCCGGGAAAGATTTTCCGATGCGATGTTATGGAATAGTAGTAGGAGAGCTCGCTGTACAGTTATGTGTCTGCAAGTGTACATTTGTGTAGTCTGCGTCTGCTGCATTGAAAAATGTCTGCTCTCGAAAAGTGGCGCATTTTTCTAAGGTTCGCATTCGGAAATATGTCGGCCTCCTAGCGCTAAAATGTGCTTTATCTGAAGCCAAGGCCAAGCTGTAAGAATTCTATTTTTTATGGATTCCTTTGTATTTCAAAAAGTATATGTTCACGTAGATTACGTCTATTCCGTTGTGTAACTTTTTAACAGGGGCCGATTTTTAAAGCGCGTGTTCTATTGCCCGCGGACCTTTTATGGCTTATTGTAAAGGTTATAAAAAAATAACCTGTTTAGATATAGAAACAATTTGTTGTGTGTAATGAATTAACGCACGGGCAAAAATAGCTCCAAAAATATAAACGTATACGTATATAAGCAGTCGAATCCCTCCGACCAACAAAAGCCTTATCGGAAACGCGAGAATCAATTGGCTGTTAAACGGCCCACGCTTCAGTGATGGAAGTTTTATATGACTTAAAAATGTCGGAAAATGTTTGCCTTGTTTTCATAACAGCATAACAATCATCTCAAAGTAATTTGACGCCAGTGTTACGACGGGACCGACCCAAAACCAATGAGAAGATGTCCCACCGCCTCCCAAAGAGTACGCACTCGAATGTGCAGATCGCCGCTCGTCTCTCAATCGACCAAAGATCCGCCGCCTCTATCATTTTTTTTTGCAATGCTATTTTTTTATATAATACTAGCTGCGCACAGCGGTTTCACCCGCGTGGTGATGGAAAATTGTGATAATGATGATAGAAAACCATATACAGGGTCCGCCATGTAACGTTTTTCTTTTTCAACTAGTGCTTATTTCGTGTATGGCAACACTTACCTCATGTCTGATTTGACAGATAATTAGTTTTATCCCTCCGCTGAACGAATATGGTTGTGTATACGCTTGAACAACGCTGGGAAATCTTGCGACATTACTTTGAAAATCATGGTAATGTTGCAGAATGTGTGCGAAAATTGCGTACGGATTTTGGAAGAAGAGAAGCACCGTCAGCTCCGTATGTTCGTTACCTTGTGAAAAAAGTGAAAGAAACTGGCATCCTCATCGATAAACCAACGCGTGAAAAGCCAAAAACAGTGCGTACACCCGAGAATATTGCTGCTGTGGCCGAAAGTGTGCGTGAATCGCCATCAACATCAGTTCACCGTCGTTCTCAACAATTGGACATTTCGCAGACATCATTGAGACGAATTTTGCGTAAAGACCGTACAAAGTCCAATTGGTTCAGGAGTTGAAGCCAACTGACCATCCAATGCGTTTTCGCTTCGCTAAGTGGGCCTGCGATCGACTTGCAGAAGATGCGGATTTTGCCAAAAAAAATATCTTTTCAGATGAAGCTCATTTCCATCTTGGCGGGTATGTAAACAAGCAGAATTGTCGCATTTGGGGCACAGAAAACCCACACGCATTCATTGAAAAGCCGGTGCACCCAAAACGAGTCACTGTTTGGTGCGGATTTTGGTCCAGAGGCATAATTGGGCCATTTTTCTTCGAAAATGAGCAAGGAGTGGCCGTTACCGTCAATGGCGATCGTTATCGGGCCATGTTGAACGAATTTTTGTTCACAGAAATTGAAGAGGAGGATATTGGCAACATTTGGTTTCAACAGGACGGCGCTACGTGCCACACAGCCAACGCTACACTTGATGTTTTGCGCCCTGTTTTTGAAAATCGCATTATCAGCCGCAGAGCTGATGTCGTTTGGCCACCTCGGAGCTGCGATTTGACACCGTTGGACTACTTTTTGTGGGGTGCCGTCAAAGATAAGTGTTACGCCGACAAACCAGAGACAATTGACGCTTTAAAGGACAATATTCGTGAAGCCATTGGTGAAATACAGCTGCACACAATCGATAATGTACTTAAAAATCGGACCCATCGTGTAGGCTACTGCATGGCCAGCCGAGGCAGCCATCTGAATGAAATTATTTTCCATCATTAACCGGAGGGATTGTACTTTCAAATAAAAAAAGAAATTTGAAAAAATATTCAGTAGTTTTTTTTAATAGCATTTTCAAAAAAAAAAGTTATTTGGCGGACCCTTTATCTTTATAAATTATAGCATATGTGTTATTCTGATGTGTAAGCTATATTATTGTAAAGTTACATCAAAATCCATTCAGTAGTTTTTGCATGAAAGAGTAACAAACATCCATACATACATACAAATTTTCGCGTTTATAATATTAGTAGGACTAGCTGTATCTTGCGCGCGTTGCTACGCCAAATCAGTCGCATTCGAAATTCAAATTCGCCGCTTTAAAATTCATTCGACTATAAAAAAAAACTCACTCCTGTCTTCGCGGTCGCATTCGAAATTCAAATTCGCCGCTTAAAAAAAAAGAAGAATTTTGATTTTATTGAGGACACTAAAAAAAATCCTTTGGTTTGATCGGCACCAAACTTCACAGGAACCATCTCCAAACTAATCTAAAGTTTCCCTCAAAATTTCATCAAAATAGTTCATAGCGGACACACAGACAAACATTCATTTATTTATATATATATATATATATATATATATATATATATATATATATATATATATATATATATATATATATATATATATATATATATATATATATATATATATATATATATATATATATATATATACATACATACATACATACATACATACATACATATATATATATATATATATATATATATATATATATATATATATATATATATATATATATATATATATATATATATATATATATATATATATATATATATATATATATATATATATATATATATATATATATATATATATATATATATATATATATATAGATAGAGCGGTATTAAGAACTGAATGCAATACAATATAGCCGTTAATTCCTTACGATTGTTGCTTTAACGGTAGATAATAGGTTGCAAATCATGTAACAACCTTTCTCGCGCAATCGCTTTAACGATAGATTAGTAACGATTCGCATTTAAATATAATTATATTATAAGCATAGGAAATCCGAATTCAATCTAACGATTTCTTCTTATGCCCCATAATTCGCCCAATAAAGGACTGCTCAACAGACACTTGTGTTTATATTTACTCTTTCGTCCTATTGAGACTCAATTTCCTCTGGCGCACAAGTATCTTCATATTTACTCTAGCTCCGCCCAACGCCCAACTTTCGAAATACTACATATCTAGAAACGAAGACTAGTTATCTAGAACGTCTCAAGCGGGCATTTAATCGCCCAATAAGGGCTGATTTCTGTATGGTACTTTTACTCGCGAGTAAAAGTTTCGTAGAACCAATAGTTAGTTTTTGACATTTCCCCGTGTCAATATGCAAACTTTTACGTATCGGTTGACTTGTAGGTAAAAGTATCGGTTAACTTTTACTCGTGAGTTTCGATTCTCATACAAAATGCGTTTCAATAAAAACGAACGTGACACCATCGCGAACTCCCGTCGAATTCTCGCTCCCTGATTGGTCACTCAAAGCAGCTGAGAGTTCTAATGTAACTGGTCGATTTTGATGGTTTGAGCTCGCGATTTATGTTGTTTCGGCGAATTATAGGAGGTCTCACGCAGTGAACAGGAAACTGTCGGATTCAAGGGAAAATTGCCGTAAAACAGCTGAATAAATACCACTCTCGGACGCCGACGCGACGTCAACGACAACGTAACATCGTAGACTAAAGGTAGAACAAGCAGACCAAGTAGTGAAGAGCATCACTATAAAAGGCGGTCATTACTCACCTACAAGCAGACATGCATAATCCTTAGACCCATCGAGTCGTCTCGATGGTTTCTGAAGTGGCATTTACATGATTAATAATTGTAATCATTGTTTTTTTTTAAAATACTTTTTAACAAATAATAGTAGACATAAAACCAGCGAAATATTTTACGACTTACCGCATTAGAAGCCGCTCGCTTATTCGAAATGAGGTAACGGTTATCCTGCAGAGGGCTCTTCGCCTGAAGATGGTGGCCGTGGGTGTCTTAAATCATTTGTGTCGGTGCGCTCCCTCGGCAATAACGAGTTCGTAGTTTGTAAGCCAATTAAACTGCACGAGAAGCGGGCAAACAAGCCTCACTCGATAAAGTAAGGAAAGAGGACGAAAATTAACGCCGTCGCTACGGTTGATAAATGAAACTGCCGTTTTCTTGGTGGAGAGTTATGACGGCGCTGAATATGGCCACAGGCGAGGACGAGTCGATACTACGCCTGCTGCCTCATGGAGATATAGGCAAAAATAAGTCCTTCGTTCAATAAAAGTAAAATGTCATGCTGGCAATCCCATTTTGGCGAATCGTGAGTTGGCAACACCACATAATAACGCGGAAAAGCTATGGTTGACATTGTACTCTTCGGTGCCAAATGTGGATTATTACAGTTCGAGATTTCGAAAATTAAACGAGATAACGATTGAGTACCGTTATCTCCTTCTAGAAAATCACAGACCGGCTAGAAAAATAAAACAAATTGAGGATGAGGATATTCGATACATTAAATAATACATATTTTCCCAGACAACCTCATGGTCACCGTGTGATTAATTTAATTTTGGTGGCAGCGGTGGGATGTGCGTAAATTTTAAAGTATTTGATGTACTACTCAATCTTGTAGATTCTGGTTCTTTTCGTAAATCCCTTACCTGTGTAGTCATAGAAGTAAACCCGTCCATTTAGAAGCGACATGGACCCTTATGGGCCCTATACGTGTGGAACAACTAGGGTTGTGACCTACAACGGGCGAACCCGTCACCTCAGCAAGTTTAAACGATTATGATCGTTCTATCTCCCGTGAGGTAAGCATAGATGACTTAGAGGCAATACAAATCTATCGTATAGCTAAGCCAACATGCCCGACAGAGGCCAACGCCTTACGGCGAGGCACCGGGTAACCAGAGGGCAGCCTCGCCCCCTCTGTCAGTTTTGGTAGAATATCTCCGTCTGGAATTAACCATCAGGATACCTCCAACCTCACGACTAGTTATAGGTCCGAGGTCGCTTGCGCGACCTATACGTGCCGTATATTCAGCGGTTATTCAGTTTGAATCTATCGCGGATCTATCAAATGGCATTTTTTCCCGGTTTAAATTCAGGATCAGGAAGCCATTTGGTAATTTCAAGAGTGGTTGATGGCAGGTCAACATCCATCCTCGATGCTTAGGAGACAGTATATTTACATAGTCTCCAGACTTCTTCAGCAATTAGTCAGAGTGCACAATCGATTGGCGTTGCCGAACGGTGCGTACACCGTCCAGTAGCGCCGGGAGGTAATCCCCCAAGGTAAACTGATCCACCAGCCGCGAGGCCTGAGACACGGGATTCTTACCCGGGATAGCCTTCCACGGGAAGAGGCTTCTGAATAGGAGTTAAATCGTGATTTGGTCCGATCTGAGAACACAATGGATCTTATGGCCCAAGCTGCTTGAAACTGTTCGCTACCGTGGGACAATGCTTGGCCGCATCGTTAAGGTGGAAGCGACTCGGCACCGGTCGCTCAGTCGGAGAGACAAAGGCGATGTGGCCACGCATTGGACAGCGAATGAAGAGTAGAGGAAGCGTTAGCAGATACAATTTAATGAAAGTCTAATAGACACGCTGCGTGTCTTTCCGCCGCTAATAGCGATGCGAAAATGCCGCTCGGTGCATTTAAACCTACGGAATACTAGTAGGCTTTAATAATGCCGTGCATTCGTATTCGATTTTTTTGTGCATTATTTTGCTTTTCAAAGTAAATTTTCCTTCTTAACTTTCATTTTTCCTTCTTAATATCTATATGGTTTAATAGAAAAGCTGTTAATAAAACATATTATAATAACAATAACAATAATAATAATAATTTTATTCATTCAAAAACATAAATTTACAATTGTATTAGTTGCAGAATCTACCTACCTAGGCCATAGCCCGTACCAAGGAAAACTCTATGTATGGCAAAGATTTATTCATGTGCACATAATATTAAAATGAAAAATACAAAATATGATAAAATATAAAATAGATAAGCGAATGCAAATTAAACTTATAATTATATTTAAAATATTGATATAGCATGGTCATGGAAATAAAAATGTAAAATGTCGTAATATGAAGTTTGTAAAACAAATAAATAAATAGTATTAAAATATAAAGTGTAGTGCAATGGTATGACAATAATAATAATGCAGACCTTTACTTTAAAATATGACTTATTGCCTTTTCCACCTCATTTCTACCAAGTTGAAGTAAATGTTGTGTAATTTTAGATTTTATTTGGATTGACTTAGTGTTTTGGCATGTTTTTATAGATTCTTTCAGATGGTTATAAATTTTTGGCCCTATAAAGTCAAAGTGTCGTTGGGCGAAGGACGTTCGGGTTTTCTGAACAATGTGTTTACAGGTTGTGGCGCTCCTCGTTGAAATTTTATGCTCAGCTTTAACGTGAATATCTTTACTTTTTATGTAGTTATAAATATATATTATAGTTATAATATTTATTAATAAATATTAGAAATAAAGAGTTTTGCAATAATGATGAATAGGGATGCTTTAAACCTAGAACTGACTACTTTTTTCTACAAATGTATATTTTTTGGCGTCTGTTCAAGATTTATTCATAGCCATTCAATGTATTTTTGTTATTCATCCCGAAAACTTTTAGTGCAGCCTTCGTATAAGAAATCGAACAGCTACAAAGCCTACAACTTTCGAGTTCCCCAGTCGATCTTAAGTAAAACATCATAATCATCGTAATGATTATTTACTTTTCAAGTGTTATTAAAATTAATTTACCACCTATCTTATTATACATTGTAGGATGGGTATGTTTTAGATATTATTCGTAGACTGACAGACTAAAAGACGCATTTACATGTAGATGACTTAGTTTTTAGATTATCAATTGTGTAGGTACAATTATTAATCCAACCAAACTTGTACCTACAATGTTTATTATTATTAGTTAATTTTTAATATTAGGACCTTGCATTGAAAACTTCGGGCATTGAAAACTTCGATTTCCTAAGAAATACCGTTACTTATACTGCGGTTTAAAGATTGGGATCTGTAAAATAAACCAAAGAGTTTGACATTTTGTAATTACTTTGAATTAATAAATAGAATTTAAAAGCATTCTAATATGTTTTTTTTACACTTACCGTCTTCAAACACTTTACAAACGCTGGGTTTATGATTCTTCACATTTTCCGCAAATTCGGTTGATTACTTGGGGGATTAATATGGGGGGAGGGGGAGGTCGAAAATCCCAAAAACCTGATTACGTAATATGTGGACGGCCCTAACTTAAAAAATAAACAGCATCGTATATTTTTCACGGTGGTTTCAAAATGGTACTGAGTCTCACTTGGACGTAGCCAGGTACCTCTAAAGGTTGCCTGGCTACGTCCGGTAAAAAGGCACCATAAAAATATTGTGCGCTTACGTCGTTATTCTATGCTATTGGATAGTACACGAGCATAAAAATGTAAAGCTGCTTTTCACCAACGGACGACCGTTACAAATAGTCAACCCTGTATAAACAGTCCGCCACGAATTGATATTCATGTTTTCAATAGCGGGGATACTCGATATGCGGATTTATTGGTCTTGCTGAATCGGTCCCTCGCTGCGCGAATGGTAAACGATAACAAAAAAAATGTATTGCCTGGACTACCTTATCCGGAAGGTCTAGCAGATTCGTCGCCCACTCATTGAATCGAGCAGACGATGAAAAATGTATGGCACAGTACGGACGGCCACTCGGTTTGGGTGCAATCGATAGTTACGTCACGTGTATATCTACCGTACATCTACCGAATGCAGCGCTTTATTTGAAAGAGGTACAGTTTAAGCTGCATTACGATGAGAGGGAATTCGTACACTGACAAAAATATAACGATGTAATACACGGAAATACGCATGTTTCAACAAGGATTACGTAATCCTTGTTATATACGTATATACGTATATAACTCGGACCGTGGTCCATACGTATGAATTAACATGACGCGTAACCGCATTGACGTGACGGTAGTTACCGTTTTGTAATGTTAAAAATACTATTACTTCATTACGTCGCTACATTGGGATCTCGCTTCTAACGTTATAGTAGTTAGGTACAACACATCGACGAATTTGAAGTTTGTGGTTTGGAGGCGGAGAGGAATGAAATTTTTCCAAGTATTTTTAAGATTAAAAAAAAATATGTACTTTAGAATTAGATTTCCTAAAGAGCCTTCTCCCTCACACTTAGAGTAAATATATTTCAATAAAACTTTTTTTCTAACTGCGGTATGCAGTCTGATATTAGAGTTTACAGGCGATTTGCACGAAATGGCGGAATGACCCTGAAATACTATTGATATGTACATTCCATCGGAGATAAGGATCGATTTCAATTCCTAGATATTTGATGATATTGACGCGTTCTATTGTATTATGGACAATGTCTTCTTCCAAATTTAATTTAAAGGTGGGCGCTGGTTGCTGTCGAGGGCGCTGGTTGCTGTAGGTCATGTATTTTGTCTTACCCACGTTCAGGGTTAGCAGGTTGCTATCCAACCAGTTTTTCACTTTTTTCAACGCATGTGTAGCCATATTGTAAACACTTTCCCAACTGGTTGAAGCAAGTATGATGACCGTATCATCGGCCTATGTCACGATCTCCCCTCCAGTATCAAGCTCACATAAGTCGTTTATATAGATCAGAAACAGAGTAGGTCCCAGAGTGCTACCCTGCGGAACGCCATAACTATTAGAGCACTCTTCACTGAGAGTGTCACCAACCCGAACCCGCTGTGATCTCTCGGAAAGATAGCTGCGAAACCACTGACATTCTCTGTCTTTGATGCCTATCTTTATTAATTTCTTAAGTAGGATTTCATGAGAGATAGTATCAAATGCCTTCGCAAGATCCAAAAATATTGCAAGACACCTTCTGCTTTTGTCTAAGTGGTTTGTAATGCATTCCGTAATGCTTAATATGGCATCATGGGTTCCTTTATTTCTCCTAAACCCAAACTGACTGTCCGAAAACAACAAGTTTTTTTCCAGATGAGAGCAGAGCTGATTGTTTATGAGCTTTAAAACCCGCTAAAAAAAATTTCGACCCGCCCTTATTGGAAAATCATATAAAATATATCACTGCTCTCCATTGCTTGCTTTTGATCATTGTCCTCGACTTCATCATTATCGAGAAAACTGTATAGTCAGATGTCGCTACATTAGAGCGACAATCGGCCCAAATGTCAAAAATGACACACATTGCTTTTCCATGCATATCGGCGGCCACATTCCGCGGCTCCGCTCCCCCCCCCCCCCACCCTTCTAGCAGCCATAAATGGAATGTTTAATTTGGGGCGCGCCGTGATGTAAATCAAAGTGATAGGCGCCAGGCAAATTGCGGAGGCCAAAATTGGTAAATATTACAGGCCCGTCCCCGGAGGCCTGAAGCTTAACGGGACGAGGCGTGCCTCCGAGCGCTACGTGACAATCTACTCATCGCCGCATCGATGACATAAAAAAATGCTACAACCAAACAACCTTTAAATGCGAAACAAATATTTCTACGAAAAGGGAGGCAGGAGAAGTTAATTCGCGATGGTGCTTCACTTACCGAAGCCGTAAGCGTAGCGCCTTTTACGAGACCGCATTCGCGGACTCTACGACTGCTACGATTCGTCGTAGCAGTTAATTTACGCTAGTTCAAAATGTTGGTTTAAGAATTTAAACTTTCGCCAACGTGACTACGTTGGCGAAATATTTCATTTAATGTGGCTAACATAATTTTAAGAATTTGTTATCCGAATTTTATTGCCAATGATTCTTAACAGACTTAATACCTTGATAAATACCTTGACCTTGTCAACCCGGTATATACAGTCCGCTGCCATGGATGTTAGCCATTTTAATAGCTCGCAACATTATTTTAGGATTATCTTTTCCTAAATTTAACAGCCATTGCATTATACAGATTGAATGAATAACATTACAAATAGTCATCACAATATATAGTCTGCCATAGATTGATATTAATATTTTAAATAGCTAGCATGTACCGTGCGAATTAATTGGAACAAAGAGTATTTTTCTTCGAAAAGTGCTTTATTGTTCTAAGCACTTTTCGAAAAAAATACTCTTTGTTCCAATTTATTCGCACGGTACATGCTAGCTACTGAAAATATAAATATCAATAATAATACATCCGGATAATTAGTATCGTACAGGATACTAATTATGCGGATTTATTCGTCTCGCCGAGTCGGTCGCTCATCGCACGGATGTTAAATGATACCATACTATTTTACAGATGACCCTGGCCGATTTTTTTGTTGTTTTCATTTGGGATTCGAACGTAGAATACGAAAGGGATAAAGATATGACGTCATACAACATTGTCTCTATCGGTTGGGTGTTAATGGGCCAAGTATAGTTTAGCCATTCGGACCCAAGGGTTTAGCGACGGCCCAACTCACATGTCAGCACCCACCCGTTAGCCTCCAAGCAGAAGTGCGAGCCTGGGTAGAACTCTGTACCTGCGGGACAGTTCCCCAGGGAATCGTCCTTCGGGCGCTCCTGGACAGTTTGCACATCGTGCGGCGTCAGCCAATCGACTGTGCATTCCGACTGATAACCGAGGGAGTCGTGATCTGCTCATTGCTAAACGGCCGACTCCGGCCGTTTAGCAATGAGCAGATCACGATATCACAACACGATATCGGAGTCGGAAGCACGTGGAAAGTATCGAGTTCCGAGATTAGCCGACGATTCTGAAACAGAATCGGTCAAGTCGTCGGTTCGAGAACGTTATTAAATTCAATATCGTATTGCGTTGACTTATCGTATCGCTAATTCAGAATCACGGGGCAGGAGCGACTATCAGCCTGAATTTCAAAAATGACATACACTGCTTTTCCATGCAGACCAGCGGCCACATTCCGCCGCTCTCCTCGCAGTAGCCATAATCCGAATGTTTAATTTGGGGCGCGCCGTGATGTAAATCGAAGTGGTAAGCGCCAGGCAAATTGCGGAGGCCAAAATTGGTAAATATTACAGGACCGTCCCTGGAGGCCCTGGGCGCTTGACGGAAAAAGGCATGCCAAAGAGCGCTACGTGACAATGTACTCATCGCCGCATCGATGACATAAAAACGTTACAACAAAATAACCATTAAATACGAAACAAATACTTTAGGAAACGGGACGTAGGTGAGGTTGCTACGGAGCGTAGAATTATCGCAATCGTACTAAGCAACTGGAGACCGCACGCGTAGCACCTTTTCGAGACCGTATTCGTAGGCTGTACGATTGCTACGATTCATCGTAGCAGAGAAATTTACGCCAGTTCGAAACGTTGGTTCACGTTAGCGAAATATTGCATTTAATGTCGATAAGATTATTTCAATAATTCTTTATCCGAATTTTATTGCCATTGATTCTCGACAGATTAAGTACCTTTAAAAAAAGACAACGCTGTATAAACATTTTGGAGTTGTCTATTATGGGCGAACCCGCCACCCCAGCAGGGTATATTAGAGCATTCTTTCAACCTTGCGTTGAACGCAGAGACTTAGGACGACACAGTCCACCGTCTAACTATGCCAGAGTCCAACACGTTAGGACCGCGAGGCACTGGGAAGTGAATCCTTCGGCAGCCTCACGTCCTCACTAAAAGATTTGGACGGATTTTTCCATATTCCAGTCTGATTGCAGGTTCGAAAACGCTTGCGCGGACTCTATTCAGGTTAGCGGTAAATCAGTTCGAATTAATCGCGGACCGTGGCGCACTTTGCCCATCTTTCCCACGGGATCGGGAGGCCAACGGGTCGTTTTAATAGTAGCTGAAATCAGGTCAACACCTCCACGTCTTAGGAAACGTATAAGACTATTTCTAGACTAAGGTTATTTACCGTAGTACACAGTCGATTGGATGACGCCGCACGATGCGCAAACCGCCCAGCAGCGCCTGAAGGTCATCCCCCGGAGGATCCGATCCACCTGTCCACGACACGATCGTGACAGGAGAACAGAGTCCTTTCCAGATTCGACCCTCTTTGAGGAGGCTACCGGGTGGGAGTAGAACAGTGAATTGAACCGACTCAGGGTAACAAGCAAGTCATATGGCCCAAGCTACACGGAACCGTTAGCTGCCGGTACGGAACCGTCAGCTGACCTGTACAGTCCGCTACCCATTGATATTCGGTGGAAAAGGTGAAAAGGCTACAGATTGTCTGTATTCGCTTCATTTATGGCCTCAGATAGTCATATCACGGAATATCCAAGAAGACTACAGTGGCTTATGACCAGGGAGAGGAGACAGGTTAGAACTATCTGCCTGTTATACAGAATCCTCGCGAATGGCGTGCCGCGTTATCTCGCCAAAAGGTTCACCACTCTATCGGCGCACGGCCGTCTCTGAGTCAGAAGGCATCCACCTATTTTTCATCCCTGGTCACAGCAGCGACTTTTTCTCGTACTCCTTCTCAATTTAAGCTGCATAACTCTGGAATACTTTACCAAAAAATATCAGAACAGCCTCACCACGTTCAAGGCCAGGCTGAAGGAGCACATAAACATAAGGCCATTAACATAACCAACCCTCCTTCTTCCCCTCTTTCTCGCTTCCCTTTTCTTACTTCGTCTCTTTTCTTTTCTATGCGTCATCATTTAGTTTTAATAATTTGTTTTCATTTTTATTTCTCATCTTTTTTTTTAGCTTTCTATCTATTCTACAGTTTAAGTCAATTTTGTGCAGCCAACGAACCACTTGTACTACTTAAGTTATAGATTAGCTGTTAAGACATTGCCGCAAGGCAAAAAGCTCGCCTTTTTATTAAAATAAAAAGTTTTATTATTATTATTATATTCGCTGTTTCAGTAGTTCACATATCCGATATTAAATATGCGGATTTATTGGTCTCGACGAGTAGGTTTCAAATCGCACGTATGGTAGATAATAACAGAATATTGTATTGTCTGGACTATACACTATCCGGAAAGTCTCAAGTGGTTCGATGCCCACTCACAAAATCGAGCAGACCAAGAAAAATTCGTAGAACGGTGCGGGTAGCCGCTCGGGTTGCATGCAACTGATAGTTCCGCAAAAAGTACATCTGCCGAATGCAGCACTTTATTTCAAAGAGCCGCCATTGAATATTCATTACCAGGTTGAGAATGCACAAACGGTAGGCAGGACAAACCAGGCACTGATAACACACCAGTCCGCTTACAATGTTTGATTACATCGGGGAACGATTCGCAACACATTTCTGTTGAGTTCGATTTTTGAGCTGCTTTAGAGTTAAATAGGCATGCTGATTGCACATTTGCCCGAAGACAATGTTTTTTTATCGCCCCGAAAGTTTACAACTCACTATGTGAAACCACGAAAAACGTAAAAAAATTATGTAACTTTCGAAGGTAATGTAAAAAACTGGCTCTTAGATATTGGGCGTTCAAAAACTGAAGATCTAATTACTACTGTAGGGTGAATAATAAAAAAAAATGTATTTGTAAAGTTATGCAATATTACATATTATTTTTCCATACATACATAATACAATGTAGTTTTAGTATTCATAAAATTGTATATAGTATTACTTATTTTTGAATATAATGTAGATTATTTTTTTTAGTCCTTAATTGCATACACATTTTTTCCGCTTTTAATTTTACATTTAATTTGAGTAAAAAACACGTTTGTGAGATTTAAAAATCTTTGAAAATTTTAATCAAATGCGTCAGTTTGCAAGTCAACAAACATACAGTTGGTATAACGCAGCACGGCCAGACTGACCTTCTAGGTCTAGTCGGTTGTGCGATTTCGCCTCATTTCGGATATGCTAGCATATTTATATGCATAGAGCTATGTTTTTCGCTATATTAATGTTTGTTTTTAATGATTCTTCATGTACAACAGTATGCATGTCCTTGTATTTTTTTGTACTTCATAAATAAAATAATAAAATTAATAAATGATTTCAAAACTACAGTCTGGCCAGAAAGAGTAGACCCTTACCTTTCGGGAAAAAATATTGAGGTAAAAATGTGAAAATAGTAAGACTAAATAATCTAAGGCATGTCACAATACCGTCTCCCTAGAGGCGTATTGTACTCAAACTAGTGTTTCTGCTCCTTTATTGATTCTATCACGTAAAATCGATGTTTGAATTATTGTGAAATTGAAAGAAAAGGAAAAAAACGTTATTCGTGCCTCCGGAAATAGTAATTAAATTTGATTACAATTGAAACAGGTACCTGTATCAACAATATGTGGTTAAACTATACGAAATGTCAATCAAAACATAACCTCAAAATGTATCTAGAAGTATATTTTTACACTTCTCTAGCTCCCCTTCGAATAGTTTTGTTAATTTTTAAAGCAAGCTGACACAATTGCCAGATTAAAATATTTTCCCACCATGTTGAATTAATGTCAACTCTTAATGGCCAGACTGTATAGTTCGTTTTCTTCTACTAGTTTTTTTTGTGCGTCAAGTTTTTCTAATCTTAGTGCAGTCAGTAATGAGCAGGATGAGCGATTCCAATAAGATTTGAAGTTCATGGAGGCACGGTACCAAGGTAGATGGGATATATATATATGATGGATACTATTGTTGGAGCATCAAGTGAGAATGTCCACAGACTAAACACTTCTGACAAGGCGATTTATTTCCCTTCATATGTATGTTTATCGTTTGATAAAACACTTTATTATTTGTATGAACAAAATTTAACCCAGTAAATATAGCCATTATAAATAAGATAAAAACGAATTTACAGCGTGAAGTAAGTTCGTTGCAACATCGGCGAAACTTCGGGTGTTACAAACAAACGTGGTAAATTCGTTTTTATCTTATTTATAATGTCAAACAACCGCGATAGTCCTCGATTTTATATATATATAGCCTTTGTATAAATAAAATTCTTTTTATGAACAGTATATTTGCTAAGTTTTCCTTTTATTTTCTTTTATATGCGTATTCCGTGAGACTTTTGAGGCAGAGAGGGTATCCTGTAGCCTAAAAATTTGACGTGATAGACAAAAACTGAGGTTATTTTTGTGTGACAGATTTATGTCAACAAAATTGCTATTGTTATAGGTCATTTTATAGGTCATAGTGTTATAGGTCAGTGTTATAGGTCATTTTATGAGATCGAATGCTGAACGAGAAACCATTGGCACTGTTGAAGTATTTTGTGGCTTCTAACAGTTCACTTGATTTGATTTCGTCAGGTGCATAGAGCTTCTTTAAGGTCGCGGACTGAACTGATGCCAGATTGAACGTGTTACACCCGTCATAGAAATTATCAACATGTATGAAAATCCATCAGTGCAGTCCATCAGTCAACGCGATAAATGATCAGTTTCCCGTCAGTTTGACAAACGTCACGGACTGAACTGATGCCAGATTGAACGTGTAACAGCCGTCTATCAGTATTATATCAGTTCATGATCAAAGTCACGGACTCAACTGATGCCACATTGAGCGTGTAACACCCGTCCTAGGAATTATAGTTTGTACTCACACAGCGTATGTAGCTTTCGTTTCGGGTATTCTGCGACGGTTTTCGTTTAAACAGTTATTAAAAATATAATGCACGGATGTGTTAGGTACCTTAGGGGATATAGGTAATTAGCCATATTTAATAGAATATAACACAGACACAGCTCATAATTAAGATATAGTAATACAGTCGTTATAGTAATACATGTTCTACATAAAGAGATCTTTCCATTTGTATATGATTTACAGCCGGCGCGCATTTGTCAGATTTATGGCGATTGTATGTTACAAAAATTCAACCCTCATTGTCGGGACCCTCTTCAGGTTATGTCATCGTGTTACATCCTTTACGGGATACAATTTCTAGTGCATAATACAATTTATATTGTATAAGGATTCGAAATTTAAATTCTGTCAACATATATTTTGAAATTTTCTCAACAATAAATAATAATTAAATAATAAATTTAGTGAATATAGTGTAATTCGGCGGTTAAAAAACCCGACCAGGTTGCCACAAGCCTAGGAAATGGAAATATTTTCCTGAAAATGTGGAGCTGGACAAGACGTGTGGCCGACGTGGCGGGTATCGGGATAAATACCTCCAATCATGATGAGCAGTACAACCTTATGACATCAAGGAGACAGCTGGACCTGTCTGGATGAGGGAAACGGACAACCGATCCGGATGGAGAGTGATTGGAGAGGCGTATGCCCAACGGTGGGTGAATGCGCGCTGATGAAGAAGAAGAAGAAGAATACAATTTATTATTCTCGATTTTTTACGAAATTGCGCGAACATATTTATTTAATTGTCAAAATATGGGATGAATACGCGGAAACAGCCAGAAACCACCAGGAAACCGGAAAAACACCGGCAAAACATGAAATTACAGGTGCAGCAGCGAACTTACACGGCACAAAGGCGCGAAAACAAAAAAAGTGGTTTTTGTTACAATAGGAAAGCATTTCAATAGGTGTTGCACCGTAGGCAAAATCAATACTCGTGCTTTTCCGAAGCTAGTAGCTGTCGCTAGGGCGGCTGACTGCGAATACAAATCGTGTGCGATAATAATTTATACCGTGGAAATGGGAAAAGTTTGCCAAGTCGAGCTCATTCAAACAGAGGCGCTGCTCTCCTTGGTGGGACACATTAAGAAAGGCGGCGAGCGAGAGCAACGGGCGTATTCACATGCACAATTAACTTACTGTTGAATTTAACTATGGCTTTACTGAAACTCATCTCGGATATGTTCGCTGCCATTTTCTCCCGCTAGAGGGCACCTGCTCCTGGAAGATGTGAAGTGAATGACGCACCCCAGAGTGAGCGTCCGTACAAAGCTCGCTATTAGACGGCCGAAAGAAAACATGTTTTTCACATGTTTTAAGCTGAAATCTATTCATGAATCTTTTACCCCTGGAATCGCTATTGCAGTTGCGGATTGCTGTCAGTGTCAGGGAGCTAATGGGCCCATGCTGGGTTGGCCATGAAGACCCATGTGTTCAGGGTTGGTCACACTCACGGGTCAACACCTATCCGACGGCCTCCACGCACGAGGTGCCTCCTCCCCTAGGAATCAACCTTCTGCGCTCCTGGACGGTCTGCGCACCGTGCGGCATAAGCCAATCGACTGTGCACTCTGACTAACAACTTGCGGTGTCAACTACAACGGGCGAGCCCGTCACCACAGGACGTTTTAACGATTTTTCGTTCTGTCGCCGTGCAGTGAACGTAGAAGACTTTGGACAAAACAATCCAACGTCCAGCTACGTCACAACCCGCAAGAAGCCAACGCCTTACCGCGAGATAGCCAGTAATGTTACCTGGCGGGCCGAACACTCGCGCCCTTGCTTCCAATTGTGACCAGATTTCTCCGGTCTCTCGATTGGTTCCGAGATTCGAGGTCGCTTGCGCGGTCCTCTCCCTTACGAAGCGGTGAAACGGTCTACGCCGAATCTATCGCGGACCAAGGCGTCCTTTGCCCGACTCTGAACCGGGATCAGATGGCCAATGGTCATTTCAAGAGCAGTCGCCGTAAGGTAGGCAACCACCCCCGCTATATAGGAAACAATACAGTTCCCAGACTCCCCAGACTGTTAGTCGGAGAGCACAGTCGATTGGCTTGCGCCGCTCGGTGCGCAGACCGTCCAGGAGCGCCAGAGGTTTGATTCCCAGGGGAGACTGGTTGACCCAGTGTCCTGCCCAGGTTCGCACCCCATGCGTGGAGGCCATCGGATGGGTGTTGACCCGTGAGTGTGACCGACCCTGAACACATGGGTTATCGTGGCCACCTCATCATGGGCCCATTAGCTCCCACTCTGACTAACAGTCGGGGGAGTCTGGAAGCTGTATTGTTTCCTATAGAGCGGGGGTGGTTGCGTACCTTACGGCGACTGCTCTTGAATTGACCATTGGCCATCCGATCCCGGGTAAGAGGCGGGCAAAGGACGCCATGGTCCGCGATAGATTCGGTATACACCGTTTCACCGCTTCGTAAGGGAGAGGATTGCGCAAGCGACCTCGAACTCGGAACTAATCGAGAGACCGGAGAAATCTGGTCACAATTGGTAGTTAGGGCGCGAGTGTCGGGCCCGCCAGGTAACATAACTGGCTATCTCGCGGTAAGGCGTTGGTCTCTAACGGGTTGTGGCGTAGCTAGACGCTGGATTTTTTTGTCCAAAGTCTTCTACGCTTACTCCAGGGAGATAGAACGACTAATCGTTAAAACTCTATGTGGTGACGGGCTCGCCCGTTGTAGTCGACAACTCAAGTTGCTGTCAGTGTCAAAAACGTACTACTTTTCTTTAAAGAATACTCTAAACGCGTTTTTATCAAAACCATATTTTTCTGTTCTGCGCCGGTGATTAAAAAAAAACTACTTGACGGATCGAGTTGTTCTTAAAAAAATTAAAGATTATTAAATTCTCTTTTATTTTAACTAAAAAAAAACAAAAAGATGTTTTTATATAGCGGTAGAAACATTTACAATTCAATACATCAAATATAGTTTTCTTTACTATTGAAAAATAATATTCTATTTTTCAAATGTTAATCAAATTTTAATAAGTAATGTTTTTTTTTAAATTGTTCCATTTACACAACAAAAAAAAACATCTCGTGAACGTTTTTCCATGTCCTGAAAAGATTGCTTGTTGGCGTGCGCGAGGTCTCACATACAGAGCGACCATTACCTATCTCTAGTACTTAGGTCTGTAAATAGTTCTCTGTGTCAAAACAGCATCTCAGATTATTTATATATATTCTGCAAATTCTTTTGGAAATAAATAAAATGAAATTAAATATTAACATTTTATTTAACAATGTATCTAATCGTATACAGAAACAAACAAGTTTTAAAACTTTATCTGACTTCCGTGAGTGCTTCGCCTTAAATACAGACGCAATTAAACTCGCCCCTTCATTTAAACCAACGACGATTTTCTTCGCATCTTAAAACTCTTAACTTAAATAAACGCATTCAAAGATTTTAATTACTTTTAGTTTAATATGAGGGCCACACTGAAAGTTTCCGGAATGAATAAGAAAAAAATACTATGAATAGCCAAACATTAATTTATTGTTTAGCAAAATATTTTCCGTGAGCATTAATACACTTTTTACATGAGTATACATATAAACATGCGCCATCTATCGGTAGGTAAAATATCACTAATATGCAATATTATCGATATTTTACTCATCGCTAAATAGCACATCATGCTAAGAGCTTTTTATACTATTTTTAAAAATAACAAATTTTTCAAATTAAAAAAAAAAGCCAACAATCCATATCAAAAGTTGCCTTTTCCGCTCTTACTGATTCACCCCCTTTAAGGATGACGGTTAATTAAAACTCATTCTGTCACTGTATCTATATGAATAAATACTTTAACCACAAATATTTCATTAAAAACACATAATAAAAATAATTATAAATACAGTAGGTAGTTCTCCCGACGATGGGACTCCTCAACGATCAACAGCACAGACACGAAAATTTGTATACGCATTCAATAATGATAGCCCGTTCCAAGTTTCAACATGACATGGCTGCTGCGCCCAGGGTTGGCTTTCGACGAGGGGACTCCTCAACGGTCAACAGCACAGATACGAAATTTTGTATACTCATTCAATTATGATAGCCCGTTCCAAGTTTCAACATGATAAGGCTGCTGCGCCCAGGGTTGGCTTCCGACGAGGGGACTCCTTAACGATCAACAGCACAGACACGAAATATTGTATACGCGTTCAATTATGATAGCCCGTTCCCATATCCACTACGATATGGCTGCTGAACCCAGGGTTGGATCGGGACAGAGCATTTTAATAAAAGCTTGTTTAAAAAAATAGTTTTTACCTATAACTTATTTTAAATGACGCCACGATGAAATAACAAACGATAGATGAAACAATCTTTATTCTGCAGCCAAATAGTTCCGTTTTCTAATGTTAAAATTATTTTTAAAGAAATGTTTATGTATGTAAGTCGCTATTTCCGAAAACGTTCAGTGTGACCTATGTATGTAGTTACTCCGGCTGCGGCGCAGCAAAACGCCTCATAAATCCGGGTGTAAATATTGAAACGGCTTAATAGTACAATTATCAGGATTTAACAGCCCATTAAAGATGCACGGCTATGGCCGTCATCCGCAAAACCGGCATAAAATTAAATTGAAATTGTTACCTCCGTGTTATCCTCTGGTATCTTCCATTAAATCTGCTGTCTTAGTTTAGATCGACCTTCGCGAGGATTATTTCAAGCGAAAATAATACAGCGTAGAAAACCTCAACCTTAAGAAGTACCATCCAAATTCTTACCTGAAATGAAAGGAAAATATATATTAAAAATCTTCCAGTGTTTCGACGCTTATTTATAGCCTAATCTTTACCCATTACTGAATTGTTTTGATGCGAAAAAAGATGTAAACATGTAAAAATCTTCTCCATATTTTGATAATAGTATTTGAGGGGAGTTCGCAGCGTTTATTCTTATTTAGGCATTATGAAAAAAGCGGTGGGTGTCTACTTTTTAGTGATGATATGAATGTCGGGTCCGCCCACTTTTTGAAGACGGAGATGTAATATACAAATTTCATTTCACCATTTTCCATATTTTAGTGTTTGGAAAACAAGAAGATGTGGAAAAATCCGCTTTCGGAATGGAAAATGCGACATATTTCCATAACATCGTTATAAATGACGGCGTAGTCATATATATTACAAGTATATAGCTCTTGGTAAATATAGACATAGTCTTCTCCTTGGGAACCGCTAATAGTTGGAGATTAAAATATTATTTTTTAATATGCACATACATACATGTATACAAAGCACAACTAGGGTTGTCGACTACAGCGGGCGAGCCCGTCACCTCAGGAAGTTTTAACGATTAGTCGTTCTATCTTCCTGGAGTGAGCGCAGAAGACTTAGGACAAAAACAGTTCACCGTCTAGCTCCGCCACAAACCCGTAAGAGGCCAAGCGGAGCACGGCATCCTTTGCCCAGCTGTTCACCCAGGATCGGGTAGCCGATGGTCGTTTCAAGAGCAGTCGCCGTAAGGTTCGCAACCACCCCCGCTCTGAAGGAAACAGCACTGCTTCCAGACTCCCCCGACTGTTAGTCAGAGTGCAGTCGATTGGCTTACGCCGCACGGTGCGCAGACCGTCCAGGAGCGCCAGAAGGTTGATTCCCAGGGGAAACTAACCATAAGGTCAGAGTCCTACCCAGGCTCGCACTTCATGCGTGGAGGCCATCGGATAGGTGTTGACCCGTGAGTGTGACCAACCCTGGACAGAATAGGTCTTCGTGGCCAACTCATCTAGGGCCCATTAACTCCCTAAGTATACAAAGCACACAAAAAAAGATTTAGTATAATAACATCAATATTTAAAAAATATAAATACAATACTGTGTGTATTCTGTAGCTTTAGCAGACAAGCCCGACAACCAGCTTCGAACAAACCCTATAGCAGAGCACTTCCTTCAGATAGAGTGCCTAGTCGATTATCGATGGAGCGACATTTACCCTATTAGAAGTTTGAACCTGAAGATTATGTTATATTATGACGCAAGTTTCAACCAGAATTCTCGTAATGTATGATATTTCGCAGGAGAAATTAAGCGATTTCTTGGCTTCTCTAATAACACTTCTCCTAAAGACACACCGGCCTTTCCAAATACATATTTAAAAACTCTAGCATGCTCGAATTACAATGCTACAAACTCGTTTACCTCTAACATGAAGTTTTTTTTGTAAATAGCCTTAAGACGTATAAATAGCCTTAAGCATATTATAAGCTCATTCGACCTCTCCGCTGGAAAGTTTGATATGAAATTCTCGCACGAAAAATCACAGCGACTTGAGAACTTGCATAATTTAAGCGAAAGGAGAGCCGGGCGCTGGCGAGGGCATCGAGAGGGGCTACCTCGCCCCGCCCCCCGCCTAAGTTCAACAAGAAATCGTGCATTCGCAATGAGCCCTGAGGCTGCTTTAATTCCATGGCATACGGACCTCCGGATATGCCGTCTTAGTTCGTGTTCCATATTACTCATTTTACACAACTGTATAGGGAATAAATCTGACAGCTTTTGAAAATGCAGATAGTATAGGTACAAGATCAAGAGAAAACTCGATGTATTCCTTTTCGAAGAGTTGTAACAGAGACCATTGATTTTTATTTAGCTATTTAGGTATAGGTTAGCTCTAATGCTGCGTACAGACTGACGAAAGGTAACATGAAATGAATGAATTTGCCGTCCACATTAGTACAATGTATCATGCAATGTAACACAGTTTGTAACAAATTGTCATAGTCAGGACGCCTCGCGCGCATGAAATGCACAGTTCATCGAAATGCACGCTTCGAGCATTTCAAGTCGCCCGCGGAGCGATTCGTGATTTGTCGGTTTTTCGATCGAACACAAAGGGGTGCGCAGTGTGCTCAGAGCGCCAGCGTGAACGGGTTGGGTCGACGCACGTGCGAACACGAACTGAAACAGGTATGGACACAGCGTGTTTTCAGCAGACTGACAGCGTTCGCGCGCACGCCGGAAACAGATGCAAGTAGGTATATGTTCGGTTCGCGCGCGCGCTGCGTTTACACTGATGAAATGCTCCTTTCATGTTACATTGCATGTTACCTTTCGTCAGTCTGTACGCAGCATAAAATATTGCATGCAAGCAATAAGCTCGCCTTTTCTTAAGAATGAAGCGTTTTTTTTTATAAAAAAATCTATAACCTATGTATATGTGTGTAAGCAAATGTACATTATTTAATTGCATTCAATTAATTGCATTAAATTCATTCATTTGACAAGCGTTGAGCGCTCTGCGCCATCTAGCGGTAGGTAAACTCGACATTCTATCTACTGCTAGATGGCGCAGCGCGCTCAACGCTTTTTATACTTTTGTCGGGAAAATATTTTTTTTTCGAATACAGTGCATTTTTTCTCTTCATATTTTTTAACTAACAGTTGTTTGTTTGCTCGTACTGATTCACCCACTTGAAGGATGCCGGTAAATAAAAACTATGATAGATTTAAAAATCCTCATGGCAACTTTAATCCACATAATAAATAGATAAAGTGGAAAGAATAGAAAGGCGAACTATTTGACTACGAAAGATATGGCGATAAGCTAAAATTCGAGCTGCGAAAACTTTAAATGAAATATGACCAGTCATCGAAATTGCATATCAGAAACGAGCGAAAAAGCACAATGTATTTACTAATAGAGATACTTTTGCTTGAAAGTAAAGCCCTAATTTTTCTACAAATTTAACTTCATGTTGTGAAATAATTTAACCTTTTCATATCTGTGAATTAGGGATTTTCCGCAGTGTATTTGGTCAGTCGGTACGTGCCCAGTGCACATTGCACAATCCCGAATTGGGACCTTTCGCCAGGCGGCCACCGAGATTTACTCATTGAACTTTTGGCGGTCACGCTCAACCTTACAAGCCGGCTGCCAAGATTTCTCCGCCATGCTCTTGCCCCCATTCAATTATATTTCGCTACAAACTTTCCTCCTCTATTCTACAATGTCTCGCGTTCACTGTCATCTCTAAAGCCCTTCAGTGCACTCTTGATTGTTTTAATTTTAATAGTGATATTACTAGAACTTATGGATAAACACGATTGGATAAATTAGAAAATGTAGGTACTTGAGTCGATATAAGGTAAATAATTGTGGAAATAAAAAAATGTAATTAAACAAAAATCCCCGACTACGTGATACACTAGGGGTTGATGCTCCCCATATTCTACGGTTGCACGTTAGTGTGCTGAGTTTAGGCGTGAAAACCTCAACTAACGATGGCCCTCGCTTGGGTCGCCCTACGACGTCAGTCACTAAAGAAATGGTTAAAAAAAGTAGCAAAAATATGTTTTGTGGAACGTCGTGTCACGGTTGATTTTATTGCGTTTACTCACAATCAGTGTTCGGTCGATCGATTGAATATTTCAATCGACTAACGTTAATCACGGTTGAAGTAATCGCGACTAAATCAATTGCTAATCAGTCGCTAATCGTCAATCGCAACTAACTTGCTCTTTAGATACCACCCGACATATAGAGTTGTCAACTACAACGGGCGAACCCGTCACCTCAGGAAGTTTTAACGATTAGTCGTTCTCTCTCCCCTGAAGTGAACGCAGAAGACTTGGACAAAACAATCCACTGTCAAGCTCCGCCACATGCCCGTAAGAGGGCAACGCCTTAACCGCGAGATAACTAGGTGTGTTACCCAGCGGGCTTACACTCATGCCCTTACTTCCAATTCCAATTCGAGTGCACAGTCGATTGGCTTAGGCCGCACGGTGCGCAGACCGTCCAGGAGCGCCAGAAGGTTGATTCCTAGGAGAAACTAGCCCTAAGGCCAGAGTCCTGCCCGGGCTCGCACTTCATGCGTGGAGGCCGCCGGATGGGTGTTACCCGTGAGTGTGACCAACCCTGAACAGAATGGGTCTTCGTGGCCAACTCAGCAAGGGCCCATTAGCTCCCAAAATACTGCACCCAGATACCACCCGACAATTCATTTTCGTCGGCCGGTCGGTCGCGGTTGCGGCCGCAGTGGCAATCGCGGTCGCAATCGCAATCGCGGTCGCGGTCGCGTTCGCAGTGGTAGTCGCGGTCGCGGCCGCACCGACGACAAAAAAACGCAAAACGATCGCGGAAGTTGTTGACCGCTTTCGAGAATATCAATCGCAAACGTTTAATCGTCAATCGTGACTAACGATTGAAACTAATCAATCGTTAGTCGCCGATTGACGATTAAACGAATCAATCGTTAGTCGTCAATCGCGATTAACGTATTCAATCGCCAATTGTTAGTCGACTAAATTTTGCCCAACACTGCACACAATGAGCCGGAACAAGAATTAGATTCCCCAACATTATAATGCGCCGGTATTGTATTGTGCGTTTTCGATCAGAGAATCTTGGGCAAACTTTCACATTACTGTTTTTTCGCACCCCCCCCCCCCCCCCCCTTCCAATAGACCCTAAATTGAATGAAAGGGAAGCGATTTAACTATAATAAAGACATACAGGAAAATACGGAGAAGGTTCTAAACGTACTTAAAAAAGAAAATTTCAAGGAATGCTTCCAACAGTGGAAACACAGTTAAACTCGGTGTGTTCGATCAAAAGGGGACTACTTTGATGGAGATCCATCGCAATAGCCTTTCCGTACTGCCATTTTGAAATTACAAGCCCAGTCGTAAAACTTTCCAATCACACCTCGTATTGCGGTATAAATGTTTGTTTGCATCCTTTGGGTTGTCGTTTACATCCTTTGGATAACATACTTTGGGTCTTTACCTACCTATACATACACAGATAATTTATAGCAGAATCGTTTGTAAGACTGATAATACCACTCCTACGCGAAAAACCCTTTGCTTGTCTCTGAGCCTTAATACCTGTAGTGCGTTCGGGTCGTCAGGCACTTAATCGAAGGGGTGATTCTGTATATCAATTAATCTGAACAAGGAACGTGATATTTATTTTTGATGAATCTTTTTTTTTTCAATTTCGGAGATTTTTGATCAAAGGGGATTAGTGTGCATGAAAAACTTACTAGAAAATCGTTTACAAGTTTTTTTTTATTTAGTCCTTTGCTAGAAAAAAAATATTGATGGTTGTTGCTAAAGATGAACTAAAAACGCATTTTCTGCATATAATGGACTGTCTCCCTTAATATTCTGGAGGTCACAGCAGCGAACCTCTTAATGAAAATGTTGCATATATGTTTATATGTATCTACAAATGGATCATCAAGTAAGGTGCGCCGCCTAACTCCCCTTGCACGCGAACGAACGTATTAGAGTAACCAGTTTTCAAATTACGTACATTTCCCCTCGCACTCCGTTGCAGAAATAGGGCAAGGTAATTCCAATTTCCAAGAGGCGGGTAGTTTAATCCTGAATTTGATGCGGAATTGAAAGTTTATACAGTATTAGTTATCACGGCTATTTGTAACTTCGCGTAATCAATAAATAAATGTATTTATTTATTTATCTATAATTTCAAAATTCACGTTACAAGAAAATACAAAATAAATGTTATCCTAATACAAACACATTTTTAAAATAAGTGTACATATTCTAAACCCAGCTCGGAAAGGAGATTCATCTCTGTGACATATAATGGTTTACCATCTCATTAGGAATTAACCTGTGTTGAAGGTGGTACCAATATAGTTGGTTAATTTCCGTCAAGAGGGCAAGTCAAGACGGCCCGGTAGGATGAATAAGATACGGCCCGGTAGCATAGCGGGTTAGGTCGACTGATCTTACATTGTAAGGTCCCGGGTTCGATTCCCGTTGGGTCACCATTATCCATTGGGATCAAATTAACGGAATTGCATTTTCAATTCTGTCGATGGAATGCTATAACAAGACACACACTTACATACATGTTACACGCACACATACATATAACACGTCATAGTAGGGTTGGTTGTAAGAGATTGTCATCTATACTAATATTATAAAGAGGTAACGTTTGTGACGTTGTAGGAATCTCTGGATCTACTGAACCGATTTTTAAAATTCGTTTACCAATAGAAAGCCACGTTATTTGTGAGTGTCATCTATACTAATATTATAAAGAGGTAAAGTTTGTGACATTGTAGGAAGTAATCTCTGGATCTACTGAACCGATTTTAAAAATTCTTTACCAATAGAAAGCCACGCTATTTGTGCGTGTCATAGGCTATACATTAATCCGAAAAATTAAAAGACTCTTTCGTGGTAGTCGGATTTGCAAAGTAAGTCGGAGAATAAGCGGTCGAACGAAAACGTTTTTAAATAATGCTGCCTTAACGATGAGAGATACATGATTAAGTTCTAGAGAAAAGTTGTAGAGCTTGATAATGCCTACAAAAAAGTCAGCGACAGCATATGTCTAACTTTTATATTTAAGTCACAAAAAGTAGTATTTTATATTTTTAAAAAAAATTAATCTTTAGGTCATGTTTATTGGTCATATTATCAACAATTATGAATTCTTATCAAAATAAGTAAATGTATCGTCTCAAGTGTTTAAAACAAAAGACTTTTCCCTTTTACTGCATATAATTTCCCTTTTACTGCATAAATAGTTAAAGAGATAAGACGCTCACAAATAAGACACTCACAAGAAGACACTCACAAATAACGGTATTATAGTCAAATTGGCATGCAAATACATACATACATATGTAGTAAAAATATAGGCCTTCTTTTGGCAGTCAGGAAATAAATCATAGCACTCAGTACTAACCGAACCACACTCATAATTTCATCACAGGTAAAAAGTTTTACCGCCCAACGAAGTGGGCACGTGTCAGCTAGTATGAAAAAACCCGCCCATTGTGACATTTCACAATAAAGAGTATAAACAAACAAACAAACAAACAAGTCTCATGTGTTACACGAATATTATATTAGAATAATACATATATAGATATATATATACTATATAAGACATACACTGCTGTGAATAAGTCTTCGAACAGAGAACCATATAATAAACGCGAAGTCGTATTTTTAAAATTTAATGTTGCACACATTCCGTATTTTTGTTGGGGGTGATCATCCATTGGAAGAGTAATAAAACTTTATTTACCATTTCTACAACCTTTGTGGATTGAAAAATAATTAAGAGAGTGGACAATGGTTCAATCGTCTCAAAAATGCCGTTCTCGTCTTAACTAAAAAAGTGTTTTGTATCGAACACCCCTGTTATTTTATTAGTTGAATATTGAACACTTCGCAAGACGGTTATTTTGAATATTAGTAACTCGCCGTGAATATAAAAAAAACGAAATACCGTCGTTTAACCCTGCCACGGAAAAGCGTAGGTATATAGTGCTGTTGACCTGTGAACTCTCTTATTATTGTTTATCGAAATGGGTAGAATTAGTGTAATGGATAGAAAAATAATCATTTTTCACCACAAAAAAGAACATCAGTGCGAAAAATCGAACAATCGAACAACATTCAGTGCGTGAAATCCATTATGTAAACAAAACAATCAAAGAAACCGATCAAATCGATGACTGTCCCAGGAGTGGAAGGCATAGAAAGATTGACAAATCATCGGGGAGCACTATTTAGTGGTGTCATCTTTGAAGCCTATCTTTTTTTAAATATAATGTTTCAATGATTAGTTATTAACATTTATCTAGAACAATTCAGAGACTTATTCACAGTAAAGTATTTAAACATTATATTATAAAAACATATATAACACTGTTACTTATAATATGATTAATAGAAGTAGAGTTATTAAGGATTAACGTTTACATTATCGCCGTAAGTTTGTTTGCATAATATATATATGTAGGATTATGTTCACATAAGAGCCCTCAATAATTCCTCGTAGTTTTTCCTAGATTTATTTAGAAGCTAAGTTACAACCACTCATCGAAGCGTTGGTTAAGGTACCAATCGATCGATCAATGGTTGTGTTAGCGCCGCAAATAAGTGCTATTATGTGTAGTGATCTTAATAATGTTTTCTGTCAATGTTTTATGTCTAATATTTATTCAAGAAAAAAGCATTTTAAAAATTCGTCTAAAGAAGTATCTCCCACTTAGTTTTTACTCAACTGCCACTTTATTTTCAGCGAATATTTAGCAAACTACTATGAATATAAACTGGTCTGGCCCACATTACTTTGTCAAAACATTTCTATTCCAGCCGAGTCAGATTCGTGTCAAGCATCAGCTTATGCATGTCAAAAAGCTTCTCTTTAGTGCTACCGATCCACATGTGTTCATAATAATATAAAGCAGTGTTAGCACTCGCTTTGCCGCAGTAACGACAGCGCTAATGCATTCAAACACACGACAATCAACTGGAGCTCCGCGCTCATTCTGTTTAAACAGCCGTAACAATAACTGCTTGCACTCGCTAATAGCGTACGTGCATACTCTACCGGGATACTCGGAAAATAATGAGAAAATACAAGTTGGAAAGCCGATTATCCAGTGTGATCTATTAAAATACTTCTTACTTTTAGCAAATATGTTCTGAGGATGTATTCGTTATATTGCAGGGGCGATCCCAGGAACCCAAAAAAGAGATTTATAAAAATGTGTGTCTGGTGTCCGTTAACCGAGCGGTCACGTGACATCACACACAGACGAAGCTACTAGGCCGATTTGGATAAAAGGAGAATGCCGATTCATAGTACTCTCAAAAGATAGATTGTATCTTGAAAAAAATAATAATGCATTATGGCTAAAATAAAAACATAATTTCTTATTTTGTTTCGGGACTATTTGTTTCGGGACTATTTGTTTCGGGGTTATTTTTTTATGAAATATTAGTACTTTCAAACTTCCGGCTAATGAAGTACGTCATTTATCACGTATGAAGCTACTGAAAAAGGATGTCTTTTTTTTTCTAATGCGTGCTATGATGTTTCAATATCGATTACCTAGGTCTAGGATATCGATCCCCGCATTGATCCTTTTTATTCGATGACAAATCCTTATTCACTCGTAATAAACAACAAGAACTATTAATCAAAAATTTTAAAAATAAACTTGGATTCAGCTATCTTTATTTTCACTGTATTCAAGATTTATAATGTACATAGGTCAAAGAAAAATCTATAAAATTAAAATCGATTTATTATTATTATCGGCATCCGTTTATCTTTTGTTTTTGTCACCGTGGGTGTGACATTGATGATTTAAAGGGAGGGAGAATTAAACAAATTAATTATATAGTTTTTTTAGGTACACTATCAACCTACATCTACTAAACTCGTCTTAAACCTGTTTAAATCCCTGAAATAACTTTTAAAATTGATAATAGGTTGCATATGTTATCATTTTTCCAATATGTGGCTGAACCTAACCTCAACTTATATTCATTTTAATTTGTTAATATTTCTGAAATGCGGAAACCGTTTTCGATGTAATTTCCTACAAAGACTCTGATGATGTCATTGAATAGATAAAATGCCATTTGATGGAGATACAAAATGTTTGAAAAGAGTACAGTTTTTCATATTAGAATGAGCATTCTCCTTTGGTATGTATTCTTCGTCGTTTTGAATTAGAAATTATCGTTTTTGACACAAAATTAAGGGCAGCTACCATAGAAGCTAAAGCTAAACAATTTTAATAAGATAGTTTTTATAGATACCGATACGATAACCTTTAAGTTTGTTCCCAAGAAAACTGTTTTTTTTTCAATTCCTATACGGGGTGTTATTACTGTACGGGCATTTTTTCTGTGGGTGAATCAGTACAACGTGGTAAGCAACTTTTAATAAAAAAAATTGAAAAAAAAACAAAAATAAAAAAAATATTTTTTTGGAAAAAAAATTAATTTGAAAATTTGAAGAAGTTGACTGTTTAATAAAGGTTTGAAAAGCTTTTGAGCGCGCTGCTCCATCTAGCGGTAGGTAATATGTCGTAAATAAACAATATCAGTGTCATTTTACGAACCGCTATATAACGCATGGTGATCATAATATTTAGAAATATATTTAAAAAAAAACAAAATATCAACATTTTTTTATTTTTTTTTATTATATTTTTTATTTTTCAGTTTTTTTTTTTTAAAAATATTGTAAGTTGCTTATTTTGTTGTACTGATACATCCACAAAACAAAGTATACTCGTATATGGGTCGTTTGTCCGTGTCGGAACGGTTTTTTTCTTTAAAACTTTCTCAGTGTCCCTTGGGCTACCGCCTGCGAATGTGCCTGTTTACAGCGGTTACGTAATAGCACAAGCTCCTCCCGCCCCGCACTTTGTATTTGCATTGTGTGCATCTCGTTTGGTTTGCTCTTTGATATTCGCACAGCTCGGCACAGCCGATGCGATCACGAGGCGGATTATCTCCTCGCGCTTTACTAGCTTACTCACTATACTCACTTACTCGTTATACACACTTACTCACTATACTCACTTACTCACTATAGTCGTATTGTTTTCAGCTGTTTTTAGACCATTCAGCGTTTTGCTAGGTCGTGATTTCAGCGGGCTCGCGGGGCGGAATTTATAAAGCAAATCTTCTCTTTTACGCAAGGACGTGGGCGATTGAAGCGTCAATCGCATTCGGCTTTGTTGCTGTTGGATGACGAAGCGGGGATAGGCGAATAAGTAAGAAAGGGGGGGGGGGGGGCTTCTATTAGTCTTATCGCTTATTAGGATAAAACTCCTTAGACGAATAAGGCAACTTTGCTGTGTGTTGTTAATTGCGTACGTCCCTGTCGACGTACGACGTACAACCTTGTATACATACATTAACGAACAGTCTTATACGATACAAACCATAACACATAGTTGTATTTGCAGAAAACACATCTCTAATACGTAAAATCGTTCGCCAAAAAGAAAATTTACACAAAGAAAATATAGCCCTAACTCTTGATTTATCGCAGACAATTTTGTACTAAATTCTAAAAAACAAAATGTATAAAATTTACACTCCTTAATGGCAAATAGGTTGATAAGATGTACATAACATGTTACAAAGTAGGTTTACGTAAGTTCAACGCACTCTTCAAGATTAGTTCAGAAAGATTTCAATCAATCGGGTACTGTTCTTCTAATTTCGACGTTGCAACACGTAAGTAGTACACAATTGCACGTAAGTAGTACATAATGATTACAGACTTCCAATACATATAGTTAATATCCCAGAGTATTTTTTTATTTAAAAAAAAAGGAATTTCATTTGTACAATCACCGGAAGACACTAGCGATGTCGATGTGTATTTCAACATTTTTGAAACACCGTTTTTCAATGTTTCCAGAAAATAATCGACTGTAACACTTCAAGACTTTCCCGTCAAGTATCCAAGGATTTATGTAAGGATTTTGAGCGTGTTGTCTCTTCGGGAAGGAGCTTAACCCGATTAAAAGGGATAGTCGGCGATGAGCGCAGATAGTGAGAATGCAACGCATTAAACATGCTCGATTCAATCGTGTACGCAAATATATCAACCAGCGAAAATTCAATGCGATTTCGGGCCAACAAGGCATCTGTGTAACAAATCTCAAGTCTATAGGTCCAATATTTCGAGATTAAAATATGATTAGTAGTAAAAATATTCTGTTCAGGGTTGGTCACACTCACGCGTCAACACCTATCCGACGACCTCCACGCATGAAGTGCGAGCCTGGGACTCTGGCCTTATGGTCAGTTTCCCCTGGGAATCAACCTTCTGGCGCTCCTGGACGGTCTGCGCACCGTGCGGCGTCAGCCAATCGACTGTGCACTCTGACTAACAGTCGGGGTAGTCTGGAAGCAGTACTGTTTCCTATAGAGCGGGGGTGGCTGCGGACCTTACGGCGACTGCTCTTGAAATGACCGTCGGCTACCCGATCCTGGGTGAACAGCCGGGCAAAGGACGCTATGGTCCGCGATAGATTCGGTAAACACCGTTTCACCGCTTCGTAAGGGATAGGACCGCGCAAGCGACATCGAACTCGTAACCAATCGAGAGACTGGAGTAATCTGGTCACAATTGGTAGTAAGGGCGTGAGTGTAGGCCTGCCGGGTAACACTCCTGGCTATCTCGCGGTTAAGGCGTTGGCCTCTTACGGGCTTGTGGCGTAGCTAGACGGTGGACTGTTTTGTCCTCAAGTCTTCTGCGCTCACTCCAGGGAGATAGAACGACTAATCGTTAAAACTTCCTGAGGTGACGGGCTCGCCCGCTGTAGTCGACAACCCTAGTTGTTGACATGGCCAAGTGATGCCTGCAAGCTAAATCTCAGATCGATCGGATTAAGCGTTTGGGCGCTATCGTGGAGGAATACACACAGACACACTCACACACAGATACACAGACACAGACTCAGAGACAGACTTCAGTCTGAAAATGGTCTCAATCGTCTCCAGGGGGTCAAAATGTATATATCGGTCTTCATCTCGAAAAGAATTTTAGAGCGTTAACAATGGGTATTGCTTGAAATTTGGTGCATAGATGCCTTGGACCGAAATCCCGCTGTGAATTTTTGCTTGGAATATCTCATATACATACAAGCGACGCAAATAATATTTAAAGTTAGCCATGTTTAGAAAAACAATACACAATTTTTGGAATAAAACAGTATGGCTCCTACTATTGGCTTTCAATGCCAGTATGATTGGACAACAATTAGGGACTTTTGCATTCCGCCTCCAACGCACTGGAAGGTAATGCTCTATGACTGGACGCCAGAGATGCTGACATTTTATTTGAATGCCTTTCAGCATACACTTCCAGACCCCAGTAACCTCGCTCGTTGGAGCTATGCCGAGGATAGTTCATGCCCCCTTTGTAGCAATACCCTTTGCACAGCTAGACATATTCTAGCTGGCTGCAATGTGGCCTTAGATCAAGGCCACATTACACTTACTGCCATGACAAAGTTCTCGCTGTTATTCGCGAGGTAATTAGCCTCTCAGTGGCTGGTGCCAACAACGGTTTGACAGTATCATCTAAACCCCCAATATAGTTTGTGCGGGATGGCTCTAAAGGCAAAAAACATTTAACTACAAAACCTTTCTCAATAATTGAGAAAGCTTGAGATTGGATTCTGTAGGTCGATTCGGTCTCTAAGCAGTATAAATTTCCCGAAAGTCTCGGATACAGCCCTCCGTCCGGATATAATAATAATAATAATAATAAAACTCTTTATTCTTAAGAAAAGGCGGGCGAGAATATAACTCTTTACTCTCTATCTCGGGGTGGCCCCTTATCAGGGGAATCAAATATCCCAAAAGACCACGAGTACAAATTAAATAAATACCATGATCTCGCAAATGCCGTCACCCGGAACTGCTTCACTGTTCACCTTCACGTGGTGGAAATTGGCGCTCGTGGCCAGCCAGCTAAATCTGTTTCACCTCTTTAAAGATCTTGGTCTTTCCAGACAAATAATCAACTCTATCCTAGAAAAAATATCTAATACCGCGATTTGCGCATCTCAAATTCTATCGCTTCGAAGGGGAAGTGAATGGGTGGCAAGGTGAACGCTCACATGTGGCAAGACAGCTGTCCTAAACCTACTACAGCCGGTCGTTAGTCCGGAATCTACTGCTCACCCCCCAGAAGTGTAAAAAATAGTATTATGATGGGCCCAACTCCGGTCGCTGAATTCCATGGCAGCTCCGTTTGTATTTTATTTTTATTTATTAATACCACGGAAAAACTACTAATATACTACAAGTTTTGGCGCGCGGAGGAGGTTAGGTTGCGGCGGGGGGAGGGGGGGGGGGGTTTGTCTACCTGCCATGAATGTCTTGGGGTGACACAATCGTTTTTTTCTGGCGTACGTTTGGGATCGTGTCTATTGGCGAGATATTCGAAATCAATCACACGTACAGATTTAAAGTTATACACACAATAATTAATACCTTGGTTTTAGAGGGACTGGCAACGCGACCTGGCGTGTCGGGCTTCCCCTTAATTCTGTCTGTAAATCTCGAGGTTAACCACGGCACAGCATCCAGCGAGACGGAAGACATTATAAATAAACCACGGCTTCAGTCTCTGCATTGTATGAATAATGAAAACCTTGCGAGTAAATATGTTCGCCTAATTCTCGCCGTCGGCGTACAGTATACGTTTTGACTAACCTAAAGATTTGCAACGCTCCGTCAAAGAATGACCAACTAGAGCTGTCGACTATAACGGGCGAACCCGTCACCTCAGGAAGTTTTAACGACATTATATCGTTTTGTCTCCCGTGAGGTGAGCGCAGAAGACTTGGGACGAAAACAGTCCACCGTCTAGTTACGCCACACACACGTGAGACAACACCTTACCCCGAGGTAACTAGGTTAATCACACAGCGGGCCGACACTCGCGCCCTTACTCCAGTTGCAACCAGATTTCTTCAGTCTCCCGACTGGATACAGGTTCGAGGTCGCTTGCGAGGTCGTCTCCCTTACGTAGCGGTGATACGGTGCACACCGAATCTATCGCGGACTAGGGCATTCTTTGTCCGGCTCTTCACCCGGTATCGGGTAGCCGATTGGTCGTTTTAAGAGCAGTTGCCGTATGGTGAACAACTACCCCCGCTCTATAGGAGACAGTACTGTTTCCAGACTCCCCGGGCTGTCGGTCAGAATTTACAATCGATTGACTGTAATGGCCCGCAGGCCAGAGTCCTACCCTGGCTCGCACTTCTACGTGGAGGCCGCCGGATAGGCGTTGACCCGTGAGTTTGACCGACTCTAAACACATGTCTCAGCGGCCAAACTGCAACAGGGCCCATTAGCTCTCTTCACAGAATGAGCAGAGCGATCTGTCAGTCAGGTATCAGCAGCGTTGCGAAGCAGTCAGGCAGCCTCATACAGTCAGTCGCCAGTAGGTCGCAACGTGCCGCGCTGACGCGGTTACCTGTTAAGTGGCGTCGACAAGCACACAACAAGCTCGTACGAAGCCGTCAGCGCTTAGAAACGACATTATTATCAAAAAACATACAGCTTTTCGAATATACTGATTTTAGACTTTTACTAAAAATATTACAATAACAATACTTAGAAACACTTATTAAGATATTAATAGTTAAAACATTTGTCAATGTTAGTACGAGTAGTAAAACGGAACACACTCAAAGACTCCCTGAGTGTAGTGTCTGGTGTGTGTGTGTTCTTGTGTGTGTGTATGTGAGTATATATGTATATGTATATGTATGTGTGTGTATGTAAATACGTATGTATGTTTGTATGTATGTATGTATATATGTGTGTATGTATGTATGTTTTTATGATTGTATGTATGTATGCAGGCATGCCTGCATGCATGCAAGAATATATCGTAAATATAGGTTTAAGTTTACACTCTACAATCAAGAGAAATGTTGATTGTTTGATTTATATTCAAACTGATTTTTCCATTGCCTAAATTCAGCTTTACTTCCTCCAGTCATTTTATTTTTCAGGAAAGACAGCTTAGTGTTTGAGATGCAAGGTGATCGTACGTTAATGATAAATTGGTGGTCCTTTTAACCTAAATATCCTGGTTGAAAGTCAAGAACATCCTATTCATCTCTTGCCCAATTTGATGCCTTTCTCCTTCTGCCATACGAGTGGCTTTTAATATTGTTTTTTTTGTGGCTTTTAACTTCTTAGACGATTAAGATCTTCTTAGACGATTAAGATCACGATTACACTGAACAAACGAGTTTTGTTGAACATCTGTTCCGTAGCAAAAAGGACTAGAATGGGCAATCTTTATAAAAATACAGTATGTGTTATATTATAGACTAGTCGCTAAAGTGTTTCATATAGTTTTTTAAATTTGCTGTTTTATACCAATTCTGATCTAGATTGGTCAAAACGCATACTGTGCGACGTCGGGGCTGGGGTCCTCCTCCTTCCTTTTAACGCTCTCCTTTGATCCAGCATCACTTATTCATCTTATGGCTACGAGCATAAGGCTCGCTCAAAGGGCGAGAGGTGAGAGTGCTGAAATACGAGGGTTAATTATGGGCCACCTGATGGCCCATTAAGAATAAAAGTGGGGGAGTCTTCCGCGAAAGCGAACGAGGCATGTATGACATGCATTGCAGGAGCTCTAAGCTAATAATCTCGACGCGCCTACATGCCATAAAATGTAGAATTCTGGTAATTATTGAATCGGCCAGGAGTTCAATATTTGATCATAACAAAAAACAAATTAAAAAAAATCACTCAAAATATTAAAACAAGGCTCAAGATCAACAGCGTGATCCAGCGTGATCTTATAATTTTTTTTTTAATTGACAAATATATTCCGATGTATTTGATATATCGCGGTGGCGATAAGACACAAGCAATGCCGGGCGAACGGCACACAATACTTGCCACCGTTGCCCGGAATGTTTCTATGTAATAGTACAGTAGCCTAAAAGTCTTAGGGGCTCTCTAGACAATCAAGCATGCTTGTCAAGCATTGCGTCGCGGGCTGGAGGGGATCGTAAACCTTAAGAAATATGCAAATATTTTTTTAAAATATTTACCAAAGATGCCCTTTTTTGTAGTTTTTACCAGGGAGTTACGTTAATTAGACGTAATTGATTGATGAATGACGTGATTCCCTGGTATAAACTACAAAATTAGGCATTTTTGGTATATATTAAAAAAAAAAAGGCATATCTCCTGCAGTTCACGATCCCTTCTTAGCCCGCGACGCGATGCTTGACAAGCATGCTTGATCGTCTAGAGATCCCCTAACCTCGCTCCACGGTATGTCATACTGAATTTATAGTATTGTAACAAATCCATCTGCTTGATGATAAACGGTCCATTTGTATTCAATGTCAGCTGTGCTGAGTATTTGCGGAAACGAATCTGTCGCGCTGGATTTGCGCTTTATTTGGTTGAATTATGGCGTCTAACCCCTATCTTCCGACAGTCGGCACATTTCCACGTCCGCAAATATTCTGACTGCGGATATTTTGACAGCTGTTTGGCAGCAAAGCAGACTGTAGCTTAATGAAGCGAATAAAATTAGCGTAATGTAAAGGCGCAATAAGAAGCTGAAATATTATGTTGTCCTGGATAATCGATAGCTGGGACAAACCCGATTTTGCAGAACAGTTCAAAGAAAATTATTGCTGTTCCCAAAAAAATAAAAAACCCTTTGTGTCACCCCAAGACTTTCTTGGCAAGCAAATAGCCAAGGACTGATTTTATCCGAATAATTATTTCATAAATAAAATCGGTGAGCGCCCTATCTCGGCTGGCGAACGAACCGGTAGGGTTCCGTTGGAAATGCCTCGGGCGGCGCGGTTTGTTCCTCGGCTAAGAGCGGGGTGGGCCAAGCGCCACAGGTAACGTTATTATTTGATTAAAATGTATGGCGGAATGTATATATTATTGTGCAGCGTGTATATGAGATATTCCAACCAAAATTTCACAATGTGATTACCGGTCCAACAAGGCATCTGTGCACCAAATTTAATGTCTCTAATTTCAATATTTCGAGGATGATATGACTAGTTAACCCTAGAATGTGTAACGTCCCTTCCGGGATGCAAAAGGTACGACCGAGTTTTTACCTCACGCTACGATCCTTGGAAGACGGTTAAATTAGTTACCTTAGATTCCATTACATAGTTACATACAGGTCGACCTAATAAAAGCGTGTTAAAAAAGCCGGGAAAGTAAATAGTACCAAAGGGACTTTAATCGATTTAGATCGATAAGAATTTGGTCGAGAAAAGAAACTCCTAAAAGCAAATATAGATAATAACAATCTATCCTATTCATCTGCGCCTCAACAAGAGGAAGAGGCGTATAAGTCCTTTTTTCCACAAAATACGAGAAAATATTTTATATATTTTTAAAAAGCACAAAAAGCGATACTTTCAGTTAAGAAAAACTGTTAGTAAACGAAATAATAGGAATGGTAAATCTCGTGAAGACATAGTAAAATAAGAATAGAATAACATCTCCATAGTTACTAAATTTTAAGTAGGTATATGTAAAATTTGTGTAAATATAGAGCTACCACGTAAAACAATGCTACATTATGTCACACTTACCAACTAAAAAAAAAAAAGGAAAAAAGAATACATAAAAGTCTACCTTAGTACGGGCATTACTCCAGCAAGGTAGATTTTAATCTTATTAATCTAGTATTATAAATGTGTGTGAAATATTAATAAATAAATAAATAAATAAATAAATAAATAGTACGCACCGATTTCGCACTCATACAAGCGCGCGTTGTCCGTAAGCTACCACTACATAGATTCTCGGGCGCCTCGGTGCTAGCCAGCCAGGGCTGTCGCGCGACAGCTAAGTACATATACAAAAGTGGAATGTTTGCTGTACAGACTGTAATGCAACCTATCAGAAATTACATTTACGAGTATTTACATTTACGTTACGAAATTACATTTACGAGGTAACGTTTATTGTTCATTTGCGTAGGTAAGTATGTGTCTAGGTAAGTAGGTGCATAGGTATGTAAAAGCGTAGGTAGATGCGTTTTTGTTAAGTACCTACTTTAACTTACTAAAATGTAGCTATTTCGAACACATGCAACAAGTGATGAATGCTGTCACACAAAGTCAGCACTAAGTCATATATTCTGTTACAGTACAATTTTGGGAACCGACTCTATCTATAAACCAAAAATACACAAACGTACATAATAATTATAAAGAATTGCATTTCTGCTTCATGGGATCATAACTTGTCAATTGTGTATTTGTTGTGGCAACCATGGTGGTTCAGCGAAGCGTAGGTACTTATTTCGAAATGGGGGTCGAGATGTCCTACTGATGTTATTTTACTATGGTGAAGAGTACCCTAATATAAAACAGTCGTTGTTCAAACTGTTCCTAGTTAGGTAGTTAATTATGCTGGTCCTCGCACGCAAATTTTAAAACACGCAAATTTTAAAAAACTGTTCCTAGTTAGTTAATTAACTTTTCCGTAAGTTAATTATGCTGTTCAACTTTTCCCGGTTCCTCAAGTTGCGAATTTATCGCTAGGTGCCAGAACTACTTAGAATATCAGAAACAAAAACGAAAAACGTATACAGGAAAATATATTTTTAGACCTGATTATTTTAACAATAATCAAGTGATATTATTATTATTATTATTATTTATTTATTCCGTAGCCGGCGATTGGGGAGGGGGTCGCCCTCGCAGCCAATACGCTGCTGTCGGTGCCGCTGGATCTCGTACTCCATTCACGATTCGCTTCCATTCTTGACGATTTTTTGCCACGTCTCGAGCATCCCTAGCCGACAATCGTTGATTTTTAAGGTCGTCTTTGATGGTATTTAGCCAGGTTTTCTTCGGTGCCGATCGCTGAATTCTCCATTCTGTCGGACGGTCTCGCCAAAGAAGTTTACGTGGCAAGCGATTGTCGTTCATTCGGCAAACATGGCCGAACCATCGTAGTCGACGTTTTTGTACTTCTTCTTCGATCGTTGTTACTAGATCGCATCTTTCTCTAATGGTCTCGTTTCGAATTCGGTCGCGGAGTGAGACACCGAGAATCTGCCTCAAGCATCGCATTTGGAAGACTTCGAACTTTTTGAGGTCCGATTGTAGTAACGTCCACGTTTCCGATCCATAAAGAAGAATGGGAAGAACCAACGTTCGGTATAGTCGTACTTTGGTTTTGATGGTAATATTCATTCGCTTCCATATGCACCACTTGAGCGAGGCGAATGTTGCTGTTGCCTGACCGATCCGGCTATGGACATCGGCCGTCGAAGCCACTTTCTTTTCCGTAACCAACGATCCTAAATACTTGAATTGTGGGACCTGTTCGATTTGGGTTCCATCGAGGTAAACGCTGGCCTTCGAACCGTCCGTAGTGAGCACTTTGGTCTTATCCGCATTGATTTTCAATCCATATGATTGAGCAATTCCGGATATGTCGTATAAAATGTCCGTTGCTTCGGCATCAGTGTCGGCGAAAACGGCGCTATCATCAGCGAACATCAAATCGGTTATGAAGTTTGATTCGTCGTATCTAACTCCGCGTCGACCGTCGAATGCTCTCCGCATAATCGCGTCGATCACCACGTTAAAAAGTAGCGGCGATGCGACGTCTCCTTGTCGAACACCAGTTTGAATCGGGAATTCCTCAGACAAATCGTTACGGATTCGAACGCTGCTGGTTAAGCCATCGTACGATGATTGGAGAAGTTTAATGATTTTTGGTGGCACGTGTTCTGTCTCCAAGGCACTCCATAAGCTGTTCCAATCGATGCAATCGAAGGCGGATTTAAAGTCTATGAAGACGACGATTGTTCGTTTGCCGCACCGTATTCTTTCTTCCATTAGCTGACGAAGAGCGAATATCTGATCAATGCATCCTCGATATGGTCTAAATCCTGCTTGCTCCTCTCGGCTCGTTTGTTCTCGATGTTTTTGTAGCCTCGACTGTATGATTTTTGTAAATACTTTGCCGACTATTGAAAGAAGGCTAATACCGCGATAATTCTTGCATTCTCTGCTATCGCCTTTCTTTAAAATTGGCACAACGATGGCTTTCTTCCATGCCGACGGAATACGATCCGATTGCCAAATATGCGTTAGGAGAACATGTAGTTGTTGTAATAGAATGTCACCTCCGGCTTTGATCATCTCGGCGGTAACTTGATCTGGACCCGGCGCTTTACCATTTTTCAGCGATTTTATTGCCGTTTTCACTTCGTTTATTGTTGGTTCGTTATCGGAAAACGGATTCGCCGGCTGATTGATAATCGGCGGTTGCGGTGCTGGACCTTGAGGCGGATCGTGATTGTGCAGCTGATTAAAGAATTCCCTCCACCGCTGCAGGCGCTCGTGGGGGGAGATCACGAAAGTTCCATCCGATTTCTTGATGTTGTCGTTCGTTGATGTTGTTTTCCCGCCTAACCGTCGGATTGTTTGGTATAGCGTCCGGTATTCGTGCCTCGATGCTGCTTCTTCCAATTCGGCTGCAACGTTATTCCAATGCGCTTCTCGTTCCGATTTCATTCTTTGTCGGACTTCTTTGTTCAATAATCGGTATTTTTCGAAATTGACGTGTTTCATCCGTTTTCGTTGGTCGACGAGGTCTAAACAGTCGTCCGAAATCCATTGCTGCGTCCGTCGACGGATGGGTGGGCACAGCTCCGTTGCACACTTCACAAGGGACTCCGATAATTGCATTTCTTCAAAGTCGATATTGTCTGATATTGCGAGCGTTGCGAATTTGTTGGATAGCGCGATTTGAAATTTCTGTCCAATGGCTGGGTCCTGTAGACTTGCCCAGTTTCTCTTGGTTGGTGGTGGCGCTTTTTTCTTCGCTCGTTGTAGTCGCATTTGTAATTTCGCTCGAACGAGATAGTGATCCGATCCGCAATCGGGTCCACGCATCGCCCGTACGTCTTTGACTGTTGATCGAAATCTCGAATTGATTAAAATGTAGTCCAACATTGCTGAATCTTTACCGGACGGATTTCGCCACGTTAGTTGATGTTTGCGGGGATGACGAAATATGCTGTTTCCGACGATCATGTTGTTCGACAATGCGAATGATAACAGGCGTAGTCCATTGTCGTTAATTTCGCCGTGTCCAAATCTTCCCATCGTTTCTTCCCAACCCGTCCGATCTACACCCGTATGTGCATTAAAGTCGCCCGCTAGTATAATTAATTCGGTTCGGGGTATCGTATCCAGCGTGTGTTGAAGCTGGTAGTAGAATTCGTCTTTGTTCGTATCCGGGCTCATCTCGGTTGGCGCGTAAACGGAAACGATATGGGTCTTGATTGTTCCATCGATGGTGATAACTGCTAAGCGCTCGGATATCGGTTGAAACGCAATAACGCTGCCGGCAGCTCGGCGATCGACCATGAAGCCGACCCCGGCCTCTCGTTTGTCGCCTCCGGAATAAAATAGCGTCATCGTCTCGTCGATTGTTGGCGGATCAATTGTCATTGTTCCCGATCCCGTGAGTCGTAATTCCGATAATGAGGCGATCGATATTTTGCATTTCGCTAATTCCATTGCTATGATTTCCTTTTGGCCGACGTGATGCCCCGTTCGCACATTCCATGCGGCGATTCGAATGTCCGATTTCGGTGTAAAATATTTGGGTTTTCGGCCAGTTGCCAACTTCTCACCAGCATCCCTGGTCCCCGGAGCTGGCGCATCGGCTGCCTCAGATGCGATAGCATTATTTCGTGAATGATTAATTGTACTATCCATTGGTTTCTTGCCTGGTTTCTTCGGTTACCCGATTCTGGTCGACGCGGCAGGCCAACCACCCTCCTCCTTTCGCACCCTGGACTTGGGACCAGACGACGGCGGAGTGGTTTACAAGTTACAGAGTAAAATACGAGTTATAATACAAGGTTTACAATTTAAAACAATAATTATTAAATTTATTTTAAACATGACGTGTAGATATGTGATATTAGTACATGAAGTGATATTAGACCGCATTTGCGATAGTAATTCCGGTAATTGGACTGCGGGTTGGTCGACTCGAGAGACGAGTATCGAGGGAATACATGGACCGATATAAATATCGAATCCAGATTAAGGTACGAGTATGAAAGTGGAGCGGATGTCGGATCGTATATAATCTGTGTTCTCTGGGGACAGCTCGCGCAGCGCGGTTCAGCGAATAAATCGGTGGTTCATGCGTGTGAAATTTTAGACAGGCACCAAATATACACAGGACATGTACGTTATTTACTAATTTTGCATAATTTCAGCTGACTACATATGAATAATGTATATTCGTAGCTGCAATACAATATAAGAGAACGCTTTGTTCACATGTTCAATTCCTGATAAACGATTTGGATATTGTGTCGGACTCGAAGCTTCAGCGAATCAAACAACAACGTTTGCAAGAGTCAAGTTTCAGTGTATCGATTTGTGAAAGTATTTTGAATGATGTGATAATATATACAGGGTTCCGCAGGGCCCAGAGAACATTGCAGCCGTTCGAGTTTCCATCTAGAGGAGACCTCGCCGCTCTGTTCGACAACATGCGCTGCGCCAGATATTAGGCGACGAAGCGAAACAGAGAATATTGCAAGAATTAAAGTTAATGTAAACATAATGTCAAAGTTAATGAAAACATAATGTCAAAATATGTTTTTACTGTGTTTATTCGTGCTTTCAAACTACGTGATTTCAAAATTTCCCGTAACTCTGTAAATATTTGAATGTTATATTTTAATGAATATAATGACATCAGAGCATTTTCTATCAATACCGTCTCAGGAATTCCTCCCTACAGCTCTATTTTCCCGTTCCCTCATTAGGCAATATTCCGTCTACCGGAAGGGTAGTGAAAGGCAATATATCGTCGCCTTACAATTATACCTCGATAACTCGAATTAGGTAGTTATGAGTTAAACGCGTTTTATTCAAAGTTTTTTTTAAAGTTTCAGCTCGTTCACCATTTTAGATTTTTCTCTTTTAGAAATCGTATTCCATGTTTTATCATCCCCATCTATCCAACTATCGTATTATAAATTCGATTGACGTTTTTTTTTACAAGGACTGGAGAAAACACAATTTTATATTATAAAAAAACCCGAGTTATGTAGTTATTGGAAAATGTAAATTCTCACCATGGGCCATCTTTATGACCATCATTATTAATCATCACCATTATCATCCAGTAATCGTACTTTTACTTTTAAGTTAGAAGTTATTCGTTTTTATTATATTGCTCCATTATCGAATATTTTTATAGTTTTTTATTCGTATAGTAAAAAAAAGTGTCAACCCAAGTCTTTCCCGGCAAGAAGACGAGCACCCCTGCTAATCCCCCCCCCCCCCGCTCCTCCCCTCACCCGCGCTTCAATTCGTAGTATATTTGTATTTTTTGTGATATTAAAATGCTATTTTTCCAATAAAATGGCATTTATACTAAAAAATATATGTATCATTTTCTTAAATACTGCGGTCTTTAAATATTACTTGCCTCGCTTGTATACGAGATATTCCAACAAAGCATCTGTGTACCGAATTTCAAGTCTCTAACTGCAATATTTCAAGATTTATGTATGACTAGCGCGCCCCCAGGTGAAACGATTTCAACTCTAGCCATGTTCAAATGATGCCAGCACGCCAAATTCTAGCTTAATCGGATGAAGCGTTTGGGCGCTATCGTGGAGAAATACTCACTCACACACACACACACAGACTCGCAGACAGACTTCAGTCTAGAAATGGTCCTAATCGTCTCAATGGGGGTTAAAATGTATAAATAAATCCGTCTTCACCTCGAAAATAAGAATTTTGCGCGTTCACAAAACTTTCCCTCTACCAGGAAAGTAAAATCACCACATGGTCTTTATAATCATAATTTTTAATCGATCATCTATAATGGTTTGGGTATGCTTTGCCTTAATAAAGTAAACAAGAGTAAAAGAAAACAAGAAACGTATTTTTTCTAGTGTATTAAAAATAATATAACAGTTTAATTCGCGCCAAACGTCAATAAATACTGAATCTAAAAACTCTGCTGGTCTATATCTTATATACCTAGCAGTGGTGGTTCTTTCATACAAGCCAAAAAGCCCGGCTTGCCTTTTCCTTAAAAAGAACGCTAAACTAATAAATCAATTTGCAAGCGCCCTATTGCTATCTAGCGGACACAGATCGCTCCACGCGACAAAACAGATTATCGACAGTGCAACAATTCGCTGCAATCTCACCGAGTTGAGTTTAGCTAGTCATCTCGCTCGCACAAATGGGCTTGCAACGTGTTCTGAAAATCAGTGGTCCTTTCATTCTAACCTGTGGCAAATTACGCAAAACAGTATATGTATCTATAAGACTTTTGTAATGACGAATATGTCAAGCTTGCATCAGCATGAAGTACAACGAGAGCGTGGAGGCTGCAGAGTGCGCAACTTCATTGTCTATTTAGTTCCGTTTGTCCGTTTGTTTTGAGCAAGTGATAGACCACATTTTTTATTGTATAATTTCAATTGATTTGTGGTTTTTATTGCCTGATAAACAATGGAGGAAATTGTCCCTTGTGGTGAGTTCGGACTTAACTCGATTTCACTCGCTCAAGCAAATAAAACGGCATTTCTTAAAGCCACCGGAAGTAAGCGACTGCTGATAAGTATATGTTAAATTCTGTCTAGCAGCAGCATGCCTTCAGTGTGCTTTATTGAATCTACGACACATTCACCAACCCCGGGCACGCCACTGATACATAGTCGAATCGAATCAATTAGATTAGATCGTAGCACCCCACCTAGGAGGAACCCTGACCTGGTCTACCATTTACCAGGGTCACATTATAGATAGCCAACACGGGCGGCATAATTGCTCCGCTGAGATGTTAAAAAAATGTAAAACAAAATATTATGTACGTATTGTATTTATAAAAATTCCAACCCAATGGTCAATATAAAATTATTTTTATGATTTATAATCTGAAGATATTTAAAAGAAAAAATCTAAGTGAATTAGATATTTTTGTCGAGATATTTGTAATTATTCCTAATACTTTTAGTGACAAAAAAAACAAAAAACGCGGCAATAAAAAGAAGAGAGAAAGAGACCGAAGAGGGAAAAATAAAATCGAGATGCGAACTAACACGGTCATAATAATTCCTATTAAGTAGTGAATAGCAATGTAGCGGGACTGGATTTTTATAATTATTATCATTATTCGCTCTTTCACAGCCGAATAGCACATGTTACTCGCAGGTTGCTGTGTGTTAGATTATATAAGTTTTTCTTAATACGTTTTAAAAAAGGATTTCTTATTTTGATGACTTGTTTATTTTTGTTAAGGCAAAACTGATCCGAAACATGATTGATTAATAACGATGATGTGTTGATTTTTAACGATATATACGAAGGAAAAACTATAATAATATTCGACAATGAAGCAAAATGAAAAAAAATCTATAATAACTTCTAAGGCAAAAATAAAATTACCATTACTTGATGATGATGCTGGTGATAAAGAAATATTTTGATTATAAAGATTATGTGATGATTTTAACTATAAATGCATAAAAACTATAATAAATAACATATCCGATAATGTAGCAAAATAAAAAATATATAATAACTTCTAAGGCAAAAATAAAAATATACATAATTACTCGATGGTGAATAATGATCATAAAGAAGTAGCAATGATTTTAAACTATTAATACGAAGGAAAAATTATAATATTATTCGGCAATGAAGCAAAATATAAAAAAAAACTAATAACATCCAAGGCTTATAACATAAACTTATCATTCCTCGAAATCACTCGGACTGATTTTGATGCCCTTCTGCATGTTTTAATACGACTGTATCCTTTCATTTGGTGTATATTTCATCCTTTGGCGACGCTTGGACTACAATTGCCCACTATGCTTTAAGGCTAAAAACTTTGCATGTAAAATACATATTTAATAAATAGAAATATTGCATAGATAATAGACCCCTATTATCTCCTCGGTGGGTGACCAAGAGTCTCCAGCCGCAACTCCTATAACTTTGCGATTGTTTGCAGTGACATCCGTAGTTTTACGTTGTCATGCAGAAGCAGTGGCGATAAGAGATTGACCAGGCTCGGTTATTTAATCACGAGCATCATTGTTTGCAGATCTCAACAGTACACATTTACGGTAACTGTATAATAGCCAGACTGCAAGAAGCTGTAATAGAAACAAAGACACAGGATGTCATATTTGAAAATAATGCAAATTTTTCAACTTTACCATGCAAACGAAAATATTTGAGCTAAAACAAACGACGGAAAGACAAATAAACAGCTGATCCTTAAAAAAGAATCACATGGCCACGAATAAAAATTTATTTCAATTTGAATTCCAACTCAAACCCAAGTTATCAAAGTTCAAATATATAAATATCCCACTGTGCGTGGCTTATTAGATGAAAGGTCCACGGGGCTTATTCTGTCAACGAGATCGCTAGAAATATGGCATCTCCAGCAGGGAATAGACGAATTATCACGGAGCTGAGTAAACAAGAAGCAATAACATTATACGCGCTTATTTTATGAGGGACCGCGACCGAAGACAGAGTCAACGTCCTGCGCGATGTGGAGGTGCCCTATTCCTCGGCCGGAGTGGAAGAACGAACACTTGAATCGGATGGCTGACGCTGAACAAATGATACGATCCGCTTAAGTAGTTCCGGCAATAAAAGCCGGAGACAACAAATTTTCCGAGACGATGACAACGCGACACGGGAGCGCACAGTGTCCCCTTTTATAGAAAGCAAACCATCAATTATTGAAAAAATGTCACGAAACTATATGTACTGTCCATCGAATTTACCGTAATGTCCATGCTGCTTAATTTACATATAACCTATAAACTACCACCTGCCAAAAATATATTAAATTGTAAATGTAATATGTAATGTAAATTAACAGATTAAAGGCTGGTTTACCAATGTATCAATATCCAATATCTGTGCTGGATCGAGCACTGGTACAGGACGCTAAACTGTATAAAAACGTGTTTACATTGATACAACGGCGACCCAGCGAGGGAACCCAGTGACGCTGGATACAGTTACTGGATCAATGTAAAACAGCTTTTATGATTTATTTAAATTTTGAAAAAACCGCCATTTTGAAACAAATTTGAGAATATCTCTCAAAATCGTTTCAGATCTCGGCATTAGGATGAAATATTTTTTGTGTGATTTGGTTCTAATTGATCGTGTATTCCTGAGATACAGCGGGTAAATACATACATACACACACACACACACGCATACACGCACGCACGCACGCACGCACGCACACACACAGACAGACATTTTCCAGAAATCACGTTTTTGGATTTGCATGATCGTAAACGTGAAGATGCGGTGAAACCAGAAATATAAATTTTACTCGAAAACAAGACTTCCTATTCATATACATACTTGGTATAACACGATGTATTTAAAAAAGTGAATAAAATGGTTTATAAGTTTTTTGCTAGATCTTTTGCCAGAGAAGCACTGTGCGATGCGGCGTTTCACAGACACCCAAAAGGTGTAGTGTCACATGCTACGCACACGGTCTGCTATGTTTATCCGGGGTTGAACGTGTGAAAGAAGCAAGATTACATTTGTAATTTTCCGTATACTCGTATAGTAACAGGTAAAATGTGTTGATAATTACGAGGCGTATACCACCATTTCTGGAAAATAATAGGTTTATACAAAATAGCAAAGCACATTTCAAATGCACAGATGCAGGGTTATTTATTACATGTTCGATTATCGATCGATTCGGTTATTCCTAAAGTGTGCATTGCGATTGTAGTGTCCTACATTAGGGCTGTGCTAAAAAAGCAAATAAATCAAAGTATTTCACATTTAAATATGATGCTATTAGCTTAAAATACCGAGTAGCTAGGCTAGTGACCAACAAAGGTCACTGTATGTGCGCCTAAATAGGCAGATAATGAAATAGACTGGACAATGTTAGAATACGGAGCATAAAATCGTTGTTTACGTTAATAACAGCGTGGACGGACGGGTGGGACGTGGACTTTCACGAAAATCGTCACTGAGATTGACACGACCGTGTTTAAATTCTGCAAAACAGCTATAAATTGTCGTCTTACTTGGTGCTTCATCGCGAAAAGAAGTTTGAAGCTGAGCGAGGCTCTGCTGAGCCACAGTAAACCCCAGACAGTAGCTTCTCTTAGATCAAAATTGAAATCAAAGCGAATACGTCACGAATCATAAGGGCTCGGATATGGTCGCCAGATGTTGCGCTTCTAGGCCTACGAAGATATCCGAACGCTCAAAAACGTCGCCAGCCTTTACCTGCTCGTAATGTTAACCGTTCGCGTTCGTTGGGACGTACCCCTCTGCCCACATTCCTTGCACCCTCTTCCCGCATTGTCCTGTAGCTCGAGAGTAAAGATACTGGTTGGTATACTGTGGCTAAGCTGTCTCATTAGGTAAACTTAAAATCGTAGAAAATCATAGAGCTTAACCTTACTTAACCGATCGGAAGCCAGCCTTCGCGCGCGAAAAACTGCGCCGCAACTTTTCGTTCGATCTTGTAAATAAATTCTAACAATATCGTTTTTCCATGTTTTCCCTCATGTCACCTAATAATTAATCTAGTTAGTCATGTATACCTACTATAAATGTAAATCATATATACAGGGGCAGCCCGATAGGGCTAAGCGCGGATCTGTCAAACGATGCAAAATGCCTAGGCATTGTTGGCGTCCGCCCGGTTGAATCCATCGTTATGCAGACTCGCGTTTTATAATGACGCCACAATGAAAAGGCAAATGACAGTTAGATGTAACAAACTTTACTCTACTGGCAGAGGTCCATTTTCAATATTGTAATTATTTAAAAAATATTGTTTACGTGTGGCCCGTTTCGGAAACTCGTGTGACCTATGTAGTTAAGTGATACGATCAATATTTTATTTCAACATTATTAATTATTTGACATCTAGGTTATAGCCGGTGTGCGTTGAGGTATACGCCCGCTACGCTCGGCGTAGCACATTTCACATATCGTTCCGGTTTCCGTGAGTGTAGCATGTGAAATAACATTCTATCATGATATCAACAGTTAGGTTTTCATAGCTCTGATTTAAGTTACAGTATCGCACAAAATAAAGCAAAACTTTAGCGTACGTACAATTATAGTAACCTTTGTTGGATCAATCAATGCAACCACTAAGCTGATTGCCAAAGGGCAAAGTAGGTATAAGTCTCATTTCATGAGCGATTTATTTATTTTATAGTCGTATGTACATTTTAGGCCCTTTTCTATGTAAATGAACCTATATTATATCAGAATTTTTACTACCGGAGAAATACAATACGGCTATTAAAATCGAACCCCTAATTTTTTGTGGCGTTTTAAGTAATAATTATACATTATACAATGTTTAAAAACAAATTTACCGCGTCAATTTTATATAACCCGACGTTTTGGCGATGTTACAATCGCCGTTGTCCAGGATAGACTGCAACTCAGTCTAGGGGTAGACTGCAGACTCGGTCTACCCTGGACAACGGCGGTTGCACCATCGCCGAAACGTCGAGTGTTACAAAATTCACGGGGTATTCGATTATATATAATAACTAGCGACCCGCCCCGGCTTCGCACGGGTGCAATGCTGATACTAAATACAGTACAGAAAAACTGTGAACGTTGTATATAAAAACATAGCGGCCCGCTCTGGCTTCGCACGGGTATAAAATATATAGCCTATGTGATTAAAATCGATCCAGTAGTTTTGATTTATTCATTACTGCCCGTGGCCCGCACGCGTTAAATTTGGAGTAAAACAATCCCCCTTTCCCTATACCATGAAGATTTCCTGCTATCTTTGGAATATCTAAATTCATACACTACATTTTTACTTATTAACTTTTTACATTTTTAACTATTTATTTTATTTTTACAACATATTACAGAATGTCTTTATAAACAACGTTCACAGCTTTCTTGTCATTAGACAATACAAACATGTTTTCTCTGGAGGTCACTCTTGAAAGAGCGACATACAGTTGTCCATGTGAAAAACAGTCAACGCTCAAATCTAAGCCTGCATCGTTGAAGGTTTGACCCTGCGATTTATTAATGGTCATTGCAAAAGATGTCTTTACCGGAAACTGTAAACGTTTAAATTGGAAGGGTAAATCCGATGGTATCAGAGGGATTCGGGGAATCAATACATCTTCTCCGGTACCACATCCTGTGAGTATTGTGCACTCTATTATGAAAGTTTTCAATGATTTTACCAGCAAACGCGTGCCATTGCAAAGTTTAGGTGGATTCAGGTTTCTTAATAAAATAACAGGACAACCTACTTTCAACACCATTTTGTGAGGAGGGAGTCCAGACAGGTTCAAAGAGTTTAGAAATTCTGTAGGAAAATGAACAGCTTCTTCCAAATCGAGAACAGTATCGACCGAGTAGTATATTTTCGTCGGCGCATCAATCTTTGAAAGAATCAAGTTATTTACTTTATCTACTTGTTCGTTAGTTGGTGACAGAATCGCTCTTTCTTTAAACCAAGATATTGTCTTATAACTTATGTTATCAATGTCAGGATAGACATTGTTGACTAACTGTTGGATGTTGTCTATCAAAACGCAAAGGTTTTCTAGGTCAATCCTTCCCTCACTTTGTGTTAACTCTCCATTGCCAACTTTTAGCAGCATCTCTGGAAATAGCCTGTTCTCACGTGAAGAAACCCTCATATTAGTTTTAAGCTTTAATTTATTGACATGTGGCCAAAGGTTGCATCTTTTTAGGCAAGCATTTATTTCGTCAGCACGTGTTCCTCGAGTCACAACTGGTAGGATTTGACGGAAATCTCCTGAGAACAGAATTGTACATCCACCCATAGGTGAATTTTTGTTGCGCAAATCGCGCATTGTCCTATCCAGTGCTTCCACAGACGTCTTGTTTGACATGGTAGCTTCGTCCCAGACTATTAATGAGCAGTCACGCATCAATTTTCCTGTATTGCTCTATTTAGAAACACTACAGACGCTGTTATTATCATCGGTGGCGATTTTCAGCGGGAGCTTGAATGTGGAGTGTGCGGTTCGGCCTCCTTCCAAAAGCGTAGCGGCAATGCCGGATGACGCAACAGCTAACGCAATTTTTCCGATAGATCTCACTTTTTTTAAAAGCAGATTGATTAAAAATGTTTTTGCTGTACCTCCTGGGGCATTAAGGAAAACCAATTTCCTTTCATTGTTATCAATTGTTGATAGTAATGCAGTGAATACTTTTTTCTGATCGATGTTTAATCGTGGCTCATCTTGAGCTATATTTTGTAAAAGTCTCGTTTGATCGTATGATGTTTCTCTTGTGTATTCGGCACTGTTAGTTAAATCTGAGTTAGTAGTATTAGCTGGCATCGGCAGCCCAGAATCCTTGATCGATTTACCCGAAAGTAATTGCACTACTTTGTTCAATTCCAATAATGCTTCGTCAAATATGTTTTGATCATATTGTACATCATCTGAGTTTAACTCTCGCCGTCGCCGAATCAGAATATCACTGGCCATATTTTCTTGAAATTTATTCCATAGATTAACAGAATCAGTTACTTGACAAAACACTACTATGACGGCAAATAAATATCTTAATGATGTAGCTGAACTACAAACAGCTGCTTCTGATAATGTGTTTTCCCAGTGAGAATCGTCTTCCAAGAGCCCCATAGCTTTGCATGCTGCTTGATAAGTATTGTAAACAACACCTTGTACAGTTCTTAGGTGTGCAAAGGATGTCGGGCCTTTTACAATATGCAATAACATTCTCAGATAAAAGCATTCGCTGTTGTTGGGATGAACCACGTAGACTCTGCCAAGAGCATCCGTTTTTTTTACTCCGGGGAAACCATCAACCGCAGTACCTTGTTTTCGCCGTTGAAAAGTTTTAGAACTCTGGTTCCATGTATAGTAACCTGGAACTCTGTCATACGTCAGTGTTTTCGCGAAATCATCTTGAGCACATAACTTGAAGAATGCTGTCAATGTTGTATCCCGCGGGTTATTAACAACTTCTTGTATATTGTTCTCTGTGAAATATACTCTTTGTCCATTTTCTAAATGAACTGCAAGGTGGACAATTGTGGGAGCCCGGTCGTGCACTTCGAATGATAAAATCCTCCATACAGCTTCAGAGCTGCAGATGTAACGTCCAGACTGATATTTTTCCACTTCATTTGGTGATTGTATGCTGAAAGTGGCTTGATCACTGCCTTTATTAATGTACTTAGTAACATATTGAATTGACTTTATTGAATTGCACAACTCTACGTTGATGTGGTCATCAAAATTTTTCAAAAGGAGCGGATTATAGGGAACGATCCATCGGTTATCAATATCATGGTTTCGGACGGTAGCATTTTGCCCACCCTGTTCTGGCGATAGTCGACGATATTTGGGATATCCGTCATCGCTAGTACTTGTTTGAGTTTGGAACGACTTCGGAAATTTTTTGCTGCATTTAGAATCTCGCATACATGGAGAATTCGGGTTTAAAGTCCCGCAAGGGCCGTGTACCATATGTTTCTTTACGATTTCGTACAGGATAGGATCTTCATCTTTATCCGGTAATTCAGCTGAAATAACCCTGTCAATTTGGTTTGGTCTAATTTTGTTCACTAACCACACCAACAGGTGTACATGTGGCAAGCCACGTTTCTGCCATTCTATTGTGTACATATGACAGCGCGGCGGACCGAATATATGAGACTTGTTAATGAGGTGCAGGAGTTTCTATACTTTTAAATGGAAGACTCTGTTAACTATATCGTATCTGTCTTGTGGAGTTAAATTGGTGTTAATATTTTCTTTGATTTCCGGCCAATTTGGGTTACATTTTGCAGTTATAAATAAATCAGGTTTGCCGTAATTTCTTACGTAAGTCATGGCGTCTTGCGATTTTTCGTGTAAATATCGAGGTCCACCTGTGAATGATGAAGGTAGTATAACCAACTGCCCAATGCCGTTGCGGTGTTCATTCGCCTGTAAAGCATCCTGAAGATGAACGTAATTTTCAGCTCTCAATTTAGTTTGATTATTACGGATGTAGGCCAATCTCTCAGATTCAATTTTCGCATATTGATCTACCAAGTATTGGTTTGTTAACATTCCATATCTAAGCAAAGTATTGAAATTGTTACGTCTTGTCATTATACGGTAGCAATAGTAGTTCATACATGACAGTTTTACGCAGAGGTGTACCACCGATTGGGTCAACTTGAGAAATATTAATGGCATAACCATTTTCTCCACGACATAGCATCAAAGGATATTGTAAGCTGTCATAAGATCTGTGTAACTCTGAATTTTTTTGCAAATTATCATCACGACTATGCAATACAATATCTCTTTTGTCAAATTGCTGTCCAGCTATCACCACTGCTACTTCACTCGTGGAAGGCGCATTGTATCGTCCTCTGTGTTCTCCAACAGGAACTTTATTTGCATGGATTACGACATTAAAGTCAGGAGTATCTGCTGGAACACTCTCAATCGCAGTTTTGAAAGACTGTATGTAGCAATTATGAGAATGTAACATATCTTGGAGAGACCTAATCAAATCTCTATCAATTGGCTGTGCAACACTTGTACACCGCGTAGATGCTTGTGTATATGGATCTGCAATAAAATATATTTGCAGAAATTTGTGATCATCGGGTCGAAGTGGTAGCAAGCTCCCAGCTAAGTGGTACACTTGCCTTTGAATTTTAAATGTAGGCATGAACCCACGCTCAACGACTTGCTTACTCTTAAAAGAGGTCATTTGAAATGCGTTATTATAACGGCGTATATTGCGCATGAATTGCTTGGATTTCTGATGATCACCCGTAAGAAGAGAGTGAAGTGGTTCAGGTGGAGGGAGAACTTCTTCTAATTTGACTTTTCCTTGTAAGCAACACATGCCTTTCGATTCGTCCTTGAATTTCAATGCCAAGCAATGTTCACACACTACTGACATAGTACCTATTGATACTATACGATCGTCCTTGTAAGAAATCGAAGGATCGTAATTCATGGCAGAATTTTCTTTATTCACCCATGAATTAGTAACTCGTGCTGATGATTCTCTGGCTCTCTGTATTCGATGTCTTTCCCTATCTCGGCTGCGGTGAACCTCATGCTCTACTGAAGATTCTCTCTCTCTCTCAGCTCTATATCTATCCCGAAGCTGACTGAGGCGAGCCTCACGCTCTACTGACGATTCTCTGTCCCTCTGAACCGTATGCCTATCTCGATCCCGGCTGCGGCGAATCTCACGCTCTACTGAAGATTCTCTCTCTCTCTCTCTCAGCTCTATATCTATCCCGAGCCTGACTGAGGCGAGCCTCACGTTCCGTTGACGATTCTTCATCTCTTGCTGAACGTACTCTTCTACTCTTCTGGCATTCACTGTACTACGACCTATGTTCGAACGACGACGTCTTCCAGACATGACTTTATAATTTCTGTACAAAATTTACTCAGTTCTATATGTATGTTTACCTATGCACAAATTGCCATATTATTAGTATGTGCCGCAGTAAAAAATATCTAAATTCTTACCATTTAGAAACAAAAGATAATCAGCAATCATAAAAAACAAAAGATACCTATTCTATTCAGTTCTTTTTTTCTTACTGAAATACCTCAACTTAAACAACGATTTTAATTATAAAAAATAATTTGCTATTCGTGCGACTAAAAACAAAAGATAATCAACAATCATCAACAACAAAAGATACCTATTCTATTAAGTACTTTTTCTGAACTTACATATCTCACCTTAAATCACGATTTTTGAAAATAATTTCCCTAATATTAAATTGATCTAACTGTAAATTTTAATCAAGATCCTAATAGAAAATTGCAATCCATAAATTATGGTTTTATTTAATCTAATCTTATCTCACCTTATGTAGGTACTTATAATTGCTATAAGTGCGATTTAAAAATTAACCTTAGAATAGAATATAATTTATATTTTAAAACTACTATCATACAATTATTTATCGTAACTTACTTATAATTACTGATACGTTGTCGCGCTGAAAAGCACGTTTTTATTACCTAAGTATTGCTATTTTCCTCGCTGGAGAGCTCCGATATAATAAACGCGTCCGATCGCTGCTAAATTCAAAGTGCTATAGGAAAAACCGCGGCCTCAGACGCGCTATTTATAGGCACGCTCTTGCCGCACCGGGCGGCCGGCCGGTACCGCCGTAAACGCTACGTCCCGCAATTTTTAAATCTGTAATATCTTCGAAAATATTCACTTAAATCATACGGTGTAAAGGGCCATATAGATCTATATTAAATGAACAATGTATTCAAGGTATTTAATTGGTTAAGGATTAATGCTGTATTGGTTAAAATCGCTTCGAAAATTAGCCATTATTTGTCGTAAAAAGTAAATGACAAAAAAAAGTTATTGTGGGCTATCCATAAGAGATAGACATATACCATCACGGACTTTTCTGTAGACCTTTTCAATGTGTACAATACTTAGTACATTATTTTGATAAAACTCGTAGGGTTCAGCCTGCGTTTGCAATGTAAGCGGAAAAAATGTAATTATTTACGACATCACATTAGAAACCTCAAAAATAGCAGTACTTTTCCACTATTTAATGGATGTTATTATACATATAAACCTTCCTCTTGAATCACTCTATCTATTAAAAAAAACCGCATCAAAATCCGTTGCGTAGTTTCAAAGATTTAAGCATACAAAGGGACATAGGGACAGAGAAAGCGACTTTGTTTTATACTATGTAGTGATTACACATTTTGGTTAATTACTAAAACGTTGGATATAAAAAAGCGTGAAACGATAAGCCCGCCGTTTGTACTAATTAAAAATAGAATTTGTTTTCTTTATCATTGTTAGTGTTTTAGTATAATGAAGCTATTTTCCTTCTTTCTTTCTAAAAATGTCCACTACTCTGTACACGCTAGTCCTCCCCCCCCCCCCCTCCCCCATACATCCCCGTAACCGCTACTGTTTCACTAACGAAAAACCTGACGCATCAAAATGCCGTCATCACAGAGAGCATGGTGGCACGCCTTGTTTAGAAACAAACGGAACAGTCTAGATAGGTATAGGAGCAGCAGCAGCCACCGTGACACATAACATACGACGCAGCCGTAGCTTGGTAGCCAACATTATTTCCACAAACACTCGATCATTTTGGGCGAGGCTTCGACGATTATGTTGTTTTGCTTGACAGCCGCGCGATAAACGTGGGAAAGCGATAACGAAATGCCACTTGATTCGGCTTTTATGCATCATCAAAGTCGTAAATGTCCAATACAAAAACGATACACTTTATTAATATTAATTTTGAATGAAAACGTTGACCTCAATGTTTTAGGGTATAGGCAATCGTGGTTGTAAATTAGATATTATTTAGATGTTAGTGTCGTAGTGCAGTGTCGTTGTTAAGGGCTCTCTAGATGATCAAGCATGCTTGTCAAGATTCACGTCGCGGGCTGGGAGGGGATAGTAAACCGCATTTTTAAATATAATACCATAGGTGGCATCTTCACGTGACGTCATGTGTCAAGTCACATGACGTTAAATCATCAATAAATCATCAATCAATTATATCATCAATAAATCAATCACCAATCAATCAATCATATATCAATCGATCATCAACGAATCAATTACGTCTAATTAACGTGACTCCCTGGTATAAACTACAAAATAAGGCATTTTTGGTAAATATTAAAAAAATATTTGCATATATCCTGCGGTTTACGATCCCTTCCCAGCCCGCGACGCGATGCTTGACAAGCTTGCTTGATCGTCTAGAGAGCCCCTTAGAGATGGGGGGTGGTTAGTGACATGTCGTTATTAGAGACGGGGGAACGGTGACGACGACGACGACTTAGGAGATTACCGCTTAAATTGGACTAAAGGTAAAGTTACGAGCATAGCGTCTATGCATTTTTTCTTGAACTACAATCGGAAATTAGTTCATGGAAACGAGATAGTAGAATGTCAAATGACAACATTTCTTCTATAACATGAGGAGTAAAAACGCTCGTGATGTCGATAACGGCGCGGCGTTCAGTTTAAATGAAGATAGTAAAGGTCAGCATTTTCATTACATTTCTTCAATATTTTAAAATTAAACATAGGTAAAAACGTCATTATCAAAGGTATACAGAATTAGAATCTAAGTTACCAAATAGAAAAAGTTCTATATACGGTTCTTTTGAGTCGAAAATAATATCACACATACATAATAATAGCATACATAATAATAATATGCTACATAATATATTATTATGTATCACATAATAATATGTATCAATGGATTATTGATGCATATTATTATGTATGATACAAATGTATGGATATAAAGGGTCCGCCAAATAACTTTTTTTTTTGAAAATGCTATAAAAAAAAACTACTGAATATTTTTTCAAATTTCTTTTTTTATTTGAAAGTACAATCCCTCCGGTTAATGATGGAAAATAATTTCATTCAAATGGCTGCCTCGGCTGGCCATGCAGTAGCCTACACAATAGGTCCAATTTTTAAGTACATTATCGATTGTGTGCAGCTGTATTTCACCAATGGCTTCACGAATATTGTCCTTTAAAGCGTCAATTGTCTCTGGTTTGTCGGCGTAACACTTATCTTTGACGGCACCCCACTAAAAGTAGTTCAACGGTGTCAAATCGCAGCTCCGAGGTGGCCAAACGACATCAGCTCTGCGGCTGATAATGCGATTTTCAAAAACAGGGCGCAAAACATCAAGTGTAGCGTTGGCTGTGTGGCCCGTAACGCCGTCCTGTTGAAACCAAATGTTGCCAATATCCTCCTCTTCAATTTCTATGAACAAAAATTCGTTCAACATGGCCCGATAACGATCGCCATTGACGGTAACGGCCACTCCTTGCTCATTTTCGAAGAAAAATGGCCCAATTATGCCTCTGGACCAAAATCCGCACCAAACAGTGACTCGTTTTGGGTGCACCGGCTTTTCAATGAATGCGTGCGGGTTTTCTGTGCCCCAAATGCGACAATTCTGCTTGTTTACATACCCGCCAAGATGGAAATGAGCTTCATCTGAAAAGATGATTTTTTTGGCAAAATCCGCATCTTCTGCTAGTCGATGGCAGGCCCACTTAGCGAAGCGAAAACGCATTGGATGGTCAGTTGGCTTCAACTCCTGAACCAATTGGACTTTGTACGGCGTCATACCAAGGTCTTTACGCAAAATTCGTCTCAATGATGTCTGCGAAATGTCCAATTGGTGAGAACGACGGTGAACTGATGTTGATGGCGATTCACGCACACTTTCGGCCACAGCAGCAATATTCTCGGGTGTACGCACTGTTTTTGGCTTTTCACGCGTTGGTTTATCGATGAGGATGCCAGTTTCTTTCACTTTTTTCACAAGGTAATGAACATACGGAGCTGACGGTGCTTCTCTTCTTCCAAAATCCGTACGCAATTTTCGCACACATTCTGCAACATTACCATGATTTTCAAAGTAATGTCGCAAGATTTCCCAGCGTTGGTCAAGCGTATACACAACCATATTCGTTCAGCGGAAGGATAAAACTAATTATCTGTCAAATCAGACATGAGGTAAGTGTTGCCATACACGAAATAAGCACTAGTTGAAAAAAAAACGTTACATGGCGGACCCTGTATATTATTATGCTTAAGCAGGAGACGAAACACCATATTCTTGGGAAGGTCCACAATTTAATGCAAGTAAGTAGGTAGTAAGTATTTATTTTCAAAAACCCGATCTGGTTATATAGAAATTACATTTCCAATAATATTATTACAAATAAAATAAAATTTTCAATGATACATAGGTATATGTATAATTTAAAAGAGTATTAAAATATCTAACTATTGAAAAAACATAAAAAATCGAAAATTCAGTAACAAAAATATTTTACTTTTATTATTTCAAAATATTTTACAATATAACAGATATATCAATTTAGGTATGTATAAATAATAAATCATCGTCATAAATGCATCCTGCATGAGCAAGAAGCATGTTAAAATCCAGTCGGATTTGTTAATTGACTGGTTAAATTGTAAAATTACTTTTTATATGCCACTCGCGCCTCAGTTAAATGCGGCTCGGGAACGCTGGGACAAAAGCATACATAATTATCTGTCCTCAAAGGTAAACTAATGTCATTATTTCACAATTTGCCAGAAAACGCCGAACACGAAAAAATAAAACCAAGTTTCGTCGGTTTCTGTTGTTAAAGCGATATTTTAATGGATACCTATACAAAAATTTAAATATTGCCCACTTTCTTACCTCAACTTTTTATTGGACAATAAAATAAGTTGTAGCTTTAACAGGTGTGGCAGGGGAGGCTTTTACTTTATGTTTGTCAATACGAACTGTTTCATAATAGCCCAAAACTAATTGTTTCATGATAACGTCCGAAACCACGTTGAATCACCGGTTCTCATTTATTTATTTATTTAAGAATTAATTACCATAAAAACATTACAAAAATAACAGGAACCGAATGGCAAAACCTTTACCTTTTGCTTATTTGATTCTGTCACCCAACTGGGACTAGCCCGTTCTAGGGTAGACAGGACTCTAATATTACAATCATGCTTTCTTGATTGCTTACAAATGTACAATTTTTAGTAAAAAGCTAATAACACTAAATTGCCCTAAAATGTGGTCTTCAAAAAAAAAATTATAACAAAATATTAAAAGAAAATTTAATAAATAAATTGCAATTCCATTATATAATGGGCCATAAATATAATATAAAATTCGATTAAATAATATAAATAAAGTTATATGTGAGAAAAGAAAGAAACAGTCATTAATATTTAATATATGTTAAGTAATATAGGATTTATTATAAAAATACCTAGTCAAAAAAGTACAATTCATTGTCAAAATCAAAATAAGCATTGGTAGTTAGTTCATTGTTAAAATATACTCAACATACATGTTTAAAAATATGTTTATAATTAATTTGTGCACCTAAGTTTTATTTAACTATTATTGTATGGTTTTGTACATTTGATGTATGGTTAGTCTGTCATGATTCAATAACCATTTCTGTAATTTATTTTTGAATTCCCTAAATTATGTCAAATTCATTTTATTTTCAATTTGATCAGATTGTAAAATCTCGGCGCAATGAAAGAGTACCTAATGTCTTTGTCCAAATTATGTTTTTCTTCTGGGTATTATTAAGCTATTTTCTAAAACTAGGCAGATTTATTATCGATTTATTATCGAAATTAGGCAGCGTTGGGCGTGAGTACTTGGATGGGTATCCGCATGGGTGAACGATCGATTTTACAAATATACCCGCCTAGATACGGCACTAGGCAAAAAAGCGGATTCCACGGAAAAATCATCACTATTGTGGGTAGAGAAGAAATAGCTACTTACCAACCAAATTATCTATAACAAATGTGTTAAATCCGCTGGAATATCACAATCCTAGAATAGAATAGAATCCATTAGAATAAAGCACAACGCGCGTTTTGCGTAGGCGAGTACTATCGCAACAACGATTCCGCGACTGAAGCACAACGAAAATTTTGTTCTCACTATAATATACGGAACAGAAATCAAGCTCCATCGACTCGAGCAATTAAATATTGGGTGCTGAAGTTTGAGGAGACGGGTTCAACATTAAATCAACCACGATCTGGCCGACCTAGGACGTCACGAGAACCCGTAAATATAGAACGCGTACGAGCATCTGTTCGAGAACAACCTGGCCTCTCTACTCGAAAGCTGTCTAGTTTTTTGCTAGCGGTCTAGCATTACAGGACTACTCTGGTTTTAATCAACGGTGATGGTTTCAACAAAATGAAGAAACATGTCACACCTCCAACGTCTCCATGGCAGCAGTTCGCAATTTTTTTGCCCAAAAGGTCATATCCAAAAGGGGTGACATTAACTGGCTACCCCGCAGTCCGGATTCGTTACCAATGACTTTTTCCTTAGGGCAGGGGTTCTCAAACTTATTGACCCCGCGACCCACTTTTTAAAATCACAATATTTTGCGACCCAGCAAGATTTTTTTCAGAAAAGTTAATGAGTGGTTTGATATAAAAATAAACAATACATATTAAGTATCATGAGTAAGTCTTTATTTTGTAAGAAATTGTAATGTACGACAACATAAAAAATAGAAAATAAGAACTACGTTTACATACTTACCTACCTACCTACCTACTTTAAAAATCATTGGGTAGGTACGGCGAAATAAATGAGTGTGACGGATGAGCTTGCTATCTATTTTTCAAAATTACAGCCTCTACGTCAACTTTAACGAGATATATTTTTAAGCACAGAGAATCTGACAAATCTAGCTTGTTCCTGTACTTTGCCTTTATACTTGTCATAGCAGAAAAACCTACTTCACACAAATACGACGTTTTGAATGGGAGTAGAACTTTTACTGCCTCAGCATAAATATCTTCTGACAAGTCAATTAAATCTTCATCGGCATTAGTTGAAAGTCCAGTTTTAGGGCATGCTGCTTGAAATGGATTAATAACCCAATTCATCTTTTCGAGGCTTGTCATTTCTTGAAGGAAGTAATGTCCGAAATCGCATTTTATCGAATTCAAATGATAGGACATTGTTTTTATTAAGTTACTGGATGGTTGCAGTCTCGTCAATCGATCTCGTCGTCTATCTGCCGTACCCTACGTTCAGGCGTTGGGTTCGCGACCCACCTGGAATCGGCTCGCGACCTACAAGTGGGTCGCGACCCACACTTTGGGAACCGCTGCCGTAGGGGATACCTTAAAAGTAAAGTTTTTAATAGCAACCCAATGTCTATTGAAGAATTGAAAAAAAATATTCGCGAGGAAATTCAAAAAAATTGTCGGGCGGTCATAGAAAATTTCCGCTCTAGGTTACAGGAGTGTCAAAATAATGAAGGATCACATTTGAATGACGTTATTTTTAGAAAATAAAACCCTGATTACTGTAATTTTATAAAAACTAAACAATTCTTTTTTCATGTCTACTTTAGTATTTTTTATAACCATTTCAAATGTTATCGGACTTTTGGTCCACCCTGTACTTTATATGACACTTGATATAAAAGGCTCGCTCAATTTAATTTTACAATATTTTATCAACACGGTCTACTGTAAACATATATGGTATACCTACTTTCAGCGAAGTATGTTCGACAAAAATCAGCACAATGAAAACATTAATTTTCTAAGTTATTACTTTCTGGCATTTAATTATTGTCCATCTACAGAGAAGTTTTGTCTTTTGCACGTCAACCTCTAATTTTTGACTACTTTTGGCCCCTCTGCTTATTTATATTTGCTTCATGTTTTCCCTTTATGTTTGCCTTCACATTTCCCCACCCTTGGAGTAAATGTTAGAAAAGTAGTCAATAAAACGAAAAGCCTGTCTACCACTCATCGATAAATTGAAACGCAATAAAATGTAGCGAAATTCAGATAGCCTTTAAGTTGTTGTTGTTTTTTGTCTGTACGTGTTCACGTTTCGTTCGTCGAATCTTTACGACTAAGGCAGACGTGATTGCGTGTCTCTATCGATCTGAGTAAAATAACTGTCTCAAGTCCATCAAATGAAGTCGACTTCTTTTAAATCTGCATTTAAACCATGCAATCAGCGGCGGTCTGAAATGAATTAATTAATTATTACAATAAACTTAAGCACTCTCTGATTGCAGTTGTGCTGATTATTGCAGTTTCAATAAAAAAGCTCTTTCGTAGATAACATCTAATTCTTCGCAAACATCATCATCATTAGTGCTACAACTCATTGTGACTCGCTTTGTCGAGAATTTTCCATTCCGCCCTCTCCAGCCCCGGGATTCTGAAGTGGCGATACGATACGTCAACGCGACACGACATTGAATTCGATATCGTCCTCGATCCGACGACTTGACTGATGCTGTTTCAGAATCGTCGGCTAATCTCGTCACTCGATACTTCGCACGTGCTTTCCACCCCGATATCGTGTATTGATTGGCCAGGGTTAGCCGTTTAGCAGTAAGCGGCGTAGCTCAATTCGGAGCGGGCTCTGAGCGTGCAATTCGGAACGCATCCTTTATTTATTAAATAGAATATTCTTATTTCTCGGCGCTATATTTAAACTTCAATCGTCTTGGGTGGGAATGTGCTCTGTCGTCTATTCTAGCCTCACTTCTGACGATTAAAGGACTCTTAAACCGCTTCCAGAATCACAAATATCGTCGAGTGATGACAATCGTGTATCGTATCGTCGTTTTAGAACCCGGGGGCTGGTCATTGGTTTTCTAGTTGTTCATTCAGATTACATTTTAGTTATTTTATGATGTGTTGTTGCCATGTCGGTATATTAAATTGAATTATCCCCCTGATCGGCTCAGCTGAAAGCGTGTGGTTACATATGTACACGAGTAGGTAGCATGCACGATGTTCAATTTGTCCGAGGCGATCGCGACAGGTTGGCGGAAACGTAAAAAGCGTCTATTAATATGTAAATCGAGCCCGCATTTGCACTCCAATTGAGGAAGCGCGCGTCACCCGGGGCGGGACGCCTGAACAAATTACAACCGACTACTCAGTCAAACGTATTTTGCCACGCACGTAGGTTTGTCATCCACGGAGGAAATTTCATGGCGATTTCCCACATTTCGTTCTCTGTTTGCCCTGATCATCCATCCTAAAATGGTAATAATGTAAACCATACTTACAACCATACACCATGATTTTACAAGCAGATGTGCGTATAATCATACCTGTAAGTGATTTTAGAGACAGTAATCTTAGCTTAACAGGATTACTCCCAGTGACGTGCAAAACATAAAGGCGAACTGTCTCTCCTACTCCTACTCTATCGAAAATCTCGCTACATATTCATTTTACTTTCCCGGCAGAGTGAAAGTATTATGAACGCACGTCTATGTATCTCTGTATGTGTGTGTGTCTATATTTTTCCATTATAGCGCCCAAACGCCTCATCCGATTGAGCTTAAATTTGGCATGCAAGCATCATTTAATCACGGCGAGAGTTTATTGTGGTTGAAATCGGTCCCCCAGGGAGCGCGCTAGTCATACGTCAATCTCAAAATATTGGGCATAGACTTGAAATTAGGTAGGTACACAAATGCGTCGTTCGGTCAAAACCACTTTGTGATTTTTTTGTTGGAATATCTCTTATACAATCGAAACAAATGATTTTAAAATTCCGCCGTATTAAAGAAAATACTACATCATATTGGAAAATAGCCATTTTGTATTAAAATTTTATATTAATTCCGTGGTATTACCACGAAAAAACTACACATATACTACATTTGAGATCATAAGCACTTGACACAAAAACTATTGAGGGGGGGGGGGGGGGGTAGCACGGTGACTTGGGGTGACAAAGCCGATTTTTTCATTAACCTACAAACATTTCAGCACTCGCCTATCCGCGATCTCATTGCCGGCCGCCCGCCCGTACAAATCACATAAAGAGGAATAAGATGCTAGTATCTTAAGAGGCACGCGGATTAAGAAGCACATTAAGTTCCAGTGTATAACCTACGTCTCCACCAAAGCTTCCAAAATACCGACTAAAGGCTGTCCTTAAGGTTCGATTTTAGGTCCACTTCTGCGAAAAATCTTATTTGATGACCTTCTGCGGTTACTAACGACCGAGGATTGTATTAGTGCATATGCCGATGATGCCTTATTATTGGTAGGCGGCAGGAGCAGATCGGTCCTGAAAAAAAGGTAGCTACTTTGCGATTCATTAGTTGTTAATGGGGAGTAAGAAATAAACTCCAAAAAAACCCAAGCGATGATCTTGAAAGCACGATTCTACAGGAACCCTGTCGTCGGGATTGGAGGATCTTCAGTAAACTACGCTAGCGAAGTCAAATATTTGGGCATCGTACTCGACCCAACTCGCTCCTTCCACATGAATTCTCGAGCTGTTGCAAATAATGCTAAAAACCTGTTTATGTCCTTACCGGCAAGTCAGCAAAACCCCAAGGGGGATAACACCCTGCAGGAGATTTATACAGAGTGGTTTTTAATAAGTGACATCCTGGTAGTGGATGAATCAGTACGACAATGTAAGAAACTTTTGATAAAAAAAATTAGCAAAAACACATCTTTCTTTCGTTTTTTTTTTGTGTCGCATTTGTAAATCGAAGCGTTGAGCGCGCTGCGCCATCTAGCGGTAGGTAAAATATCGCTTATAAACAATATTATCAATATATTACCTACCGCTAGAAAGCGCATCGTGCTCATAGCTTTTTATACTATTTTAAAAACAAAAAATTAAAAAAAAATATATTAAAAAAAAGTTTTTGTTCTTTTTTTTTTAAATAAGAAATTGCTGGATGCTACTAATTAAAAATTCACCCTGGAGAGCTACATTTGTCTCGCAGATATGCTATGGATCGAGCGTATGGGGCGATAAAGTACAACTTTATGTCGTGAGACAATCTCCTTAGCGGCCAGGGAACCCCCTTAATTGCAATGCTTGGTGCCTATACTACAACATCAACCTAGGCACTACCAGTGATGGCAGGAGTACTTCCAGCCGACTGGAAGGTGCGTAAACACCAGGCCAAGACCTGGCTTCGTCGGTGAAAAGTAGTCCACTATTTCGATCTCTTTTGCGACCCTCATCAAACTAAGTACAGTGAAAGCTGCAGGGCAATCAGAAATGAAAGTTTGGATGTTTTTCAAGAACGATGGCACTACGGGGAGACTGGACGAATGAGGTACCGTCTCTTCCCTTGGGTTTCGGAGCGATCACTAAACCTACAGTCGAAGTTGTACACATCCATAAAAACATCTCTTTTGAACATAACATATGAATACTTTCTTTAAAAAAATAGACAAAAGATATTTATCACTCGCGCGAAAGTTAAAGAGAAAAATAACCACCACGCTTTTCATAGTTGCGTTATGCGTAATTATCAAATACAGCACTCGAAGAAAAAGAAGATGTTCATGAGAAAGCTCATTTTATTATATTTCAATAAACCGCTAGCCAAGGATAATAAAATTGCAATTTATGGTCGTAACCGCCAGTCACTTCCGCAGACAAAAGATAGTCATCAGTCTAGAGCAGCGATGGGCAAACCACGGTCATACGATTTAAAAAAATAACTAAATAAGATGATCGCAGGCTAAAATTACGGATATTTTATACTACAAGCTATTTAGAAGGTAGACGACCTCGAAAAAACATTACAATATCTTTAATATAGGTACATACTTATGTAGAAAAAAAATATTATATCTCTAAAATACCTTATTATTCTTATATTAAAACATACAAGGTAAACCTCGTAGGAATAGTTTGATTATTCATTATAATTATTGTCGTTTTACGTATGTGATTATTGAGAATGTATCTTTTATATTGTCTTACTTTGGCTATTTTTAGTATTATTTTCCTTGATTATTCGTTGCATTAGTTCTAAGCTATTGATTTGTTTGACTTTCTTAAAAATATATATTATTTGTTACATTTATATTTTGATTATTTGTGTTTTAAATAATTATTATTACGACATATCCAACTGTCTTTACAATTTTGGATGAATAAAAGACTATTGACTATATTGACTATTGACACTCATGCATACATAGAAGTCGTAACGTATTTGTTGTTACGTGTAAGCCGACTGCCAACCGTCAGTTGTATCTTACGGCCAAAAAACCTAACAGCCCTTTCATATTTTTACGAATCTGTTTTTGATACGGTTTAGCCGTATACGGTAAAATAAAAACCGCGCGTTCACATTATGCGGTTTGTTAATCAGTTTTTCGGAACGTTTAGTAAGGCTGTAAACGCACTGGCGACTGGCCGTGATGCGGCGTTAGCGCGGTTAGCAGCAAGCGCCTCTTCCCGCTACAGTCAGTCGCTAGACACTGTACGAAGGGCGCGCGTGCCATGGAGTTTGATTCAGAAAAGTTAATTTTAGAAATCAAAGAACGCCCCGCTATTTGGGATAGCAAATGCGCTGATTATGCAGACAGAAAAAAAAAGTTGATTAAAGCAGAAATAAAAAGGTGACGATTGCGGCGGACCGCAGGCCTAAAACGCACCAGCGGCTGGCCGCGATGCGGCGTGCCGTTTCGGCAGACCGTATATACTACGGCCTGCCGCAACGGCACGCCGCATCGCGGCCAGCCGCATAGTGCGTTTTAAGCCTAAAAGTCGCATGTCTACGATGACGCTGCGACCGGGGTTATTTTGTACTGATATAGACGTGAATTACGAAAAAAATATCAAATATTTTGGGTGCATACAATTGTATCGCGGCGTTTAAACTTGGGCCACTTTTTGACACTCATGTTTGAAATGAAAAGTGATGAAAGGAAATTCTACAATTATTTTCCATAATGAACTGTTAAGAAGATTGGAGAAAAAAAACGAATTACGTTAATGAGAGATAGTATTAGCCTAAAAGAGAAATTGATTATACGCTTCCGCGTACGGCGCACGGCAAAAAAAACGTTACGGTTTTCAGTGACTAGACACGGCAGCAAAAACTAACGAAACGGTTTTTTTTAGCGTATTCGATTTTGCCATCTAGTGAGAACACGCGCATTAGTTTACATACGCCACTGTAAACCGCACAAGAAAAACGTTTCGTTAAACCGCATCGTGTGAACGGGCTGTCACAGCACCATTTTAATGTATTGGAAATATGTATAAATACACCATTATTTCTGAACCACTGACAAGAGACTCATATATTTCACCTTGTAGTGACGCCATTAACCGCCCTGCCTGTACGAACGTACGTGATACGGCCATCGATATATGAGCCCTAGATGGGCCTTTCGCGCTCGAAAATGACCACTTCAAAACCACTACTGAAAGCCAGCCAGTAGTAGATTGGTTGCAGTCGATTTCGTGTTTCAGCCGACCGTTTCCGGTGTAATCGTTTCCGCGAAGAATATTCTCGCGCATACTGTTCAATTTGGTGCTCTCTCTGTCACGTTTTACAATCGCAGTGTATGGAGCCAACTTATTCATATCTGAGGGCATATCTAGGGCTCATATATCGATGGATACGGCCGCTATATTATCGCCCGAACGCAACAAGCCATATTACGCACGTTCGAGTAAGCTCTATTACAAACACAAAAAAAATAATATAAAAAAAGCGAAATCCACAAAGCGTACGTGATACGTCAAATTGATCCTACGATTCTAAAAACAAAAATGGTAACAAATGGGTCTCTTATGTAAAAAAATTGTCTGTTATATTGTAAACAAGTGAAATCTAATGGGGCTCTCTAAAAAAACCTAAGGGGCTCGCTAGACGATCAAGCATGCTTGTCAATCATCGCGTCGCGGGCTGGGAGGGGATCGTAAACCGGAAATATGCATTTGTTTTAATTATTTACCAAAAATGCCTAATTTTGTAGTTAATGCCAGGGAATCATTTCATCCATGAATCAATTAGGTCTAATTAACCTGACTCCCTGGTATAAAACTACAAAATTAGGCATTTTCGGTAAATATTAAAAAAAAACATATTTCCTGCGGTTTACGATCCCCTACCAGCCCGTGACGCCATGTTTGACATGCATGCTTGATCGTCTAGAGAGCCGTTAACGATTTTTTACCTACTTTTTGAATAATAACCCAGAGTTAGGGCTGTTAATAGTGGTGTTTCGACGTGAGATGTGTCGAGATTCAGTACAATGATATTACTGTTATATAATTGAGTATTAATTGTGTTATGTCTAATCGAAAAATCAACTCTACGGGTACTTCCGACGCAATTGAGGCGTAGCATATATATGTGTGTCATATATTAATCTGGCATTTTCTGGTTCACAATTGCCACTGTTGGAAGTTTTTGTCTCCGTGCACGTTCACGCGGTCAATTACTCCTACATCGATAGACATAATCCACCACCGCGTTATGGCTACGTTCGAATAAATAGATAAAGTAGAATGAGACAGTTAAAATCGCCATAAATAGCGACAATGTCCCAGAAGGTTCATTTTATAGCTGGCATTAATTTCCACCACAGGTCGGCGACATTTCAAACAAAGGATCCGCCGCATACCAGTTTTGTAGTCCAATATCATCGTGACATTTTATATGAAATGTACAGAGATAGGGGGCGGGATATAATCCCTCATTGGATGTAATAATTTACAATCAGAATAATGCAGATAACTGACGTAGAACACGAGGGCTTCGCTTGGATTTTGAGTGGACATATTTGCGGGCGATATCTTCTATGCACGCGACCTAATCAGCTGTTGGGGATGTTACAGGAATGAGAAAAGTTAAAATTCTACTGCGGCTGTTCAATTTGTCCATAGTATTATGTAAGCCTAGACGTGGATTATCTGCTATTCTGGTCAACTTTCCTTTTAAAAAAAGAGTTACTTGACATTTTAATTTAAAGAAAACAAGTACCGCTTGAAACTAAACATAATTACTGCCTGAAACTAGAGGACACTTTTCCCAACGTTTCGGCAGTTACATTTGCTATATACACGGGGACATTTTGTAGCATTCACCTACAACGGGCGAACCCGTCACCCCAGGAAGGTATAACGATATTAACTCATTCTTTCACCTGTGATCCATAACGTGGAGTAAACAATATCCATATCGGATTGAGCATGGTGACGCATTATTAAGGCGACATATCTAGAGAATTTTAGATTTATGATTTTTAAAAAAAATAAAAGCTTTAATTTTTAAAAAAGTTCCTAAGCGAATCCCTCGATAAGAAACCAATTAACAATTTGGACCCAAAAAAGTTGCTCATTGCCTTGGACATTAAAGGTTTAAACTGATTTCGAAAACTTTCAGGCGCGATTATCCCTACTATGTAAGCGGTGAGTGTATTTTATTTTAAGTTCTAGTAAGATTATATTGACTGGTTAATTCTCTAGCGTCGCACTTAGCCACATTTTATATTTAGGCCCTAAATTAATTACAATTAATTAAAACGTGAGAGAGCTCTGATAGTTATGCTAAATATGCTTTACCATTAACACCCTTATACTACCACTGCGCAAAGACAGTTATTCTGTGCTAGCGCTGCGTCGAAAGTTTAGTATGAAAGGGTCGCCGGACCGTGGAATCGTGCCTGACGCTTCGTCAACGGTGGATTTTAATTAGACAAACCCTACAAAATTGACCCCGCCTATTTCTTCGCGTGTCCGCCCATTTCGGATATTTTTCCGTGAATTGGCGTCCGCTTACGCTGCGCAAATAATGAACATTCAAGGACATCGGTAAATCTAATTAACTCCAAACTCTCCAAAACAATATCCGGTAAATGAAATAATTAATGCAATTAAATCTACCTAGATTTATACCGTTCCTTTTCTTTCTTTGACAAAATGAGAGAGGAATTTAACAAGAAAAAGCCAAAACGTGGAAAGCAGTGCAGGAAGTATATAAAATGGATGAAATAGATACGGAAATTAGTAAAAGATGATTGGACAAGCCGATTACCGATACAAAGAAACATCAAACAGAAGGCAAGATAAGAAGGCATAAATATTATTGAAGAAAGAAGTGAGAAAGATAAATATAAAGACAATAAATACAATAAACTGCCTAATGCTGCTCTGGATCTTTGTCTTGTTGAGAGATCCAACCTCTACCCAGATATTTTAAATAGGATAGAAAACGAATTTACCGCAGCCGCCGTCGTCGTCGTTGCAGCCGCCGTTGTCCAGGGTAGATTGAAGAGCTGTCAATCCGTTGTTTAGCGGGTAGGCCGCATACCGCTTCCGCCACTGCGTAGGTTATAACGGTGGTGGGGGCCGGGCTCGGAGCGCGGGAATTTTGAAAATCCGTCTTGCACACAACCTCACTGTATCCTATTTTACGTCTTTGCGTTCGGCGTTCGGCGGCGGGAACATTTTAAGAAGAGGGTTCCACGTAGTAGAGAGTTTGTAACCGCCGTCTCTGTTGAAGTTCGGGGTTCTTCTTATTTCAATGGCTTCCGGGATCATGCGAGGAAAGTAGAATTGTTCTTTGGATAGCACAATAAGATTTTGAAACTGCATCCAGTGGTTACTTCCGCTATCCAATATATGTTCGCAGATCGCCGATTTTTCTCGCTGAACGTTTTTAACAGTGATCCTTTGATGTGTTCTGTCAGTCGGGCTATGGGCCGTTTCGTTTGTCCAACGTAGGCTAGACCGCACAGCATTCGACTTTATACACACCCGGGGTTTGCAGTGGTATTACATCCTTTACAGGCCTCAAAAATCGAGCTATATTTTGGGTCGGTTTGAAGATCGTTTTTATATCGAATCTGTTTAGCATCTTACTTATTCGATCTCTAATCTCTACCAAGATTAAAAATTTTAAACTATTCTCTCAAATTATGTTCTAAAATATCTTTGTTTTGAAAACGATCCATATTGCCAACAATAAAAGTTATTTTTCCCACTCCAGATGCTGCCACAGCTCCCCAAACCATAACATTTCCACCACCAACCTTTACAGTTGGTAATTCATTGCTGTATTTTTTCCTCCCAAACTTTGGCTCCCCCATCACTTCCAAATATGTTGAATTTGGATTCATCTAAAAACAAAACTTGCTTCCAGAAATCAATAATCTTCTTTGTGTTTTTTGACAAACTCCAAGCGCAGTTTTCGTTTTTTTTTTCAGAAATGAGCGGTTTTTTGCGTTGTATTCTACTATGGAAACCGTAGCTGTTCAAAGTACTTTGAACTGATCGTGGGTGCACACGCTTTTATGATGCACTAGCTATGCTTTCGACCAATTTTGGGGTTCTTACTTTTGGATTTATACCCACTTCTTTTGAAATCAAGCTAGATCCTCTCTCTCCTACTTTTTTATATCGGCTTTAAGTTGCTAGTATACTAATCGATTGATTTACTTTCTCTCCCTTCCTGAAAGGCAGGTGACCCCCCCCCCCCCCCACACCTTAAAAATGTTCCCCTAGTGTAATCGGTTTACGGTCTCAGGAGCAGTCCTGGCTATGATACCATAATTCATTCATTTATTTACCCTTCTCCTCTCCCCCAGACAAAAGGCTTTGCTACATTTTATTTTTAATTTCTGTTACCTTTAAAGATACATATGATTATGCATGCACTGCAGACTATTTTCGAATTAGAATCAAATAGCTCATTGAATCGCTATTATTCAGCACGTGTGTGTCGATAAGATAACATCCAATCGACGTATCTGGCCGGATTAGAAATTAATTGCAACTTCATGACCAGCTTTTCTATATTTAACTTAGTGGCTGTCTGTTACACACTGAGACAAAAAGTACACCGAAAAAAATATAAACGAGGACTTCTTTAATAACGATCTACACTGTGAAAAATATTGGATTGATTCTGGAATTACCATTTCGTTATTACGGTTTTATACAGAATAACGATGTTTCAATCCGAATTACAAGGAATTTTATAAACATATAAGTATGTATAAACATTTTCCGTACGGTTAATATGGAAACAACAGTATACTGTAGTTTTAACATGATTCGTGTGTCCGACTATTTCCGTACGTATCATACTACATGCCGTCATGTTAGAAGCGAGATCCCACGGTCGCGACATAGTGGAATAACATAATGTTTTAACATTACGGCACAGTAACTACCGTCACGCCAATACCACTACGCGTCATGTTAATTCCTACGTTTGGATCACAGTCCGAGTTATATACGTAATCCTTGTTGAAACATGCATATTTCCGTGTATTACATCGGTATATCTTTCTCAGTGTACCTAGCTGCAATAATGGCCAAACAAGGACACGGTTTCATGAAGACACTATGCCATGCTTGATACATAATGTGTGAAGCATAATGATATCAGTCCATTGCCAGAATGTCAAATATCGTTGTCGAATGTGTGTTAATGGCAGTGGTATTTGCACTGCATGTCTAGAGAAGTGTGACTGCCAAAATGCCAAACGCAGTCAGTTGTCTTGCTAGAATATAGCCATGTTCTTATCGATTGTATGAGGCGTCATTATCCAGTATCTGTCTGGACTATCCTGGGAGTACTCTGGCCTATTTGGGAGCTAATGGGCGTTCTTGCAGTTTGGCCACTAAGACTCATGTGTTTAGGGTCGGTCAATCTCAAGTGTCAACCCCCATCCGGCGGACCCCACGAAGAAATAGGACTCTGGCCTGCGGGCCAGTTTCGCATAGGAGTCAACCTTCGGGCGCCCCTGGACGGTTTGCGCACCGTGCGGCGTCAGCTAATCGATTGTGCTTTCCGACCGACAGCTGGGGAAGTCTGGAAACAGAACTGTCTCCTATAGGGTAGTTGTTAATTGCTAATAGGCCCTTGCTGAGTTCGCCACGAAGACACATTTGTTCAGGGTCGGTCACACTTACGGGTCAACATCCATCCGGCGGCCTCCATGCATGAAGCGAGAGCCCGTGTAGGACTCTGGCCTTAGGGCTAGTTTCCCCTAGGAGTCAATCTTCTGGCGCTCCTGGACGGCCTGCGCACCGTGCGGCGTAAGCTAATCGATTGTGTATTCTGACTAACAGTCGGGGGAGTCTGGAAGCAGTAATGTTTCCTAAGGAGCGGGGGTGGTTGCTGACCTTACGACGACTGCTCTTGAAACGACCATCGGCTACCCGATTCCGGGTGAGGAGCGTAAAGAATGCCGTGGTCTGAGGTCTATTCGGTTGAGACCGTTTCACCGCTACGTAACCTCGAACTTGTAACCAGTCGAGAGACCGGAGTAATCTGGTCGCAACTGGAAGTAAAGGCGCGAGTGTAGGGCCGCTGGGTAACATTCCTGGCTATCTTGCGGATAAGGCGTTGGGTCTCTTACGGGCATGTGGCGGAGCTTGACGGTGGTTTTAATTATTTCTATTTTTGTGTATTCCTAGTTTTTGAATTCTTTTCGTCAATTTCTATATTTTTATGTTATGTTATTATTTAGATTTTTTAATAGATTTTTTTTATAATTGTGTGTGTAACTGAAAATGTAATTTTATTTTAAATAATTTTATTTGAAAAGTAATTTCGACATTTATTTCAAATATAAATCGGGTTTTTGAAAAAATCATTACTTACTTAATAAGCGTTCTTAAGGACTTTTTTTAAATGATTACTACAGCGACTTGAAATCATATCAATTAACTATAATTCTTGACATTTTTTATAACGGAAACATACTTTTAAATATCGTTATCTCCAAAATCATTATAGGTAGGTATGAACACGTGTAGATAAGAGAGAAGCAGAGAATAAACCGAATCGTCAAGATAGACTGGTATAGGAAAAAAATTGTACAAGACATATAAAGGCTCAGACAGCTGAGATGTCAATAACCTATTATAATTGACGAAGGGACTGTGAATAAAGGGTATCGAAGAGGCGACAAAGCATTAGTCGCCTAGCTAGCCGCTGTAGTGTAAGCGATATGCTGAGATTTAGGCACACGCGTCGGTGAGCTTCTCATTTTAGATGACAGAGCCCGAAAGCAATAGCCGCTGGACAAGAGATGCTTTTAAAGGGCAAAAATGAAATCAAAAATAGGCTTTTATAGAAAAAAACGCATTTTTTGCCGCAGCCTTTAAAATAAAATAAAAACTCAGCACTACAATTTCTTTTTACACGACTGCCCAATAAAAAAAGGAGTGTAATGTGTTCAGGATTCATCTATGTATGTTTTCCGTTTCTTTATTCCACTATAACTTTTGAACGCTCAAGCCGATTTAGAAGTATGCAGTAGAACCGTTATGTCATCTTGAGTGTCATAGGTACCTTAACTGTCAAAATATTAAGTAAATAGTTGTCTAAACGTCCAAATCTCCAAATGTCAATAACATAAATATAAATTAACATAAATATACCGTGTTTAATGTCAAATGTAAAGTTTGATTGAGTACATTCCGAAAATATATATGTATATGGATAAATACATAAACCACAAATATTACATAGAAGAGAGAGAAAAAAATATTATAAATATAGTAGTTCAGTTTTGGTAACGGCAGTCGTGTTTTTTATTTCTTTTAATACATTTACTTGTGTTTGTAAAAAATGTTCTGTGCACAGTTAACACCATAGAATTATATCAGCTAATCAATCTCACCTGCACTTGCTACTCAAAAAAAATTAATTATGTTAAATAAAAAAATCGATATTAAAACAAAAAGGGCAAAAAATGGAGGCGTATAAGAGCCGTCCTATAGTTTCTGACCCGCGCCAATGCAGCAAGGCATTTAAAATTCAACAAGTCCAATTGTCGATAAAAAATATGGCGATGAAATTGACTTACGACGTCTTAATTACGACGGGCTATGTGGGCCCTCTCAACAACATGCTAGGTCGGAATTTAGTTTACGTTTTTAGCAATAATAAGTGTTTGAAATTTACTGTAACAACCAACAAATCTTCTAGAATCTCGACAATCGAAATGTCAAACCACACTTTAAAGTTAAAATAGCACTCACCGGATTACACGGACTTTTCTACACTACATATCTTATTTAAAAGGGGCCGCTAAAGAGACAATTTAATCGAGATTAGACCCGTTGAAACACTTTACTTCTCCCGGATCGACGCAGCAGAAAATACGACGCTTCTCTCTCTCGTCTCCATTTTTCGATCCACAGTCATGAACGCCCCTGCCAGTATGGCCAACCGGCCAATACAATGTATTTTGTATTAAAAAAATAATTATGTAAGAAACAATAAACTATAGACATTATGCCATGAAAGCGTAATAAAAGTATTATTTCTTTAGTTGGCTAACCTGATTTATCCAAACTTCACGTTGAGCTGTCATATCCTTTTTCTAAGTTAGAAAAAAATTTCGCAAAGGACAGAAAAAATCTCTATTGGGATAAAAGAAATCAACAGAATAATCCTCAAACTTACAAAATCCCTACAAATAACATGCACAATGCATGAAAAGCAATTTTTGTTAAAAAATGAATGAATGTGCCACTATTTAGGCGAAAAAGGCAGGCATATTGCCTAGGCAATCTCTTATTACCGACCATTTGTATTATTATTATTATTAAATTAAATAGTTGTATAACGACAACCCAGCTCAGGTATGAATAATTAATTTGACTGACATCCCCTCGAATCTGTAATATAAAATATAAAAACAGAATCAAACACAATGTTTCAAGAGAAAGGGAGAAATGTAAAGGGGGGAAAATAGAATAGGAAGACAATTAGTTCGAGAGGGGCAGTCATGTTTCATCAAATACGCTTGAAAACTATAATGTGATTTTTTTTATTATGGTAATTGGGAGATAGTTCCATATTCTTGCTGCGTGAACTGCGAAAGAGTAAGCATATACCGTGGACTGGATGTGGATATACAACGACTCAGGGGTTACCTCTATGAAACATAAAATATCACCTACGTACATATGTCATACTAGTCTCGAGCTGTCTAATTTTAATGTGAGGACGCGCCTACAAACTATAAAACGCTCCCTATCCATTCAGATAACCGACTAGTTAAAACAGTTTCCAGGCGGAAATGGCGAATATATCATCCAGTGAGACCAGGCTGGACATCCAATATAAACTGAAGATACAATTTACACCTATAGGTCACAGGATGGCGGTGTCGACTACAACGGGCGAACCCGTTACCCCAGGCTGGTATAACGATATAGATAGTTCTTTCAGCCGTGGGATGAGCGTAGAAGACTTGGGGACAAGACAATCAACTGTTTAGTTGACCAGCAAACCGTTAGAGACCAACGCCTTACGGTGAGGCACCGGGAAAGGTAACCAGCGGGCAGCCTCACCCCTTAACTACCAGTTTTGGCAGGATATCTCCGTCTGGAATGAACCTTCAGGATACCTCCGTCCTCCCGACTAGTTACGGGTCCGAAGTCACTTACGCAACCTGTACCTGTTGTATTACAGCGGTAATTCAGTTTGAATTTATCGCGGACCTGGACGTTCTTTGCTCGTAGTGCCACACAGGTTTGAGTGGCCCAAGGTCATTTCAATAGTGGCATGACATCAGGTGAAACATCCACCCCCGCTGCGTAGGAAACAGTGTATTTGCATAGTCTCCAAACCCCTTCAGAAATTAGTCAGAATGCACAGCCGATTGGCATCGCCGACCGGTGCGCAAACCGTCCAGTGGCGCCGGGATTCAATCCCACCAGGAGAAACCAGTCCACCAGCTCTGAGGCCTGAGACACGGGAGTCTTTCCCGGGGTAGCCTTCCACTCGAGGAGGCTTCTGAATAGGAGCTGAATCGTGAGTTGAGCCGATCCGAGAACAAAATGGATCTTGTGGCCCAAGCTGCACGAAACCGTCCACCACCACCCATACGTCACAGTATACCGAACAGTAAGCGCACTCTCGAGCGGCAGGGCGATGCGAGGATAGGTTGCGAGGGTAGTGAGCAGAGGAATACGACTCGCCGAACGCCTTGGTGGGGGTTGTGAAATTTCTCTAACATTTGAATATCTGCTGTTTCGCTCGACGGGAAGTACTGACGAGAAGTGAACGTGCCTTCGCTGTGGTTTTAACCTTATTCAAACAATAATACCTAATTGCCATACGTTAACATGACGAGTCGACGATGTGTGTGTGTGCGACAGTATATTGTACAAATAAGTAGATTGTACATCAATCGACATTTATCCTTTCATAGTTTTCCAATAGGTCCTAAACGATAAGTATGGCTTTATATTTTGATCAATTTGTTAATCATCAGATTCATAAGATTCTAACTGCATCACGAAGAAGTTAGTTGAATTGTTTTCTATTTTATTTTTTTCTATTTTCCGTACTCTATTTAAATCACTTCTTCTTGTTATTATTATTTAGTAATTATTAGATAAAACTTATCTTATGGTACTATTAATGTTATGTTAACTTGCCGAAAGTATATAAAAAAACTAAAACCTTGTACATACAAAACTAAAGAGCTCGCTGCCTTGGAACAAGTCCTGGCAGTTAGTTAAGCGGCAACAGTACACATATGATAATGCTCATATTGGCCGTGTTTTTTTTTTTTAAATATGAATAAATGTAAAAATTATAAACTGATATGAATACACATTAGTAAGACATGCGTTGTAAATGTACTGATTAATTATTTGTATGTAGCGTATAACAATCGAATCTTTTTCTTATGTATCAAGGTTGTGCACAAATCATTACCGTAAAATTGTGTATTTTTCACATTGTATTATTTTTTATCTTTTCTCTTTCTTGCGTAAATATTTCATATAATAATAAGAAAATAAGAATCTGCCTTACACGGTACATGTTGTGGAATAAAATTAGATATTTCTATTTCGAGAAGTAGGTTCAACCGTGAAGATAGGTATAATTATCGCTATCTTTCTATAGGAGACGGCACTTGAAGATAAAGATTGATAATAAGTAACAAAATTGGAACTTATATTGCCACTCAGAATCAACTAATAAGCAGCAAGACATTAAATATATCTAGCTTCTAATATCTTATATGATAGCTAACGGGTCCGCCATATGAAATAATTATTAGGATAAAATCAGTCCTTGGCTATTTGCTTGCCAAGAAAGTCTTGGGGTGACACAAAGGGTTTTTTATTTTTTTGGGAACAGCAATAATTTTCTTTGAACTGTTCTGCAAAATCGGGTTTGTCCCAGCTGTCGATTATCCAGGACAACATAATATTTCAGCTTCTTATTGCGCCTTTACATTACGCTAATTTTATTCGCTTGATTAAGCTAGTCTGCTTTGCTGCCAAACAGCTGTCAAAATATCCGCAGTCAGAATATTTGCGGACGTGGAAATGTGCCGACTGTCGGAAGATAGGGGTTTGACGCCATAATTCAACCAAATAAAGCGCAAATCCAGCGCGACAGATTCGTTTCCGCAAATACTCAGCACAGCTGACATTGAATACAAATGGACCGTTTATCATCAAGCAGATGGATTTGTTACAATTCTATAAATTCAGTATGACATACCGTGGAGCGAGGTTAGGGGATCTCTAGACGATCAAGCATGCTTGTCAAGCATCGCGTCGCGGGCTGGGAAGGGATCGTGAACCGCAGGAGATATGTCTTTTTTTTAAATATATACCAAAAATGCCTAATTTTGTAGTTTATACCAGGGAATCACGTCATTCATCAATCAATTACGTCTAATTAACGTAACTCCCTGGTAAAAACTACAAAAAAGGGCATCTTTGGTAAATATTTTAAAAAAATATTTACATATTTCTTGAGGTTTACGATCCCCTCCAGCCCGCGACGCAATGCTTGACAAGCATGCTTGATTGTCTAGAGAGCCCCTAAGACTTTTAGGCTACTGTACTATTACAAAGAAACATTCCGGGCAACGGTGGTAAGTATTGTGTGCCGTTCGCCCGGCATTGCTTGTGTCTTATCGCCACCGCGATATATCAAATACATATTATAAGTGCTATTTCATTTGTATTATTACGGTGATATCTTCATTAATTTTAATTTTCAATGCAATAGTTATAATGTAATGTTGATTAGTAATAAGCAAATAAATAAATAAATAAAATAATTAATAAATAATCACGATTCTTGATGGAAACACGATGGAAACTTTTTATCTACAATATATAGCAAGTTAGTATCCTTTTGCGTGCACGTGCAATATACCTGAGTTAATTTGTCTGGAAGTAGAGCCGAATACTAGGAGGCAGGTTGCCTCAATCAATTACGAAATAAAGCGTTTCTAGGCGCTCTCTACAAAGCTCAATCTCATTCACACACTTAAAATTAATAAGGCAACTACACCAGGCGTAGAACCGTAGAGGCGTAGAGGCCGCGACGCGGCAGGGTAAAGGTAAGACGGCGACGCCCGGGCAGAGCTAGGCCGCTACGTTTCTTTATTATTAACTGACTTCAAAAAAAGAAGGAGGTTATCATTTCTATTTTTTAATGTTTGTTACCTCAGAACTCCGTCATTTAAGAACCGATTTGGAAAATTATTTTTTTATTTGAAAGGATATTTATATATTTATTTAATGAATTTAACAATTCATTTACAGTGCATAAGTATCACTAATAAATCATATCAATAAAAAAAAATATATAATTAAAATTAAAATTAAAATTTTACACGGCCGATATGAGCATTAGCATTTATGTACTGCTGCATTTATGTACCCAACTAAGTGCCAGGACTTGTTCCAGGGCAGCTAGCTCTCTAGTTTTTAGATCACATATATTCGGCAATTTGAATAAAAAATAAAAAGGAAAAGAAATATATATATATATATATATATATATATATATATATATATATATATATATATATATATATATATATATATATATATATATATATATATATATATATATATATATATATATATATATATATATATATATATATATATATATATATATATATATATATATATATATATATATATATATATATATATATATATATATATATATATATATATATATATATATATATATATATATATATATATATATATATATATATATATATATACTTCCTATATACTTCCAGATTGGTCCCATTTATATGAAAATCATGTTCTGATGATGGGATCCATTGGAACTTGATCAAATATTATCATGATCAAATTTACATGTTGGTTCAGTTCCGATAACAATGCATTTTTTTATGTTAAGAATGACCTGATTCTACACCCAGATTGGCTCCCGACGAGCAGACTCCTCAACGGTCAACAGTACAGACACTAAATTTTGTATACGCATTCAGTTATAGAACCTAGAGACTTAGGGACGAAAAAGTCCACTGTCTAGCTACGGCAACATGCCCGTGAGAGTCCAACGCCTTATCGCGTGGCACTGCAAAGTCGAACAATAAGCAGCCTCGCGCCATCACTTCCAGATTTGGCAGGATTTCCTCATCCTCCCGTACGGTCACAGGCCCGAAGTCGCTCGCGCGGCCTCTACCTGATGTTAGCAGTAATTCAGTTCGAATTTATCGCGAACCGTAGCGTTCTTTGCCCGACTGTTCACGCGGGATCAGGTGACCAACGGGTCGTTTCAAGAGTAATACCCCCCGCTGCTTAGGAAACGTATAAGATTGATTTCAGACCCCCCCTCCCTTCAGTTATTCGACTGAGTGCACAGTCGATTGGCTGACGCTGAACGATGCGCAAACCACCCAGCAGCGCCCGAAGATCATCGCCGAGAGGAGATGGTCCACCCGCGTGACAGGGGAAACTGACTATTCCAGGTTCGAGCCTCTTCAAGGAGGCTCCTGGATAGGAGTTGTGCCGTGACTTGAGCCGAACAAAGATAACGAGCATGTCTTAATAGCCTTAGGCGCAAGCCACACACAACGGACGTAAGACTCGGACAGCGCGCAGACGGGTAGAAACATGTCTGCGCTTCTTCTTTTCTGTATGTTTTGCGTCGCGTCTTTTCTATACATTTTGTATGAAAGTTCTTTAAATGGACTTCGCGTCCGCGACGTATCCGAGTCTTACGCCCGTTGCGTGTGGCTAGCGCCTAACTGCAATGGAGCCGTTAACTGCCGGGTCTTGAAACTAGGCGAAACTCAGTTTATAATGAGAAATATGTCCATAATTATGGTGTTTTCGTGGACTTCGTCGTAGACTTTTCGGCTTGTTCGACCTATACGTGAACGCCGCGTTATAGATTTTAGATACATAGTGGGCTCGATTGCGTTTCTTCGTGAACTAAAATCGGTAATTAGTCCGTGTGAATGAGACAGGACAATACGCTAGAGCGGAATGTGAGATGACCGGTTGTCACTTTTGTCGCATTAAAACTGCCCGCCAAGGTCAAATCTTACACCGCACGAAATATGCTAGAATTTATTCGGACGAGTATAAGTTCGACTGGTAGTATTTATCGACGATCGTTCGTTTCATACTCCGCTCTAACGTATTGCTCCGTCTCGTTCGCTTGGACTAATTTTAATTTTAGTTCAGAAAGAAAAGCAATCAGGCCCAGTATAAAGCAACACGACAATGGAGCTAACGTGGCTGCCGTAACTAGTTTAAGAGGTCCGATTACTCTGAAAAATATAGTGTTTTTTGTTACATTGTTCTTCTGACGTTTAGGGAGGGAAAGTCAAATCAAATCTTCATTAGCTGTAAAGTGCTGAAATCGTTCAAAAATGAGTTCATAAAAATCAGCAAGATCCGCAATTTTAGAGTCCATAAAGGCAACATTTTTACAAAACATAATAAAACGGTTCTTAATGAGAAGTTTTACTCTAAATAAACATCACATCGCATAATCTGAATGAAGGGTATAATAAAAAATGTTTTAACTACATTGTCAATTGACAATTGACATTGACAATGAATTGTCATATGAATAGTTACATAAACGTCTACAGTGTCACGTCATTAAAAAATTATTTAATAATCTTCTACATCTTATAAGAAATGCGCAGAGAAATAACGATAAAAACAAGCTAAAATTGTGACAACAATTTTCAGCTTATCAGATTTCAGGTACAAAAGGGCAGGTACACAGGTACACAGGTTTTTGTAGCATCCGTAGCCCCGTTGACACCGGTTCTCCTCTTTGTTACCGAAGTTAAGCAGCGGCGGGCGCGGTCAATACTTGGATGGGTGACCGCCTGAGTGTTTGACTGCATGATGCTACAAACGCCCACCTAGAAGATGGTGCCAATAGGCAACAAGGTGGGTTCCACAAAAAGGCATATGCCTTGTAAAAAAAAACGATTTTTAAAATAACATATCCTAGTGTACATTTCAATAAGTCAATAAGTCGTACAATCCTCTGCAGAATTTGAAATCTTTAAAAATTCATTAGTTTTTTTGTAGAATCAGCTTAAATTTTGAAAAAATAAGAACTCCGCAAAAAAATCAGCCAAGTGATTTATTAATGAAGAATGGTAATATTCTAGGCAAAGGCACACCCTCATGGGAAGTGTGTTTTGCCTTTCACCGGGCCCATATGATATTATATGATTATTTTCAAGTAGACAAAAACGGAGAAAAATTCTTATTGATATTTATAGAAATCACAAAGTTTCAGTTTTGGCGCACGCTGCCGTATACGGCAAAACTACGCTTCGTATTATTACCTCACTAAGGGATGAGATAAGTCGTTTGGAAAATGCAAAATATATCCTCGGCAAAGTCCGATGCGGCACGTTTGTGGCGGCCGTGCGATTTATTATCAAGACCTCCGTATCTTACGTCATTGCTTTCGAGTTTTGCGTCATTATGCCGCCTCATTTATGACGAAATATTACTTGGAATTCTCTAACTAGATCACTTCCGCCTAGCCGGCGCGCGGCATTACTATATTTGGCTGATATGAAACCTATAGTCATATTTTAGGTTGCAGGAATTTGATGCAAAAATAAAATTCAGTAGGTACTCGGCTACGACGATCTGATGCGAAATAGTATACTGAAATATTTTGTTTTAAAATTGCTTCATTAGTATCAAGGTGTAAGGTTGGCAAAGGGAATTTAACAATTTTGTATGAAAAATATATATTTAATTAATCGAAATTATTGACCTTTATTATGCAGTGGCGTGCATTGCATTAAGGCATTAAAAGCACCGCCTACCTAGTCGCCTGCCTACTACAATTTATGTTTTAATCATAATTACGCAAAGCTCGCGCGTTCTACCAATCGCGGTCTTAACCACTGGAATGCCAATACCACCGATCTGTGGTTTTACTGTTCTGACAATTCGCGGGCGGCCGGGCCGATCTATGATGTAATTATATGCGGCAAAAGTCGCATTCATTGAATAAGCCTTCTTTATATACTATTATGCGTGCACTACCACCCCCTACAAATATATTCTCACATCGCCTAAATTCTAGCCGCTCACATCGCGCCGCGCTCACAAGTCGATACGAGGCTTTATACTGTCATGCCGGGCGCTAATGGGCCTGTTGCAGCCAGGCCACTAAGACCCATGTGTTTAGGGTCGGCCAAACTCACGGGTCAACACCCATCCGCCGACCTACACGCAGAAGTGAGAGCCCGGGTAGGACTATAGTCTGCGGGCCAGTTTCCCCTAGGATTAAATTTTCGGGCGCAGTATTGTTCCTATACAGCGGGGGCATTAGTTAACCTTACGGCAACTGCTCTTGAAACGATCAATCGACTACCCAATATCGGGTGAACAGCAGGGCAAATTATGCCTTGGTCGGCGATATATTCGGTAGAAACTGTATTACCGCTACGTAAGGAAGAGTACCGCGCAAGCGACCTCGAACCTGTAACCAGTCGGGAGACCAGAGTAATCCGGTTAGAACTGGAAGTAAGGACGCGAGTGTCGGCCCGCTGGGTGATTACCCTGGTTATCTCGCGCTAAGGCGTTGGCTTCTTACGGGCGAGTGGCGTAACTAGTCAGTGGTCTGTTTTCGTCCCAAGTCTTCTACGCTCACCTCACGGGAGATAGAACGATCTAATCTCGTTAAAACTTCCTGAGGTGACGGGTTCGACCGTTGTAGTTGACAGCTCTAGTTGGCATGCCGGGCGCCCGCGGGACGGCTCGGGATAAGCCACATGAGAAAAATATGGCAAGATCTGGACGCGGCTTTGCGCTTGCCATGCTCTCGCATGCGCGTTGCGGAGAAGGCTGCTAGTAGAGATACATACCTGGTCAAGATTACGCATATTGAGAATAAACAATTGTACCAGACCGCAAAAATTGTACCAGACCGCAAGAAGCTATAATAGATAACGCCGGCATACGACCTGATATTCGATAAACACGCGATTTTTAAAAACTATTTTTTAACTTAACGAGAAATAAGAAAAAAACAATAATTTGTAAATTTTGAAAATTGAATTTTTATGATTTTTTAAAAGAAATAACACGATATTTAATTAAAATTCGAACCGAAGTTATACAACTTCACAATGGGTGGTGGGTAAAGACCTAATAATAAAATTTGGCGTTGTACAATTATTTGCCTGCAATGGTATTTGAAACTACATGTATTTCATTAAGCTTCTCTATAATACGCTGCAAAATATACTTTCTTTAGAATATTTCATCGATCTTTCAGAAATCAATCTATTCAGCCAAGCCGTGTAAGGAAACGACAATAAAAAGTGTCGTAATAGGGATATCGTACATGGCCACACCTGCGCTGCGGCATTTAAGCTCAAATCGCGAATTTCTCATCCATATTTCAACGTTAGATTGTCAGATTGTACCTACCGTTTTTATTTTTCTCACAAACTATATTGAAGATTTGCGATCAATATTGAAGAAGATTTGAACCAAAGAGTGGCAGAGAGCATTTAATTTTGTTTCACACAATATATTTTCTTAGATCTTATAAGTATCAGATATAATAAGCTCTGGTACAACAAATTTGGCAAAGTTGTGTAACTCACTATATATTCGAAAACATTAACCTTCAAAATCCGGTAATTTATTTCCTATTTTGTTATTACTTTATTTTTCAGTTAATCTAATGGAAATCCAATACAAATATAAAAAAATATTTTGTTGATTGTGTTAGGTATTTTGTAAAAAAAAAAAGGTATGTAAGCTATATTTTCTACTCCATTATTATTAGGATTAGTTTGCTTTCGTTAACAAAAGAAAGTTCTATATTTTTCGATAACTTTATATTGGGCTCTACTTTCGTCATTTTACTTTCCTGTTTAAGGTAAGTATTGTGGACGCACTTCTGTGTGTCTGTCTGTGTGTATTCTCCAGCGATAGCGCCGAAACGCTTTATCCGATTGAGCCGAAATTTGGCATGCAGGCATCATTTGGTCATGGCATGAGCTGAAAAAAGATGAAATCAATCCAGAGTGGATGAAATCCGTCCACTCTGGCTTGGCTCCCGGACGAGGGAACTCCTCAACGGTCAACAGCAGAGACCCAAAATTTTGTATACGACTTCGATTTCGTTTTCAATAGTTTTCAATTTCGATTTCGTTTTCGATTTCGATTTCGGTTTAGGTTTTGGTGTCGGTTTAGATTTCGATTTTTATTTCGATTTAAATTTCGATTTTGATTTCGAATTCATCATCATCATCATCGGAAGGGAGGGGGGGGGGTGTTAAAATGTGGCGCTAGGTTGGGGTCGTGGTAGGTGGTGGTGGTAGGATTTATGAAATGTATATTCAGATGAATTAAGTTCCTGGCTACTTGACAGGAAAGTCTTGGGGTGACAACCGTTTTTTTTTATTGTAGTGTCAACAATGAAAATAATCTGAACAGTTGATATCAAATTAAAATAGAAACAGATTAATCAGCGATTGTTAAAAAAACATTTTATTTTCGAAATCCGTTTTATTTATTACCTTCCCGGCCCACCAACGTCCAAGGAAAATATTGTGAATGCGCTAAAAAGACGAAGATATGAAGACGGCAATATCCAATTTGAGCCCCCCTGAGACTATTAAGACCATTTCCAGATTGAATTATGCCTATGTGTCTGTGCCTGTCTCTCTATGTCATGTATTCCTCCACGATAGCGCCCTAATGCCTAATTTGATTGAGCTGAAATTTGGTATGCAGGCATCATTTGGTCATGGCAAAAGTTAAAAAGACTGTGGTTAAAATCGGTCCACCAGGGGGGGAGGGGCATTAGTCATATATCGTCCTCGAAATATTATACTTAAAGACTTGAAATTGGTACACAGATACCTTGTTGGACCGAATTCACATTGTGAAAATTTGCTCAGAATTTCTCCTATACAAGCTGCACTAATAATATTTAAATTACGTCATACAAATGTATGAATGAATCAAATATTTAAATTTGAGGCGCTGCGCGTTTGCGATTGGAATTTTTAAATAAGCGGCGACGCAGGTTCAAAATTTAAATCTTCATTGCGTTGTGTCGCTCGTTCGAAATTCGATTTTTTAACGGCGAATTTCACGGCGACGCGAGTTTGCAATTCGATTTTACGTCATCAGCGCACCAACCGACGAGGAGAGAAAGTATTGTGAGCGCGCTAAAATTTCCGACGATTAAGAACATTTCCAGACTGAAGTCTGTCTGTGTCAGTGTATTCCTTTACGATAAAGATTTATGAAATTATTATTCATAGGAAATCAGTCCTTAGCCTTGCCGCGAGTCTTGGGGTGACAAAACAGGCGTGTGTTGTAAAAATAGTAAACTAACATATTACAGCACAAAAAACATTTAAATAAGAGTGTTAAAAGAAGGTATGTGCCTCAATATTAACATTCTAGTAGCTTCTTCATTTGTGACGTCACAATTTACGTGATCTGGTAATACGTCAGAATTCTTTTATGTTTTAATCTAAAAATACATAAATCAATGAATTGTGTTGTTAAAAGTTACATTTCTTTTTAATTTCTCGAATAACACAAAAATATTATATTATAATAATATCTTTATTAAAAAGATAGACTAGGTGGATCCATAGTGAAAAAAAAAAGAAATGTAATCAATTCAGATAAATGTTTTCCCTGAAAAACTATATAGTTTTATGTTTCTCTTGTAAAAAAGGGTTATTTACGTTCTTTTTACAATCGCCGATTCAGATGACGATGTAATGTCGACATTCAACAAGGATTGAAATACAGATAGAGGCGACAAACACTATCAAAGAGTAAAGAACTTATACTTTGGTCGCAAAATGCTATAAATTAAGCGTAGGTCGGGCCGGAGACGAATACCGTTGCTGGTCTACATTGTTCTAGGAAACCATTAGAGGCTTGTGGCTTCCTTATCGGAGCAATATTTTCAGTCTACAGTTTCTGCGGTTAATCTAACAGTTAATCCAAGAAGTGATAACAATACCAATGCCGAGGCGTATAGGGCAAGTTTGTTAATTGAGAAGGATCCATTAGGCGATACAATTCCGTCTGAATGGCGAATGGGTAGCGCGGAAATGATCTTTACGGCTTGTCCCTGAACCATATGGTAGCCTTGATGAGGTCAAGACCTCTGACCGCCGATAATCCGGACACGGATACGGAAAATAGGGGCGCCGTCTTTTGGGAATGAGAAAGAAATACTGAAAATCGTTGGATCGTTTAAAAGTTTCCATCAAGCACTGCCTATAGTGGGCTCATTATTAAAAACAAAAAAATATGTATCGCTTTCGCTGGTCAGATCGCTGGCACTGGGGAACAATTTTTAAGACAATTTCCGTTGAGTTCGATTTTTGAGCTGTTATAGAGTTAAAAAGGCATGCTGATTTCAAAACTATAGTTAGTTTTCTTTTAACATGTTTTTTTCTTGGTGCGTCGTGATTTATAATCTTGGTGCAGTCAGCGGTGAGCAGGGTGAGCGATTCCACCAAGATTTGAAGGTCATGGAGGCATGGTATCAAGGTAGATGGGATGGCATTGTACCAAGGTACGTATGATGGCTGATAATTATAATTAAAGAGTAGTAACGAAATTAAAGATAATGAAAGAGTAGTAACGAAACTTACTGTGAGCAGTTTTTAGCCTTATATTGGAAACGAAGAAAATGTAATGTAATGTAATTAAAAGAGACCGTAGAAAGATACATTCCATTGAAGCCATATACATAAAAATTCAAAATAAAGCACATCCTCGTGATATTACAAATCTTGCAGACAGACAGATGTACTGTTTCAATAAAACGTCCGAGTCGGCAACAGTAGATTTATGGTAGCCCTATGCTATTTCAGTCACCCGATAAGCAGAAGCAACTTATACGTCAGCCCCGACGAAGGCCATAAATCGAGGGATTTGGGGAAAACAATACCGTCCGTCCGCATCGGTCGAACGGTGACCCTGCGACCTCACTCCTGACGAGAATCTATCAATTTCACCGGATATTAAAGATGCATGGCGTAACATAAAAACACTTTGGCATTTGTTACACGTGTATAGCAATGCTGTTGTCCTGTCGAATTATGTTCTCAATCAATAAACGACTGCAGATTGAATTTTGGGAGCTAACGGGCCCATGATGAGGTGGCCACGATGACCCATGTGTTCAGGGTCGGTCACACTCACGGGTCAACACCCATCCGATGGCCTCCACGCATGGGGTGCGAACCTGGGTAGGACACTGGGTCAACCAGTCTCCCCTGGGAATCAAACCTCTGGCGCTCCTGGACGGTCTGCGCACCGAGCGGCTCAAGCCAATCGATTGTGCTCTCCGGCTAACAGTCTGGGGAGTCTGGGAACTGTATTGTTTCCTATAGAGCGGGGGTGGTTGCCTACCTTACGGCGACTGCTCTTGAAATGACCATTGGCCATCCGATCCCGGTTCAGAGTCGGGCAAAGGACGCCTTGGTCCGCGATAGATTCGGTGCACACCGTTTCACCGCTTCGTAAGGGAGAGGACCGCGCAAGCGACCTCGAACTCGGAACCAATCGAGAGACCGGAGAAATCTGGTCACAATTGGAAGCAAGGGCGCGAGGGTCGGCCCGCCAGGTAACACTGGTATCTCGCGGTAAGGCGTTGGCTTCTTGCGGGTTGTGGCGTAGCTAGACGTTGGATTGTTCTGTCCAAAGTCTTCTACGTTCACTGCAGGGCGACAGAACGAAAAAATCGTTAAAACGTCCTGTGGTGACGGGCTCGCCCGTTGTAGTTGACACCGCAAGTTGCAGATTGAATTCTTTTGAGAATATCTGACAGTTGTCAAATTGACAAGTTACTGTAATTTTCACACAATGGTTTTGCACATTTTTTTGTATTAATATAAAATTAATAAACTACAAAATCCATGAGTGATCATGAGTGCCGTGAGTTTTCTTTCAGCCTGGGAGATTATTAAGAGGAATTACTAAGAGGCAGGTCCGGTAAATATGGAGAATGATAAAATAGATACTTGGATCTCGACTTTTACGACTTCAGCAATTGTGACTGTAAATGTGTGAGTCGGTGAGTTATTCTGATCAAACATGTTTTGTCAGATCTCAAACATGTTTTGTTATCGTGACTTGCACTATCGAACAGATCCATGATGCAAGTAAAAAACCAAAACTGCTGTTTAACCAGGAAACAAATATTCACGTCTAGTTTCTTCGGCATCAAAGAGTGCCTTTTCGTGTCTATGTCATGGAATGTTGTTTCGTTTTGAAAACGTATTGATGAATTTAGGTTTCAGGCTAAAAACAAATTGGAATATATTAGGGGGACCGAAAAGTAATAAAATTTTCTTCGATAAGTTTATTCACAGCTAATTTGTGTCAAGACATGGTCCTGCAAACACGAAAGATTTATTATTACATTAAAGCTATGGTTGTAAGTTTATTATCTAGTTAAAAAAATAAGATATTCTTCTTCTTTTTTAAAAATCATAATAATAATAATAATAAAACGCTTTATTCTTAAGAAAAGGCGGGCTTATTGCCTGCAGTCAATATTTTAGAGTTAACCTATACTATTGTATGAACATTATTTGCGAGTAGACTACATAACTTAACCTATATAAAGAGTATGTCAAATAAAATAAAAGAGGATAAAGAGAAATGTATAATTAACTCTTTGTGGGCACAGGATGTGCCACGCCAAAGTAATCTAACACATATAGGGACGCTATAGTTTAAAAAGGAGGGGAACGGGAGGGAAAAGGGAATTTATATGGAAGATTTCAAATGCTCTCTGAGTCTGTTTTTAAAACTTGTTATGCTTGGCGCGGTTCTCACATTTTTCGGCGAAGCATTCCAAAGACGGGCTCCATGCACGGTGAAAGAGAATGAGAAGTCAGTGCTGTGACTAGGGATAGAGAGCATCAGGTTGTCTTTTGATATCAGAGGGCGCCCATGAGCCGATAGTGCAGTAAATCAGCCGGTAAGATAATTGGGAGCGACGCCATCCAAGATCTTTATCATATTTTTTAATCAAAAAAAGTCTTTTTGTATGATTATGTAATTAGGGCAAATGAAACAGATAAAAAACCGTTACTTACGGGGGCATTCTGAAACTAAACAAGTGTCATCGATGGTTTAAAAAGTTTTAAAATGGAAATAGTAATCTCAAAGATGTCGCACGAATATCACGACCCCAAAAATTAGATGATAATATCCTGAAGGCAAAGTTGATTCAAATCCTCGCCAAACAATTGTGGAATTATCATTAAAGATTGGCTGTCCATAGTCTAAATTTCAGGGTCATCTTCGTCGTATAGGAAAAATGTAAAGGCAAAGAATTTGGGTTCCTTATTAATTAACACAGACGGCGCTCGATCAACGACGTACCGAGTGCGAATTTTTTTTTTCTCGATATGATGCCGATTTGTTTATGTGGCGAATTGTTACTGGAAATGGGAAGTGGGTGCTATACAATAATCCCGTCCGAAAAAACAATGGTTATATTCCGGAGTAACAACTACCTCTTCCGGCCCCTCGACCATCACTAACAATTTATTTATTTAATTAATTTAAAAAATCATTTACAATGCATATGTACCTTTAATATTCATATCAATAAACAATTATTTATATTATTAAAATGAAAATGAAAATTGAACACGGCCGATATGAGCATTAGCATGTATGTACTGCTGCTGCCCACTAAGTGCCAGGACTTGTTCCAGGGCAGCGAGCTCTCTAGTATTATGTTTACATATATTCGGCAATTTGAAAAAGAAGATATAAGAAATATATATTACCGGCACCATTACAAATTATAGCTAATAATCACAATAGGAAATATTTAAAATAAAATACAGAAAATAAATAATCATGTTAATAAAATTAAATGTCAAATAATAGTAACCAAACCAACAAGAGTAACCAAAATTAACGAATAAGTAACAGTAATAAAAAAAAGTCAACTAAAATAATAAGAATTGTCAAGGATAACATTTAATGTTGGAAACTGTCTGGGTATATTAATTTGTTGACATTTTTCCGGGAGTTATGTTTTAGCCAGGAATCAATTTTGACTATAGAAGAAGAATTAGGAACATACATTTTTAAATCTTCGTCATTTCGTCATTCGATATTAATAAAGCAATTACTCCACCTAATTTATTAGGAATAGATCGTAAAATAGCATAAACAAATAAAAAACATCATTCAGGTTGAATATGAATTGGAGTAATAAAATTTTCTGCATCATGAAATAAAAAAGGATTTAAAATTAATAAGTAAATTAATGAAATAATTATAATAATATAACCTAAAATATCTTTTAATAAAAAAAAAATATGAAAAGAAATTTTATCTAAATTTCTATTAATTCCTAAAGGGTTATTTGATCCTGTAATATGTAAAAAAATTAAATGAATTAATACTATTGCTAAAATAATAAAAGGTAAAATAAAATGAAAAGAAAAAAATCGAACTAAAGCAGCATTTCTAATTCTAAATCCTTACAATGTAAGATCAGGCGACCTGACCACTATACCACCGGGTCATACTTTGCACCGTCTTATGCAGAATTAATGAATCATATAAGAACTGTGACAATGATCAGGAACCGGAATCGTAATCGGTAAATCGATAATAGTTGCATCACTAATTTTAACACAAAGCAAGACCGAAAACGTGCTATTTTTTTAGAGCAAGCACTTTTTAAAAGCCGGAATTATCGGATGTTGCTATCCAGACCAATATTTCTGTTGATTCACCTAATTTCAGCTGGTAAGCATCTCCTATTAACATGTGTTCATAAGTCCGGTTATAATGACGGGCGTGCATTAAGCCACACAAAATAACATGTCTGTGCATCGATTTCAAATTAATCCGACTTGGATGGAGGCTATTAATAGCAGCAGAATAATTCGATTCCCATGAGAAAACATGCATACAAGGCTAGGCCACACTGCAGTATGCTGCTTCTACTTCTTCTTGCTCAAGTCCCGTGTTCTTTACCGATGAGCTGATGGCCTGACGAGTGATTTGGCACGAGTGATCTGGGAGCCAGCGACAAAAAAGTGCAAGAGTTTTGAAAAACTGATAGTTTCAGATCAGATCAAAGACAGTATTTTGGCCATAGAATGCCGGGGTACAGTCAGCAAGACAGACACCGCGACACCTGGCGCTGGCGTGCTAGGAAAGGTGAATTTTAATTAGTACCCCCAAAGTGTTTTGGAAAAGTTAAAAATTCATCAGTAGACAGTGGATGCAATAAAGAACACGAAACAAATGGTCAGACTGCTTCATAATCGAACGTGTGGCGTTTTACTCTGGAGGATGCTGAGAGGCCGGGAAGGCTACAAACATCAGTTACGGAGGAAAACGATACTGCTTTACGGAGAAAAATGCTTGACGAGGACAGGCGAGTAACCTACTAAGAGATAGAGGATACTTTACGCCTAAATGCACCAGCAATGCGTTTGATTCTGCATGATCATTTGCACGTGAAGAAACGTTCCTCTGGGTGCCCCATTGACTGACTGAAGAGTAGATGTCACGACGTGTAACATGGTGCCGGGAGATGCTAAAAAAGTTTGATAAGGGACAATCTCGGTATGTGAACAACATCGTGGCAGGTGACGACACTTGGCTGTACTATGACGATTTGCCGACCAAGGCTCAAAACAAAGTTTGGGACAAGGCTCAAAACATACAAATGAAACATACAATGAAACATACAAATGATAGCTGTATTTTTCAAATCGGGTGGAATTGTGGAACGTGTCGTTCTGGACACACAGAAGACAGGCACAGCTAAGTGGTATACTGAACAGTGCCTGCCTAACGTTATTGGATCTATGAAGAACCTGCGGCCAAAGTCAAGAATGGACACCTGGTTCCTCCATAACGATAATGCTCCATTTCGCCGTGCCAAAGCCTGCACCGAATCTGCACCGAAGTCTGTGTATCGAAGCCTGCACCGAAGCCTGCACCACGACAGGACTGAAACTTCTCGAGCACCCTCCCTACAGTCTAGACCTTGCTACCTGCGTCTTTGCACTGTACCCGCATGTGAAAATGAAGCCAATAGGGAGTTGATGAAGACCTTTTGCGGGCTTGGGACAACGAGTGTGCTTTCCTCTCTAGTAAAACTTGGCAAAACTGGTTTAAAGATTGGTTTCGGAGGATGGAGATGTGCATTGAATGTAGATGAAATTATTTTATTTTATTTTTATTTATTTTATTTTAAACAATGATAAAACACATAAAAAGATCATACCAAGTAATGGTGCGAAGTAAACAACGGCCCACATTCACATGACCATGCTCAGCGCATACCCAACTAGGCCGAATATAGCCTGTATCTGGGCATACGACTTATTTTCTGACTTGGGTGGAGAAGCCTAACCGACGTTATGAATATATAATTATAATTACAAAAATTAAATAAACAGAGCTGTATTGCAAAATTTTTATAGTTTTCTAATTATTCCAGTGATTCATAGGCTCCCTACTCCCTAGACAAGAGTCCGTGTAATTTTTGGCTAAACCCTCAAGTTAAAAATGCCGCTGAAAGGGACCGATTCGAACCAAGAGATGATATTATGCGTGATGACCAGTTGAACTCAAATCCAGATATGCGTCCCAGAAGTGTTTGCTACTATAGAGGAACCGCTGGAAGTAACGTTACCAAGGGGACTACTTTACATGATATTACTTTATATTGCATAGGTGTATTTTTCCGAACCTTGTTAAACGCACACATAATGGTTAGGTCGCCTGATCTTACATTGTAAGGTCCCGGGTCGTTTCCCGGCTGGGTGGCATAATGGTTAGGTCGCCTGATCTTAAATTGTAAGGTCCCGGGTTCGATTCCAGGCTGGGTCACCATTTTCCGTTGGGATCAAATTAACGGAATTGCATTTTCAATTCTCTCAATTTCAATGCAATTGCATTTCAATTGGTTGTAAGAGATTGTCATATGACATGACAATAAACCCTTTATTGTGACATTTTCATAATAGAGAGTATAAACAAACAAACAAACAAACAAACAGAGTGGTATATTTAAAAAAAACGAAAGCAATAAGATCTAAGGTAACATTCAATATTTAACTAAGTACTTATATGGAGGAATCGATTGGTGCGTGTATCGAAATTAAATATTTCAAAAGGTTTAGCGGTTTAAGAGTCTATTTTGCCTACTTATATCTCTGAGGGACAATTAAAGGCAATATTAAAGACGAAGGCTTCTTCAATCTACATTAAATCCGAGGAATCTCTGAATTAGGAGATCGAGGTATCCAAGGCAACATTACATCTAATATTATTAAATATCCGTTGTCAGTCTAGATATTGAATATTAAAAGCGCATTTCCTCCGCGATGACAGCTACCTACCCTTGACCCGAACCTAAAATTAATGCATGCTCTGGATGCCCGGTTCTATTCTCGGCATTGAACGTTCACGTTCATACACGAAGCATGGACAAAAAATACACGTAGATCAGCCTAAAAGTCAAAACGAAGCTCTTTTAATTTCAAATAATAATATATTATAAAAGTATTTATTTTCGCATAAAATTTGAAGCTAAAGATTCATGAAATCGTTTTTTGTTGAATTTTAAATTCGGTGTTTTTGTCCTAGCTAAATTACAGGTGTGATGATATTATTTAATTATCTTTTTTAAATAAGTATATTGGCATACGGTTGTCCGTGAGGATTAATTTATTGATTGCAAGAAAACGTGGGTAAGTTACAAGAATACGTGTTCAGAGAATATTAATACAAGACTATAATATTATAGGCAATATAAGTTAATGAATCGTGAACATTTTTGTGAAAGTAAGTGATTTTTCGCTCCAGAAGAAAGTTAGTGAATTCTATCAGTCAAGAAGGTGTTTCAAATCAGGTAATCGTGATAACACTACAATACTGGCCTCCATTATCTTTTTAAAAACGGCATTATGATTTTTTAATCAGGTGAAGGCATTCTAATTAAGTGGATATTACACAAAAGAAATAGAAACATATTTACAGTTAGTTTCTTTCATACACTACTGAATGAATGAATTGATCTGCCACGCGGTAAACCGGATACATAAAGACGGTAACGCGAATACGCCAAGGGCACATTATTAATTTTGAGGAGACCCTGTCCAGCATGGGCGAATTGGCTGCGAATCGTTACGCCCGTATTCATGCGCGAGTAGGCGATCACGGGGGTTAATCTCAAAGGAATGAATTTCAACCGTATACACGTCAAATGACGTCATGGTGAATATGTCCAAATGGTCGCTCTATGCTCCATGGTCTACGCTCTATGTTCATCATTCTTCATTTCACCAATAGAGGCCGATCGAAGGTACAAAACCGACATTTAAAAAAAGTTTTTATTTAGGTGAACATAATTCTTTTATAATATTTTGGTTAGTAAATAATGTTAGCATTAGTATCATTAGGTACTTATTAAAAACAATTTAATAGAACGAAAACGAAGCTAGCTAATCGAACGCCTAGATCAGCAATTACGTAAAAATAAACGATAATCCCAGCGATAGAAGAGATATAAACACGATGTTGTGAGGGAGGAGTGATGTATGGCAGCTGGAGCAGCTGCGGCCAAGGGAGATGGCGAAAAACGCATAGGCAGTCGTAGATTATATAAAAAGAGGCGCCACTGCGACGCGATGCGTTGGGATCCGGAATCTGTTCGATTTCACGAATAGTGGTGAGACCGATAAAGTTCTACTATCTTCTCTGTTCGAAATTGGTGCGTGAACTGTTTGTTTTATTACTTCGACTGTATATTTATTAAAAATGTATTTAAGTACATGCCTTCTCACTGGGCGTCTTGTAAAAATCATGTACTGAATAAAACATTTATCAATTAAAATATCTTGCTATCGTTTTCTAGGTATTTGATTTTATAAAAAATATCCAGTAATTTATCGATCACAAAGTTCCCCTCTTATATGGGATGTTTTTACTGCACGGGCATTTTTTTAGTATGTGACTCAGTATATCGAAATAAGCAACTTTTGATTAAAAATGTTTAAAAAAACTAAAACACATTTTTTTAAAAGTATGAAAAGCTGTGATCACGAAGCGCTATCTAGCGGTAGGTAAAATGTAGCTAATATTGTTTATATACGCTATATTACCTGCCCCTAGACGGCGCAACGCGCTCAAACGCTTTTCAAGCCTTTATTTACAAGTCAACTTTTCCTAAAACTTTTAAATTAAAAAAATATATATATTTAAAAAAAAATGTTTTTTTTTTTTTTTTTTAAATGCCAAAAGTTGCTTATTTTGATGTTCTGATTCATCCCCTAAAAAAATGCCCGTGCGGTAAAAACACTTATGTATATGTGTGTATTATACTATGCTTAAATAGACTAACTTTAGTAATTGTAAAAGCATCCTTTGCCTATTGTTTTGTTAATTATGGTTACATTTACGCACATTTTGTGCACATAGATACAAACTTCTGAAATATATGATATAACGCTTGTAGTACGGCAATGCTTATAATTTTAGAGATTTAAAATATAAGTTGTAAAACTGATAATTTTTATACCAGTAAAATTAATGATTTTTTTCTATTTTTAATGTCACTGGTTTGTTTCTGTTTTTAATGTCACATGCATTATCAAGTCATAATGTCTAATCACAAAATTAGGTGCTTACATATTTATTATCATATTTAAGTTAAAACTTTGGGATAATATATTGATTAGTCATTAGTCATTTTAGTGTTTCGCCAGCGTCAAGCGAATGCTTAGGATCAGGATTCGGTTATGACCATATTTTTATTTAGCATTTCAATGTCACTTGGGTCCTTCCCTGAAATTATTATTGAAAATTTCCCTGGTAATTTGATTATATTCTGTTATTAGTACAATAGTTGATTGGTATTGACCTAATTTTCAATCCTTATTTTTCAAAATGTATACAGGAAACATCACTTAATCTTATAAACACATGTAACTTCAATTATGGTATTTTATATAACATAGCAGCGCTGAAAGCAAATAAAATGTCAACATATTTTTTTTTCATTGCCCATTAAGTTAATTCGGCAGAAATTGAAATATCTCCGTTTTGATTCCGATAAAGTAATTTGATTTCAATAAAGTAATTTTGGTCGGCCTCTAATTTCGCAGCTGTCAAAATGTTTCAAAGTGCGACGCGTCACTGCCGTTTTTATTTTTGTTGTTTATTTTTAGCTTACCGTAATTTTGAGCTTTTATCCTATCGTATTTAACAGTTATAGTTCTTTTGCGTGGTTTTAAAACTTTTGTTGGTTGTGTTAGCAGACAAGTTACGCCGCATAGATAGATAAATGCTTCGCAACCGATGTTTCAAACGCTTTCAGCGTTTTAATAGTGACCAAACTCGACGCTTGAGCTCGGAACAGCTTTCCAAATTATCAGTGCCATATAAATGTCGAAAAACGGTTTATTTCAGAAAACAAGTTGCCGTTTCACTGCATCTCATTTTAGGATGTAGTCAAAATTTCAGTGGGATTCTCTGCAATCGTCTATTCTGGTAAGTCAACAATCGAGTACCTATTAAATATAATTTTAAATGCTTTAATAAACGGCCAGCAGTGCGTACGGTAACATATCGTGGACGAGGTGGCGTCTACGATTTGTCCGATTGTCGCTTAGTAACTTTTTATATCCAAATTATCTGTATTTAAACAACTTTCAACATCGGAAGTTTAATGTTACACATTTGAACGAACCCAGTATACCATCTAATGTTATAAAAGCTCCTTTTTATTCAGATAATAAATAAGTGCGATTCCTATTTATTCAAATATGTCTTATATACTATACCCATTGACTCGGCCACGACTCGTATATAAATACACCTGCCACTAGCCGCTTAGTGGAAAATAAGTCTAACTGCTGACTCCTCTTAATACTTTTATAACTTCTATGTCCTTCAGAATTAATAATTATACTTATTTTTACAGATTACATCGTTACACTTATCTACACTATTAACACATTGAACGCCAAACTAAAAACTATGTTTAGCCCAGTGGGGCGCGGCGGACACCTTGTGACTGCCAGTATATCGGGTCCAGGGGGCCACGTCGGGCACCATGTGTCCGCATACCCTCGATCACTTCAGAAGCCTGTAGCGGCCCAAGGATAGCGTTTCGGCTGTTTTACTAAGGCAAGTGACAGGCGCGGCCCCACAGTACAACCTGACCACTTGGCACAAAAAAGGATATACGAAAGAACATTCTCACAGGCCGAAACAGATACTGGTGTCTGCCATTTGACATCTCGGAAAATAATAAGTAAATCGCTGTTTCCGTAAGTCACCCATTATTTTTAAATTATTTACTGTTTTTTTGTTGTAATAAAGTACCTTAACGATTTTAGGACGATTCTAGATTAATTGGTGCTGCCCCGGGGGAACGTATGCTGTCGGACACATGGTGGCCCTCATGGCATTCAACGTGTTAATTGTACATCTGATCTGTCATCGATTCGTCATAGTACCAGAATTACATGGAGTTCTGTGGTAAGTTAGGACACGGAATGTTTATAAACTTTATAACACCACTAGTTTAATTTATATGTTGATAATCAACGTGGTTTCTTATTTTATAGGGTAGCTGTTTTTTTTCCGGATATATGCAATATCATGACTTTGTTAACAATAATTTGATTTGGTATGTAAGAAGTTAGAGGAGAGACTTTTTATAAACTTCAACAAACGTTTGCATATGCAACGGCAACAATAAATCGTTTAATAATATAAAAAACATGTTTTATTTATAGTAAATTGAATGATGAAGCTCTAGTATTAGAAACTGTACTATAGCTGAAACTCTAGTCTCGAAAATCGTACTATAGTATCGGGGCATTTTGATCTGGCAGGCGAGTGACACTTTCAGCGCCTTTATTTAAAAAAAAAGGAAAATAGTCACAAATTATAGAGGGATAGAATAATTCCTCTATTGGTGTTTCAACATATTCACTGGTTAAAAAAGTCATAAGGCACACGACCGTCTGAAGTCCCTATTAAGTCTGTGGAGGCGATGTACTAGGCGCCCGCCTTTACACCGCGTCGACAAGCAATGAGCGAGTTTGAAACTCGCGCGTAATTCGCGTGTAATTCGCCAGGCTCTCGACTCGCACGTTATGCTAGGTTTACGCGGGCTTAGTAGCTAAAGCTTAGGACTTGTCGTTTCCATTAATACCTTGCGTATAAACATGCTGATTCAGTATGTTAGTGCTTAGTATTAGTGAAACTGCCAGTGCAAGTGAATAGAAACCGATCCCATGTATTAGGCGACAAGCGACTACCCCCACCACATATTACTAAGCACTTGGCGTTTGCTGACTCGTGTGAACAGCCGCGGAAAGTGTTTAGTGATAAATAAAAACGGCAAATGACACACGTTTCTCTCTGTTTACGTGACATTTGCTAAGTCCATTTTGTGGAATTTAAACCGTATAAAAAAAACTGTTCCATTTCGAACGGATGTCATGCCACTAATACCTTTCTTATAATACCAACGTGTAAACGGTTACTTCTCACGATCTAGCGACAAGTACTACTAAGTGACAAGCACTAAGCCAGTGTAAATCAAGAACTACAGGCGTAGCTCGGGCGAGTCGGGATACTAAGCACTCCTTCGTTCCGTCCAGTTTACGAGCCGCGTATAAATGTTGACACCGAGTTATTCATTGGCGAAGTGGAGAAAAGGGCATGCGTATGGAATCTGCAGATTATACAAACGAATATTTAAACAAAGAGCCTGGGAGCAATAAGTTTTAATAATTTTAAATGATGATCCAATTCCATGTCAAATACTGAAAATCAGTCGCCTCCCTAATGCTCGCGCGTCGTACGCTCCTTCTAGACGCAACTTACGCACGTATTACGCGCTTACGTTTCTCGTCGAATTCGCCCTTTCTTGACAAGGTCTAAGTCTTTAAGAAAAATAGGGAAAGTTAATAAATCGATTAGCATATTAGCAACATAAAGCCGATATTGAAAAGAAGAAACATGAGGATCTTGGATTGTGAGGGCATAAAATTGTATTTATTGTCTTTGTGTCCATCTTTCTCATCTCTTTCGTTTATAATATTTAGTATTTCTGGGACTTTTTGTCTTGCATTTTGTTTTGATGCTTCCATGTATCATACATTTGTATCATCCATCCATCCGTCTATCCGTTTTATCCATTTTATATAATTCCTGCGCTGCGTCCCACATTTTGACTATGCCAATTCTTCCCATTGCTCTTCTGTTTTGTCAACGTAATCTATGTTATGATTAAAAGAATCTTTCCATTTGTACCGGTCTTCCTACTTTCAGTTTGGCTGTTAAATTCTCCATTCGGCTGTAAGTAGGTATATGCGGTGACTTTTTGCGAACGATGTGACCGCAGTAATTTATCCTGTGAGCTGTCATTTATTGGGATCATATTTCCTTCGAGAAGCTTGAATATGCTGCTGCTTTAAAGATGTATATCTGAGATCTACCTTATTGGTGGGGGGGGGGGGGGGGGGTTGCTTGTCGGCAACACCGTTAATATGAATTTATAATATTCCTTGAAAATATCATTTCCTTTCTTACACTACTGTAGCGATAATTCTTTTCAGCGTTTGTCATGGCGCAAGGTCCTATCTTTAATTTTCTAACACATTCGAGCGTTTTCCTTGACTTTTCATCTGGCTTTCGTGTTATTACTGCTATTGCCGGAGATTGAGCTTTCGTAACACGCGTGTTGGATTGTCGCTATTTTGGGAATTATGGCCGGATCTCGTCAATTGCATTGACCGGTGTATCATCTTGATTCACTCCTTCATTGTTGCGAGTACTCGGAGCCCCCCTTTATATTTGTGATCTATTATGACACAAAATACGCGTAGAAGTATTGACGGTTAATATTCTGGCAGGGATATGCAAAAACTATCAAGTACTAACAAGTGTCGATTATTTTCTTTCAATATCTAATATTTTTGTAGTCCATGCTTTGGGTCCGATATTTTTACTCGTATTAGTACTCCGTCCGGATCCGATACTTGCTTATATTATGAGTATTGACGGCTTTATTTATGAAGTTCTTTTACTATCCATACAGAGGGAAACTATACTGAACGCACTTCTGTGTATACCTCCACGATATCGCTCAAACACTTTATCCGATTGAGATAAAATTTGGCATGCAGGCATCATTTGATCATCGCAGGAGTTGAAAAGATTGTGGTTGAAATCGGTCCACCAAGGGGCGCGCTAGTCATACTTCAATCTCGAGATATTTGACTTAGAGACATAAATTGTGTACACAGATGCGTCGATTGGCCCATATTCCGTTTCTCGCAGGTGTTTAAGTTGGGGTCTAAAAACGCGCTAAAAAGGAGCTTAATTTTGATCTGACGTTTCGATACTCCCTTTTACGGGTCCTAACTGGAGCGTGCTTATGTAGAGGCTATCAGGCTTTTAAATTGGTGTTAAGCACCATCTAGACCCTTATTCTTATTCCGTTTCTACAATTGTCATGGCGGATGACTCTTGTTCGGGGTTTTAACTAAGAATGGTCTAAATCGGGCAATCTGCGACGAGCAGTCGCCGTGTAGCTCTTGTTTCTTTCGTGATTTCCAAAATTTTTTGTCGCGTTTTTAAAGATGTTTGCTCAGCATTGGCTTCTAAGTCGAAGCAGGGACGATGAGCACCGATTATCGTAAGTAATCGTTAATTAATATCCCATATTCATATTTTGCCCATGTGTCGTTTTTTTTGTATATTATGATAATATTATGATAATAGCCTTGTATGTTTTTTTAGCCTTTGTAGATTTTATCACAAAAAGCCTAGTATATTTTAAAACAAACGAAAACGTGGGGACAATGACGAGACGACGGCGGCAGGGCGAGCGAGTGACCGAGATGTCAAAATTAAGACCTCGCTTTAGAACGGCCAAAGACAAAACATAAAATTTCGAGATTTACAGGACACGACCGGTTCTTAATTTTGATGAAACGGAATACCAACAAAATAACGAATGGGCCTAAATTTCATTTTTTTAGCACCAGCTTAGCTTTAGCCTGCGAGAAACGGAATGATGGGCTATTGTGAAGTTTTGGTCGGAATATCTCTTATAAAAATACAAGCTACACAAATAATGTTAAAACTCCACCGTATATAAGAAAATAATACATCATATTGGAAAATTGATTTTATTAATACCACGAAAATACTACAAATACTACATTCACGGAAATACTACATTTGCGATCATATTCACTTGATGCTCTAACTATCGGGACAAAGCACCTTCCTACCTTGTTGGGGGGGGGGGGGGGAGGGTTGCACGGGGGGGGGGGGGGAAGGTTTGTCTGATTTTCAAGAGTCTTAGAGTGACACAACTGATGTGTGTCAGTGTCCGACGCTCGACAGTGCCCATAGCTACTCTGGTCTGACTTGTTTGTTTGTCAGTCTCCTTGCTGTCTTGCATACTGCTTTGATTTTCGTAATTATTTTATATTGTTTCAATGTAAATGCAATTTACAATACTTCTTTCGCCTTTTACAACTACTCACGATCATTGCTGGATTTTAAGTTTACCTACTTTATTGCAGGTACTTTAATTTTGTCAGCTAACTTTATTTTTCTTTTTTATTTTACTTACTATTATTAAGTTTACTTAATGTTCATTAAAATATTTTTTTTCATTTCGGTAACTTTTTTATATTGCTTCAATGAAAATGTAATTTTCTTCTTCTTTTCCGTCTTTTACAATTCACGGATTCACGATCATCGCTTGATTTTAAATTACCTATCAATAGTCTTAATCTTGACATGTATTCAGCAAAATCATGTTATCAAACGCAAAATTAGACTACAAATACTGATTACCGTTAATTACAATATGATTTGTTTTATTTATCCAAATATTTTATAAACTCAATACTCAGAGTATAGACATTTCGGAGCTGACACATATAGCATCGATTCTTCCTCTTTGATAATACACGATACCAAAAGTGTCGACTATTCCTATACAGGATGTTTTAATTAACCGGCATTCTTGAAGAGGGAGAATCAAAACGAGCGCGTCAGTAACTTTTGATATAAAAATGTGTTTTTTTAAATATATTTTTAATTTGAAGTTTTACAAAATTTGCTTTTTTTTTAAATATAAAAAAAACGTGCAGCACGGTGCGCCATTTATCAGTCGGTAAAATATCGCTAAATTGTTTATTAGCGATAGTTTACCTACCGCTAGATGGCGCAGCGCGCTCAAACGCTTGTCAAACTTTTACGTAACAGTAAAGTTCTCCACATTGTTAAATGAAAAAGAACAAAAAATATATATTTTGTTGCTTAGGTACCTGCTTGAACTGATTCGCCGCCGCCTTAAAGGATGCCGGTTAATTAAAATTCACCCTGTATACCTTATCCCTACTATTCAGGTAGGAAAAAGAAATATCCGAAAGTGTCCGAATATAGGGCCAGTTAAAGTGGTTGCCGATACAAAACAAAGGAGAAATGATCATATACTTGCTCTTCTTTTTCCCGTTCTCTCCCAATAAATATCGTCCTATCTACACGAGGTTTTTAAACAATAAGTTCCCACGGCTTCATGCTTCGGCTAGCATCTGACAGTTTACTGAAAATTCCTCACCATAATATTGATTTCTTTTCTATTCTTTCAGTGGTCATGAGGCAAGATTCTGGAACGATCTCCCAGTAAAAATTCCAAAGTCATCCTTAGAATCATTTAAGACTCACCTCAAAAAGTATATTACCTCTCTAAGAAGTAACCAGTTCTTATTTTGCCCTCGTCTTTCTCTACCAATTGCGTCATGTAGCTAGGGAAGTCTTATGCTACCCCCCCCCCCCTCAATGTTTCTACCAAAATGCGGTGCCTGGGCAATGTGAAGCAATAATGGGGAGGGGAGGGGGGGATGATGAACGCAAAGCAAAACCTTTTGTGATATTTTGTAACACCCTAATTAACTTAATTCAATGACATTATTCCTTTGGCCGTAGTTGTAAATTTTCAAATGCGATATCAGAAGTAATTTTGGAGATATTATAAACACATTGGTTATTTTGGTATATTGGTATGTTATATATCGTTGTGGTCGTTTTTCGGGAAAATAGTCTCATTCACATGCTTTGTTTCGTATTGAAATATAGAGACTACTAATGACTACGAAACAACACCATCTGCATAAAAAAATTCTTAAGTTTGAAACATTAAATGTAATGAAAATGAAATGCTTTCTCCTTAGCAATTTTAAAAATCTTACCTTACGTTGCATACGAGTCACGTGGCTCTTTTTAACTTGTATAATTAGTAGTAGTAAAGCACTAACCTGTGAACAAGAGAAAATAATATTCACTTTAACAATATTACGTACCTACTTATTTTAAGGCTAAAGATATGATAGTCAGAGACAGCGACATTAGATATTTCCAGCACAAAAAAATACAATATACTAACTTCTGACATACATGGCAATCTAGAATATCCTCGATTGGTGATGAAACGAGATTTCATTATAAGACAAGAGGGAAACGTGGAGTTAACGAAAATCGCATCATAATAATCTTATCACAAATCTTACAAAGGTTACCAGGCCTACGCTGCAATATTCTAATAAATTCTTTTATTTCACACTAGCTGACCCGTGCCCACTTCGTTGGGGGGTAAAACTTTTTACCTGTGATGGAATTATGAGTGTGGTTCGGTTAGTACTGAGTGTGGTTCGGTTAGTACTGAGTGCTATGATTTATTTCCGGACTGCCAAAAGAAGGGTTATATTTTACTGCATATGCATGTATGTATTTGCATGCCAATTTGACTATATTACTGTTGTTTGTGAGTGTCTTCTTGTGAGTGTCTTATTTGTGAGTGTCTTATCTCTTTAACCATTTATGCAGTAAAAGGGAAATTATATGCAGTAAAAGGGAAAAATCTTTTGTTTTAAACACTTGAGACGATAAATTTACTTATTTTGATATGAATTCATAATTGTTGATAATATGACCAATAAACATGATCTAACGATTTAAATTATTTTTTAAATATAAAATACTACTTTTTGTTCCTTAAATATACAATTTAGACATATGCTGTCGCTGACTTGTTTGTAGGCATTACCAAGCTCTACAACTTTTCTCTAGAACTCAATCATATATCTCTCATCGTTAAGGCAGCGTTAGTTAGAAACGTTTTCGTTCGACCGCTTATTCTCCGACTTACTTTGTAAATCCACTACCATGAAAAAGTTTTTTCATTTTTCGGATTATTATATAGCCTATGACACTCACAAAAAGCGTGGCTTTCTATTGGTAAAAGAATTTTCAAAATCGGTTCAGTAGATCCAGAGATTACTTCATACAACCTCACAAACTTTACCTCTTTATAATATTAGTATAGATTATCATTTTTAATTACTATTAATTTTATTTTTCTAGTCGTAATTTCATTTAGTAAGAAATCAAGTACCATCCAGACAGAAAAATAATATATCTAGTGGGGTTGTAAAATTCACATAACATTATCGTATACTAATCTTGTAGAATTTGTATAAATAAATGAAATCAAACATTTAATAAAGATTCGTTACAATGCACGAGGTGACTACAATGCACGAGCGATAAAAATACTATTAGTCGATTTTATGGTCAACTTGTATAAAATATGCGTAGAGTATGAAGATTTCTGTGCGTCTGGAAATCCTCGCAGCGTCTTTTTGTCCGTTTACAAAGCCGTTTTTCCCAGAAAATATTGGCTCCATCTACACTTGCTGGTTATCTTCGTCATCTCGGTTTCATTTAGCCATTTCCACTCCATCGCACCGCGTCATGGTAATATAATTTCGTATTTAATCCATTATAGATTCCAGACAACAATGTGGCCAAATAAAATACAATATTGAATTTTCCTTCGCTGAATAAGCAAACAATCAAAAATTGTTAGCCGATCGAGCGCTAATCCGAGTGGATGGGCGAATATTCATAAATTTCTCATGGATTATTCATTAATCCGATACATACGAAAATAACGCCTAAAATGAGTTATCAAATACGACAAACGCCACGGGCGGGCCATGGCGAAATGTAATCAAATTGAACGGGTGATCGACTGGGCGAGTCGAAAGAGAAGCGTGAAATACTAATAGTCGGGGAGGCAGTGAATTTTTTAGGACTTATTTTCCCGGTTTGTGAAAGTAATTAAATCTGGTCTATTATTGATACTGATCAAGAAATTCCGAGTCTGGCAAGGATTATGCGGTGGGTGGGTGGGTGGGAGGTGCAATCGAATTGTACTTATTTTCCCAGTTATACATCTTTTCCATTAACTAGAGTCGATTATTAAATGCACAAAAACAGCAGTTAAGCTACTTTAAGAAGTCGCGGAATGCGTCTGGCAGGATTTAGAAATAAGTCAATAATACAAACACATAGCTTTCATTTTCAGTCTTTATTTTTCTGTACGTGATATTTGATAATATAATTCCACGATAAAAACACATCTGGCATTAGCCATAATAACTAGATCATAATAACTAAAGCCTCGCCAGACTCTTCTACTGAAGTTTGAGCAGTGCGCACTGTTTTATGCGCGTTATTCGTTTAAACCGTCGGACGCCAACAGGGTTTATAGAAACTTTGCGTCGTTTGACAGATCCGCGTGTAACCGTTTCGGCTCGCCCCTTATAAATATATATTATATAAATATATAATATACACACTATCAAGATTAATTACTAGGTAACAAGAGGGAATTAATGAAAAAACGATATTGTTAGTATTTATTTACAAAATTGACCAAAAAGTTACGGCGCAGTTTTTTGCGCGCGAAGGCTGGCTTTCGAGCGATTAATGCGCGTCAAACCCGTTTAAATGCGTCTGGCAAGGTTTTGGCGCAAATCACAACCAGATGTTTTCCTAAGCTATCATTATAATGTTAAGTACCATCTCTCCAATTTTCAGATCTGCAAAAAAATGGGCCACCATTTTGTTCGGTTTTTTGGCATTTTCCAGATCAACGCACCGGAAAACCCCCCTACAAAATGCATGTCCGCTACTTACAATTAGTCACTGACTAATCCTATCGACGTTTGGTGACTGGGAAAATCAGTATCGAAAAAAATCACTACCTCCCCGACTATAAAGCTCGTGTTTCAGAGTTCGCCGGTTGACCGGTTGCGTGTGTCGCGCGTGCGACTGTCGGGCGGCCGTTGCTCCCTCTTTTAGAGTTCGGCGCGTCTAAACATCTGTCAGCCACTAGCGCACGTTTTGTGGTTGGCAGGTCTAGGGTAAGCTTCACCATGTGATCATCTGGGCGTCGCTGGACGTGACCGTACCACCGTAAGCGTCTTTCTTTGACTTAATCAATTATCGGAACGACTTTAAAACTTCCCCTTAAGTACTCGTACTCAGCGCGGCCTCTACCTGACGTAAGCGGTAATTTAGTTTGAACTCATCGCGCACCGAGGCGCCCTTTGACCGTCATACTCACTCGGGCTGGGGTGGCCAACGGATCGTTTCAAGGATAAATGGCGTCAGTCGACTACTACCGCCGCTGCTTAAAAAGCATACGGTTCCAGCACCCCCCCCCCCCACCTGTTATTCGCCGGATGGGAATCGTGTCTAGTGAACAGAAACAGTGCACCAAACGCTCAGGTCTACCCGAGGTGTTCTCCCTCTAATCCGTACGACTGATCTTAATTACCTTCCGACTGCAGGTATCAACAGCAGGCGGAGCTCGCAGTGATCAGTTAAGTCCCTCTTCGATGAAGCTACCGGATGAAAGCTTAGTGAGTGAGTTTAGCAGGCCAAGATGACACAAAACACGACCCAAGCTGCCCAGAGCTTAGGATCCAACCAAGTAGGTATAGTCAAAATGTCGAGAGCAATGGCAGTACAAGAAAGGACTGATCGTAAAGTGTATATAGCGAGATATAGCATTCTTGCTGAAATCATTCTTGAGGCGGTCTTGTGACAAGAGTTGTTAGCACTAGTCATCTGTTGAAGGGCACCAACAGAGGATGGCCAAAATAATATACTTAAGCACACATTTCAGTACTACTTTGCATTTTTCAAAATTATTTAACTTTTAAAATGTGCTTCCTATTAACACCTTGTGATATGTATTGTAACAAATGTGAATGAAATTAAAAAAATTCTTTTTTTACATTTAAGATATGTTCAAGAATTGCCACGATCGAGTTAAGTAAACTCAGAAGTTTTTTTTGGGAAAAATGGTTTTATTAAAAAAAATATCCCGCTTTTTAATGGGAATTTTGTGGCTTTGAACATATTTTTCAGGTTTCACATTTGAACAGGTTTACTTATGTATATTCACATACATACATTACATTACATACATTAGGAATGTTTTATTACAAATCGAGATATATATTTTTTCGTAAAATTACTATTTTCAGATAAAATTTTCTGAATATACTTAACTCGATTACTGTAATTCTAGAATAGATCTTAAATCCAATAATAGCAAAATATATAGTTTTATATACCATATATTCGTTACAATAAAAATCACCGAGCGTTAATAGTAAGCACAGTTTAAAAATATGTGTAATCATTTTGAAAAATGCAAATTAGCACTGAAATGTGTGCTTGAGTATAACAACTTGGCCACCATCTGTATTTCTCAAAAAAATGTTAAAACTTCTTTAAGTCACTAAGCATGTAGAGTCCGCATTCGCGTTGACACCGGCTCTCCTCATTGTTACCGATGTTAGGCAGCGTCGAGCGCGGTCAATACTTGGATGGGTGACCGCCTGAGTGTTTGACTGGGTGATGTTATAAATGCCCACCTAAAAGATGTTGCTGATAGGCAACAACGCGGGTTTCACGAAAAGCATCAACCTTGTAGGTAAAATAAAAAAAGCAAACAACAGTAACGCATTTTGACATAGATTTGAAGACACTACCATTCGATTCCATCGTCCCCCTTGCTCGTGAGTTTGAATCATCGGAGCTGTATTTATCAAGGCTCCCACGACCTGCCCAGATTTTTTATGGCAACCCTATCGAAAGCTCATTAGGTGTAAAATTATGTGCATCTGTACCTAAGATGCTCTGACCCGCTAAAAGCGCTAAAATCTTTAACTATAATACCTACTTGGATATACCTACTGAGCTTGGATCGACCCCTTTTCTACCACTGAAATATAGCACCGAGTTCTCTCCCTACACTGCGGGAAATAATATTATCTTTTCATTGCACCAGAATAATTTACATGTTAAAGTCTGAAGGAGAAAGAAACAGAGAGCTATTTAACAATTTTATAAAAACAATTTAAAGATCGGTACGCTACCCAAAGGATGGTGTTCTACTTATTCCAGTGTCTTCCTCTATCATTGTACGAAAGCAGCACAGTGGTTAAAACGACGAGGATAAAGAAGTAATCAGAGTGAGAAAAAGCTTTATTGGTAATAATAGTACCTATACAAATTAGGGGTTTAATCAATATAAATAAAATTGAAATGCCGTTCGTTGGTAATCGCATATTAAGTTGAAAGGCTGAACAGATTTGACTATTTTTTTTAATGTTCGTAATAGTCCAAACAAGGTCCTAGTGGAAAGGAAAATTGAAAAATTGCCTGGAAAATTGGAAAATTCGGGATAAACTGAAAGCGCTTTTTTCTCACGATTCGAACGATGGATATCTGTATTTATTTTTTTTTGATTAGGTATGACATATTAGGTTGATTCTTTTTTTGTTTTGATCGCTATGCTATCGGGTTGGAAATATTGGAATGCAGAGGGGGGTTTGGGTGGGGGGATAAGGGGGTGGAGATTGTGGTGGGAGGGGGGTTGGGGGGAGTATGGGAGTGGGGGGTTGGGGTGGGGGGACTTCGGAGGGGTTTGTTTGGGGCGGTCGTGGAGGGGTTTGACACGAGGGGGGGGGGGGGGGGTGGTCTGATTGCCGGGAAATTCTTGGGGTGACACAACAGATTTTTTACTTTGTTTAGATATTCTATTACAATAGCATTTCACAAATTCACAAAACGATTGCAAACAAATTTATTGAATTTTGGATAGGATAACGTCTGTCGGGTCAGCTAGTTCTTAATAATTAAATAGAAAAACATGTGATCCTTGATGGTTTGAGTCTTGTAATCTAGGTTTCAAAATCTAGAGCGGTAACAATTGCAAGACATTATGTGGCATTGTAGGTATAATATCACTTCGGCGACGAAATTAATACGCGTAGAATTTTAACGATTGTTCGCCTACACGTAGAGTTCTATATTTTATAATATACTTTGCACATATTAATTTAAACAACTCGTTTAATACCGTCAAACTACCCACACATAATTATTATTAAAGGACATGTCGTCAGACGCATTAAAACTTTGCGTAGCCAGGAGGGATTTTCATAGTTAAACAGTATTATGTAAGTTGCGCCCATTAGGGCTGTAATGTCCGAATTATCCACATCGCATCGTTTGTATGTAGACATATTTCAGGAACGCATTTAGTGCAAAGGTCGTCAAATATAATTACATACGTAACTTGATTGTGTGTGAGCTGATTTTCAGGATGCCCTAAGTGAATATTTTTTCATGGCCGGATTTTGGAAGAACTAGCAAATGTTCTAGTTTAAGAGACGATAGGCTAAAAGTCACGCCATTTTATGACAATAAATAACTATTATATTTGTATTCCTAGATATCTCGGGACTATAGAAACACCAGTCTGTCTACCGGTTCGTTTGCGTTTGTGGGGCGTTTGTAGGGTTCGTTTGCGTTTGTGGATCTGGAATCAAATATGGCTAAAATCTTATAACATCTAACATCAACAATATTATTATTATTCAAAATTTTATTTTGTCTAAAAGTAAGCTGTGAATTACAAAAAAAAGGTGAAAGAATTATCTCGATATCTTGATCATAGTTTTTTTAAATGATTAGATTTTGAGTTGAAAAATTATTTGCTTATTTGCTGGAAGAAGGTAGCTATGCGGATTTTATAAATTATTATAACTACACGACAGCCCAACAAAAAAGGAGTATAATGTGTTCAGGTTTATCTATGTATGTTTTCCGTTTCTTTATTCCATCATAACTTCTAATAGGTTGAACCGATTTAGAAGTGTGTGATATTGTTAGAATCGTTAGGTCATACCGTGTATCATAGGGTACCTTAACTGTCCAAATATCAGCTAAGTAGTTGTATGAATGCCCAAATGTCAATAAATGAACATAAATATATAGTGTTTAGTGTCAAATGAAAGGTCTGATTGTGAACATTCCGGAAATATACATGTAGCTATATGGATAAATAAATGAACCACAAATATTTAAATAAAAACCGTAAAAAAATAATTATAAATACAATAGTTCAGTTTCTGTAACAACACTCGTGTTTTTTATTCTATTTTAATATATTTACTAGTTTTTAAAAGTTCAATGGCATTCTCTCCGTTTTATACACAGTTACTTCAGGCTTCATAGACGAATATACAAAATTGATTTTTCAAGTTTTCGAAATAATTTTGTTCACATTATTTTCGTAAATTTTAGCATGGTTTTTGGACTCTATATTTTTTTGTTATTTAACTAGAGCCATGACCGATTTTAATAGCTTGTTATTTTTAGGGAGATTTCAACTCCAGATTCCAGCAGCCAGACAACCATTTTTATAGTCCTGTGGAATTCAGGAACAAAAATATGGTAAGCATTTTTGTTATAAAATGACGCCATATTTTAGGAGGCGTCCTTGGAACATTCCAGTTGATTTGCATAGTACCACGGCAAAAAAAATCAATATAAGCTCTAATTACGTTTTTTTGTGTGTATCTAACTTTATAGCTTTCGAAATCTCACGTTTTTCAATTTTATGAGAGCTTAAAATTAAATGTACTTACTTAATTTGAGCTGGGTATTTTTAAACAATTCATAAATAAGCTACATTATTGCCCAAATCGGGCAAAACAGCCTCAAACACCGACGTTGCTGCTGTTGTTTTCATAGCATTTATAAATCCATTTATTTCAAGAGAAGATTCGTAATTCGTATGACGTGGGATCACAGACAAGTGGGAATTGACCCTAGCAGACGAGTAACATTTTGGGACAGGGACACATGTTACGTACCGCGATGTCAAAATGCCCTCGTCTTTGTAACGCTGGGGACACACTAACGGTAAAACGCCGTTAATAATTATCGCGGTGATGGACGTTTAACGTTGGTGTAGCTACGACTTATCGCGATAATTTTACAACGGCATTCACATTGCCGTTTGACGTTAGGCGATAGGTCGAGTGGCGGTACATCAAAGAGATTTAACGCGAGAATGAATGCGTTGAAGCGGCCACACTACGTTTGTCATTGTGCATTGTGAGCGCGACGAGGTCGCAAGTGTTTGTCTTCGATAATATATCGAGCGGACTAACGAGAAAGTCATTTCGTTTCTCGAAATTCTGCAAATCAAATTTATTTATGCTTGTCTTATTGTTTGTTTGTTTCTACTCTTTATTGCGAAATTTCACAATGGGTGGGTTTATTGTCATATGACAATCTCTTACAACCAACCCTACTATGGCGTGTTTATATGTATGTGTGCGTGTAACATGTGTGTCTTGTTATTGCATTTGATCGACAGAATTGAAAATGCAATTCCGTTAATTTGATCCCAACGGAAATGGTGCCCCAGCCGGAATCGAACCCAGGACCTTACAATGTAAGATCAGGCGACCTAACCACTATGCCACCGGGCCATGTTAAACACTATTGGACGTCTTTTAGTGCAATTCAAGTGCGGGCAAACAATATAAAATTTAATATAATAAACCCAAATAGACTTAGAATGTACGTTTCCTGTGCAGTTGTATCATGCATTATCTTATTTTTCTTTGTGTTCTTTTTTCATTATTCGATAATGATAATTTATTTTCATATAATAAAAAAAATACACTCATGAAATCCAGCGTAGCAGCATCAACGTCCGGCGTTAATGTTCCTTGAAATTCAAGGAACATTAAAACGACAATTTTATTGCCAAGAATGGGCATTGGCGTTGACTGATCAAGTGTGGCCACTCAATTTAACGCGGTAATAAATAACGCAATATTTATCGCAATGATGGGCATTGACGTTTCCCGTTAGTGTGGCCCCAGCATAAGGGCCAATTCTTTACAATTTTCGTTTTCCTTAAACAAGCGAACCCCTGGGGAGTATGGGTACAGTACGACGAGAAGAAAAAGCGATCCGTCAGTTATTTTTCAATTATTCTAAAGGAAACATCCGTAGGGAATTTAGGACGCGCACGTTACGTATTTGTCCCGAACTAAAGTGGATCTATAGATATTCTCATGTAGGTCGACGCCTAGTTCGGAATGTTAATCGTGCGCGAGTTATACTCCAAGTCCAACTGTGTATAGTTTGTTATTTGTTATAGTTTAGTCCAACTGTGGATAGTTTGTTATTTGAAAATTACACAATAATTTTCGTGGACGCTTGGGAGTTCCTACGTACGAGAGCAGACAGGACCATTTCGACATAAATTCTCTAAAAGATCGATGCACAGTGGCTGATATGGTACTGTTACACAGAGTAATCCACATTACTACAGATAGTCCATATCTTGTAGAATCTTGTTGAACTTGTGCTTTTTCGTTCCACCGCGATTGGCTCACAATTCTCGCACGTTTAAGGTCTGTCGCGCTAACACGCACTACGGGAAAAATCTATCGCTCACAGGCTGATGTGCACATAAGACTCCCGCTTCTCTACCATGGACATTTTTAACGTTAACTCGTTTACTCGTATTATAGAAGACCCCAATTCAAGGTGAGAGCGTAATATTGAACTGTAAAGCAGCTGGTAGGCATGCATAAAGACGAAACTACTCGACCAATTTGGGTAAAATTTGGTATGCGGAGTCATTTAGATTTCTTTTTTTTTCTATTTGGATTATTCACGAAAAACGGCCCTAACACAATGACATTTTGAGTAAAAATAGTCTTTATTAGTTCTAATGAAGAACTTTTACTGTTTTTATTTTTTGGCAAAAAATATGTTAGTTTTAAAAAAAGATAGTAGTTTTTTCGATCCGTACAAAACATGTATGTAGCTTGCTTAGGTAGTGTGGGACTGTTTATTATAATACATATGTACATGTTAAATTGAAAGAAGTAGAATAAGTCCGATCGAAAGCCAAATGTTACCGCTGGTCTAAATATAACTTCTAAAGGTTGGCAGATAATGCCTTGCTGTCGCCGGCAGTGTGGAATAGGGCTATGGCCAATAAGCGCGCGGCGGCTAACCGGGCGGTATAGGAGGGAGAAGACGCGTCGACTTGTTTTTTTTTCTTCATATTTTAGGATTTCATCTTGTTTACTAAATGGAGAGCTAATGGGCCCTTTTTCAGTTGACCGCTAAGACCCATATGCTCAGGGTCGGTTAAACTCACAGGTTAACACCCATTCGGCGGCCTCCACGTATAAAGTGCGAGCCCGGGTAGGACACTGGCCTACGAGCCAGTTTCCCCCAGGAGTCAATCTTCTGGCGTTCCTGGGCGGTTTGCGCACCGTGCGGCGTCAGCCAATAGATTGTGCATTCTGACTGACAGTAGGGGGAGTCTGGAAACAGTACTGTCTCCTACAGAGCGGGGGTAGTTGTTCACCTTACGGCGACTGCTTTTGAAACGACCAATCGGCTATCCGAATCCGGGTGAAAGCCGGATAAAGGACGCCGTGGTCTGCGATAGATTCGGCAAACGCCGTATCACCGCTTCGTAAGGGAAAGGACTGCGCAAGCGACTTCGAACCCGTAATAATTCAGGAGACCAGAGTAATCTGGTTGCAACTGGTAGTAAGAGCACGAGTGTCGGCCCCCTGAGTGACTAACCTGGCTATCTCGCGGTAAGGCGTTGGCTTCTTACGGGCATGTGGCGGAACTTGACTGTGGACTGTTTTATACTAAGTCTTCTGCGCTCACCTCACGGGAGACAGAACGATTAATATTGTTAAAACTTCCTGTGGTGACGGGATCGCCCGTTGTAGTCGAAAGCTCTAGTTGTCTACTAAATTACCTACTTTAGTTGGTCTGTAAACTGACACGGTGTCCCGTCACTGCTCGTTAGGTTGCATCGTTTTAGCATAGTAAGGAGATTGGGCGAATATGTACCTATTCGGTATACTATTAGTCGCCATACGAGGCGCTGTGTTTGTTAGTTCTGCTCTCGCTGAATTGCAAATTGGAAACGCCGTTCCAGCCACCCCTCACTGTCCCCACTTTCAAGGATACCTACAGTGAGGCGGATCGGCGAACCTTGAACACAGCCAGCGGATAATAGGATGTTAAAATCGAGGAAATTATATCGGCCAACATGAATTTCTCACAATTTTCCAACCACATTTATATAGTGGTTAGGTTGACTGATCTCACATTGTAAGGTCCAGGTTTCGATTTGCTGGATCATAATTTTCCGCTGGGATAAAATTAACGGAATTGCATTTTCAGTTCTGTCGATCGAATGCAATAACAAGACACACACTTACACACATGTTACTCGCACACATACATATAAACACGTCATAGTATGGTTGGTTATATGAGATTGTCTTATGACAATAAACCCGCACATTGTGAAATTTCGCAATAAAGAGTAGAAAGAAACAAACGAACAAACATTTACACAAAAATGCCAATTTATCACTGGATGAAATAAGAGTTGAAATTCAGGCTAAATATACAAGTTTTTGCAAAAGAGTAAATCATTCACTTAATATCCTGAGAGGTACCATGGGTGTACTTTAAATTCTGGGTATACTTTGTTCGATACTTGCGTACGATACTTCGATACACAGTACCTATTGCGTTAAAAAACGCGCGGCCGCTCACGCCTGCAGAGCTACCAATGTTGGAAAAAAAAGTATCGGTTTTATTTATTTATTTATTTATTCGTTACATATACATTCAAACGCAATACTTCAAAAGAAATATAATGTACAACCCAAAAATACCGCTATATGCTTCTAAATTTAGGCATACATCTGTCTGTGCTTAGGCCAAATTGCATAAATTACATGTTAGTTTGTATGATCAAAGTATATCCAGAATTTAAAGTATACCCATGTTACGGTAGTCACATTTGTGTTGCGATTATTTTGTGTGAAATAATATGATATTCGTAGCAATTCGTTTAAGTTTTCAAGCGCCGCGCATGCCTTTTCCCAGCGCAGCTGATTCACTAGTCACCCTTCCACAAATGTAAGCTTCAAATAATATCATCACAAGTGGGTGGCACTGTCACATCTCATAATGCAAGTTGAAATTAGAAATGGAGAATGGAATAAGGCCGCTTTATAGCCCCAACCCTCTTTACTTTCCCAGACGGTAGAAAATGCAATTTAAAATTTCAGCCAACCGCGAAAGAACCGGAAGGACGACGTCTTCGCGATTGGCCCGGTTGCGATGCTGTGTGACTTGAAAGCTATTTAAATAGAATAAAGCGCCGTGTTACGAACCTAACAATAAATGCACTCTCCATAAATTCTATAGCAATCCGTAAGATGTGACGACCGCGTAAGCCTTACAGGTACTCATCGGAAAAAATATTTGGGGAATATGAAGTATTGGATTTGAGACAGCTCTACTTACAATTCTGTGTAAATTTTATTCAATTCAAATACAACAGGACATTCTCACAACAAATGCATACAACACGGCGATCCGTTGCCAAAAAAATTGATATTTCCCGAATGATGACCTCTTTTGGTCAAAGGCATTTTACTGTTTTGGGCCCCAGGGAATATAACCTAATAGAAGATGAAATTAAAACAATTCAGACTAAAGATTCCTTTAATAATCAGCCATATGTGGCTAATAAATGAAGGTCGTGAAAAGAGCCACAAATTATTTGATTGTCTAGTATGATTTTTATTTTTATTTTTTCTTCTTTTATTTTTATTTTTTTTTTATTGTGTAGGTATCTATCTATCTATTTACTATTATTATGATTTCGATTTTTATTTATTTACTCGATAATTTTATAATTTCAAATATCTCTTGATGATATTTTAATTTATTTTTTTAACATGTTTATGACAAAGACTTAATTTAGAATTTTAGTTTTTTTTTTTTGTGTGCACAGGTAAAATATTTCCTGGTATACCTGGCTTAGTACAGGCCTAGGCCTTATTAGGCGGTGTTGACGTAGTGACCAAGATGCTGCAGTGTGCTCTATTTTTCGCTTCTGGTCCAAACACATTTTTTTTTTGTAATGCTGCAGGAAATTATATTTTGTGCTTTGCCTTTAATAAATAAATAAATAAATAAATAGAAAATAAATATTTTATTTTATTAAGTAACGTACAAAAAAAGAACTGGACATGCAGATTGTTGATAACAGTTACAGACTGATACATAATAGTTACAAACAAATAGTTACAAGTAAAAATTAAACCTCTATCCATATATTTATGGGAGCATAACCAAGGCGAGGCGAAATCGACCAACTACTAACTAGACCTACACGGTCTGTAACTGGCTGTGGCTATAATATACTTATCCAAATGATGAAATAAGGTAGGAAGAGGGCTGTAGAGAAACATTATTTCTTCGGTGTAATGCAAGAAGTCACTAACTAACAAATACATATTTTTCGGTAAATAGTCATCAAAATTGTCGTGCATTTGTGTTTGAAACAGAAAATATATTAATTATAAGTATGTATTGTATTACATTTTTAACTGATTGAAATATGTAATAGATGTATTATTTTACTTCATTTACTAAGTTTTCTTTCATTCTTTATATTACCATACTGATTTACATATTTATATAACTACTACCTACATGTTCAATTATTCAAGATTTCTAATCCATCGATTTCTTAAATATCGTTTCATTTATTTTCTTTATATCCCACTAATCGCAATTTGAGCAACAGGAAAATTCTGTGGAGCAATAAATCATAGCCAGTGATAGGGTGGCCAGCAAATCTCAGATCCGCCTGATATGAAATCCAAAAGTTAATTAAAAGAGTAACGGCCTTAGAAATCTGTAAGACGCGAGATGAAAATTTTCCAAGGAGAGATGAGTAAAATCAAGAATTGGCCTGACAGGCGGAGATAATATAGAGCGAAGAACCGTGGAGATGAATTTACAAAAGTTTTCAAGGAGGGAATCGAGGACGCTTTGTCATTCGTAGGGCAGTAATTACATTTGAATCGTAGTGTCCGTGTGAGATGGCTCTTTGTTTATCCAAGGTCATGGTTATAGTCAAACTGTTCATCGTCAATATAGGTACACAAAATTGAGAGACCATTATGTAATGTGGCCTTGCGATAAAATGTTATACAGGATGAGTTTTTATTTAGTGGCATCGTTGTAGTGTGTGAAACAGTACGACGAACTAAACAACTTTAGATATTATTTTTTGGGAAAAACAAAAAAAAAATATTTTAAATTTGTTTTTTTTTAATAATATAAAAAGCTACGAGTACGAATCGTTATCTAGTGGTAGGTAAAATATCGCTAATATTCTTTATTTCGATTTTCCCAACATTTTCGATTTTCCCAATTTTTTAATCAAAAGTTACTTACATCCTCGTACTGATGCACCCACTACAAGGATGTCACAAATTAAAAACTCACCCTGTAGAGACGATTGACAAAATCCTTAACAAGCCTGGGCCTGAAAAATAGGCATGTACAATAATAGGAAGCAAGCCAAAATATATCTATAATAGAAAAAAATCGGTTGTCTGTAAAGTCGGTTTACTGACGATAGTTGAAGAACGTGACAACGTCATAAGAAAATACTGACATTTAAGATTCTGATATTGTTTATTACAAACACCCAAAAATATATGCTTTTATACTTACCGATTTGACTACAACATGTAAATGTATTATTGTATAGCAGTATAATTGTATAATTGTTTATTGTTTAAAGTTTATTGTTTTTTTAAATTTGAAAGTTTGAAATCTCAAACTGTTAAATAACGGTTTGAGAAGCGTTTGAGCACGCTGCGCCATCTATCGGTAGGTAATACGTCGTAAATAAACAATATCAGCGACATTTCACCAACCGCTAGATAGCGCATCGTAATGATAGCTTTTCAACCTTTTTTTATTTTATAAAAGTTGCTTACTTTGTTGCACTTCGTTGTACCCACAAGAAAATTGTCCGTTCAGTAATAACATTCCGTATATCAAGAATACATATAAAATTATGTCAAGAATTTAAATCAATCTAGTGATTTTCATTTGTACTATTTTAGACTGAGGTTAGTAAATAATTCTTGTCGCAACCGGTAGATGGCAGCATTTATATTGAATAATAAATATAATAAATGGAACGCCTCAGAGCGAGGTAACGCCGCATGAGTCATGTTTTTTCGTACGTGCAGCAGGCTCCATCGATTCATAAGACGTTGTCACATCAAAAAAAAATTAAAAAAACAGGTTTTTCAAAAACACAACCATGTATTGCATTTCAAAACACTGAAAAATACACGTCGCATAAATCTAATATTAACTAAACTTTATCTTAAGACAAAAAAAATAACTAAATAAAACACGAAACATCAACAAAACAAAAAATATCTATTGAATGTAGTGTAACTATTGAGCAATAGGTAGATAGTATTACTTTTTGACTTTTGCGTACAAATTAAAAACACGACAAAAATAAATATATATTTATTTTCAGAAAATTAAGCGATTCTCTTGTCATAGTATTAATGTGGGAACATGGCAAATTGTAAAAATACTCCGCCTTTCCGGACCCAATCTAGTCAATCGACATACCGCAAAAAAATATTTTCGAAAAATCAGTTAACTGACCGTTTGAAGAGTGAGATTTCCATTTTTGTTTTTCAATGGCACGATTATCGCTTGTCTATATAAATTGGTAGATAATTGCCTTGACGCGTAAATTTTATTATAAATAAAATTAACAGCTTTAATTAATTTCCCGGAAAACGATACAATAACGCCTCTGTCTTCGCGGATTTCCGCGTTTATTTATCGATAATGGTATTCCAGAGCACACTAAAAGTAAAGAGTAAAATCTACCAGAGGTAAAATAGTCTTAGTTGTGTTGTGTGTTAGGTGGTGAACGGTTTCGTGCAGCTTGGGCCACAAGATCTATTTTGTTCTCGAATCGGCTCAACTCACGATTCAGCTCCTATTCAGAAGCCTCCTCGAGTGGAAGGCTACACCGGGTAAGACTCCCGTGTCTCAGGCCTCAGAGCTGGTGGACCGGTTTCTCTCGGCAGAATTGCATCCCGGCGGCACTGGACGGTTTGCGCACCGGTCGGCGAAGCCAATCGGTTGTGCATTCTGACTAATTGCTGTAGGGGCTGGAGACTATGGAAACACACTGTTTCCTAAGCAGCGGGGGTGGATGTTTCACCTAATGTCATGAAACTCTTGAAATGACCTTGGGCCACTCGATCCTGTGTGGCATTACGGGCAAAGAACGCCTAGGTCCGCGATAAATTCATTTTGAATTATCGCTGTTATACAACAGGTAGAGGTTGCGTAAGCGACATCGGACTTGTAACCAGTCGGGAGGACGGAGGTATCCTGAAGGTTAATTCCAGACGGAGATATGCTGCCAAAACTGGTAGTTAGGGGGTGAGGGTGCCCGCTGTGTACCTTTCTCGGTGCCTCGCCGTAAGGCGTTGGACTCGGGACAACGGGTTGCTGGTGAACTAGACAGTAGATTGTCTTGTCCCCAAGTTTTCTACGCTCATCCCACGGCTGAAAGAATTATCTATATCGTTATACCAGCCTGGGGCGACGGGTTCGCCCGTTGTAGTCGACACCGCCATCCAGTTGTGTTGAAAGTTAACAGTGAACTTATCAATAATAAATCTCTCAAACGGGATTATTAAGCCCTGCTCTTTAACCAATTTAAATTCAATTATACTGGATTAACAACAATAAACCGATTTGCGGGTGGCGTCGACCCGAGTTTTCAAGTACAGAATGTGCAAAAAAGTAGCGGTACTTTTAAATCAAATCAAGAATATTTCATATATTGAATTACAAACAATATTACACAATTTTTTATCCAATGTTTTAATATGTTGCTATATACATGTAGGTAATATTATTACGTATATATCACAGATATCTAATACAATAAGAATAAAATATATGATAATAATAAATAATAATTTGGAAAAAATATAAATATTTGGAAAAAAAATTAGACAGAAAATAGATACAATATTCAGAATTGTCTTTGCATACTCCATCATATTGGACATCAATCCATAGTTTTAGTTTAACTTTAAATATGTATGTTTAGATTTAAAGTATTTTTATGCTTTTTAAAAGGTGTTGTACATTTTTGAGACCTGAAATATGACATGTTTTCGGCCAAATAATGATAGTAATGTTACGGGGAAAGACGCTAACGTCGGTTAGTTTTTTTTGTAAAAGACGTGGTTTTTTTTGCCCAAAGAACATAGTCATTCTCTGTTTTAAATACAGGCGATGTACATCCAGAAATTAATATTCACAAAAATAATATTTAGAAAGGTATCTATATGGTATAGAGTTAATCACATTAAGCACTGGTTTCTATTCTTTTATAGTGATCTAAAACCGCTATACCAGCGCTTTCCTAACCATTGATACTATAATTATAAATGGATTGACATAGACCAAAGTTTTTTTACTTATATATATTTTAACCCAAGTTGAGTCTATAAATCCTCTAATACAGTGGTTCCCAATTAGTTTTTCCCGCGTACCACTTCAAGAAAGACCCCGAACTCGCGTACCCCTTATTGCAGGAATGAAAAATAATAAAAGAAATCACTTTTTTTAACATTCAGTACCATCAAAATAATGTGATAAATATGCACATTTTTCTTTGCACAACTCTGAAACAATTTAGTAGTAGTTAGGTGAAGCACCGCGTCGCGATGCTTGACAAGCATCGCGTCGCGGGCTGGGAGGGGATTGTCAACCGCAGGAAATATGCGAATATTTTTTTTTATATTTACCAAAAATGCCTAATTTTGTAGTTTATACCAGGGAGTCACGCCAGTCATCAACCAATTACGTCTAATTAATGTTACTCTCTGGTATAAACTCAAAATTAGGCATTTTTGGTAAATATTAAAAAAATATATTTGCACATTTCCTGCGGTTGACGATCTCCTCCCAGCCCGCGACGCGATGCTTGTCAAGCATGCTTGATCGTCTAGAGAGCCCCTTAGGAACCCCACTATACGCCAGGTGCACAAACTTTGAAATAAAAAATATCTTCGGCCTCAGGAGCCCTTCAAACCTTACTTTCTGGATGACCCTCGAACTTCAAACTACCTCTACCCTTTTTAGACATACATACTGTATAAAGGAGCAAATGTCAGATCAGTCTAAACACGTTAAAAAGATTTAAGAATCTAATAGATACTTAACACATTAATTGTAATTGTAGTAAATTTCAGTAATTGTAAAGAAATTTTAAAATATCTAAAATACATGTGAAACGTAGTAAGTATATGCGAAGGATTTCTTTGAGTAGCAATAATATTACGACGCTCTGGTAGAGTTTTCAGAATGGTCAACTAAATAAAAACAGTCACTTACCCAACATTAACCATCAACAGCCTAATGCTACGTAAGGTTTCCGACCTCGCCCCTTAAAAATAGCATAATGTAGAGCGATAAAACGGAAATAAGAAAAAGAGTAGAGTTAGCTCCGACATTCCGCTAATACGTACTTTTACGACCTAGTTAGATTTACGACATGCTTTTGGAGGGCGAGAGGAATAACTACGCAGTGTATTGGAATTGTGTTTGGTGTGGCTTAGAGCAACTGTCCTTAAACTTTTTTAGAAACGGAATCATTTGTTAATCTCTTAAATTTAGGAACTCCTAAGCCAAGGGGTTTATAAAGGGCGGCAAAATCCCGCGGATACGGAAACTAGCGAAGATTAATATACAAATGGATCAACTATACAAGTAAATATCAAACAAAGGCACAATATAAAGATACAGAATATACTAAAGAAAAATAGACAATAAATAATATTAATCGCTTTCACAATACTAGATTCTATCCCTCCTATTTTCATACATCGGCTGCAAGGTGTTTGTATATTGGTCGATTTATTTACCATTTCCCTTCATTCATTAAAAGGCGAGTGCTCCTCAACCTTAAAAAGTGCACCCTGGCGTATTTTGTTTTCCGTCTTAGGATCACTCCTGGCCCAGCTGGTACAATTCATTAATTAAGGGCCGGCACCAAGCAAACGCGAAAAATCTCATTCGTAGTCTCACTTTTGTAGCAATATAACGAAATTTTAATGTTTTAATTATATAAATTATACAATACGTAAATAATTACAATACGTATGTAAATTAATTAACGGTTTAATTTATATACGTATTGGTAAATAAAGGTCTAAAGTCCATTTTGATTAAAATCTCATTGTGTAACTCAAAGACTGAGATTTACGTAATGAGGGTGAAAATTTTCTAAAATGCTTTTACTGGTCTCACTTTTACCTACTTAAATTACTTCGGAAAACGTTTTAAATAAACTGCAAATCCTAATATACATACAAATTTACAATGAAATATAGCAAATTAAATTTAAATTTTTTCCAATTCCGATTTTTTGCTAAATTTTACTGAAAAATTAAAATTCTTATAGAGGATTCATCCACTTGCAGACTTAGAAATTGACAAAAGATGTGTTATATAAAAAATCGTTTTCTCAAATTATAAATCTATTTTAACTCGTTTTTATCGATATCCCACCGCGTATTTCTCATAAGATATAAAAAAATAAGTTAATAGTAAAAACACATTAAAAAAACAAGCTTTTATTAAAATGCTGTGTCCTGAGCAAACCCTGGGTGCGGCAGACATGTCATAGTAGAACTTAGAACGGGCTATCATAATTGAATGCTATACAGAGTTTCGTGCTGTTGACCGTTGAGGAGTCCCCTCGTTGGAAGCCAACCCTGGGTGTAGCAGCCCTATCGCGGTGAAACTCATAACGGGCTATCATAATTGAGTGCGTATACAAAATTTCGTTTCGGTGAGGAGTCCCCGCGCCGGGAGCCAGCCCTGGGTTCAACAGCCATGTCATGGTGAAATTTAGAACGGGCTATCATAATTGCATATGTTTACAGAATTGTGTGTCTGTGCTGTTGACCGTTGAGGAGTCCTATCATCGGGAGCCAAACCTGGGTGCAGCAGCCATGTCATGGTGAAATTTAGAAAGGGCTATCATAATCGAATGCGTATAGAAAATTGTGTGTCTGTGCTGTTGACCGAAGAAGTGTATCCTCGTCGGAAGCCGATCCTGGGTGTAGAATCAGGTCATGCTCACCCCAAAAATGCATTGTCATTAAAAAAAATGCGTTGTCGTGAACCATTATGTAAAATGTCAACTTCATAGGATAAGAGGTTCTATTTCAGCTGCAAGTTTTGATCTAAACAAACTAAGAAACTAACAAAAATTGCAAAAAGTAAATAAAAGCTTGTAATAAATTAATTAATTAAACTGTTATATGAAACCTTCGTTCATCATAAAACATTGATATAAAATGTATAGTTAAAAGATTTGTAATTATTAAAACCTTTAATTTTATTTTAGCAGTGTCGTTTTGCCGCATCCGCACATATCGCCCCAAGCATAACAAGTATCTGAGACTTTAGCGTCTAATAAATACACAAAAAGTTAAATACTGACATGATAATATATTCCTTGATTATTACCACTTATCTTTCACCAATCTTTCACCAAGCTAACGCAAGGGTTCACACATGCATTAAGGCTCCCTTCCGATTTGACGCGACTAAAAATTTTGGTATTTTTGCAATGCCACGCGCCTGCGCGCTTTCGATATATACATAAAGATGTATAGGTATACCGCGGCGACAATGGAATACGTCCCACCGTTGGCAGTGGCCAATTACGAATGACGATTTAGGTTTCGCGCGTCGCCAAATATAGTCGATTTGGCTTTTCAATTATAATATAATAAATTATCAAATGAATAGTTTTTTATAAAGTAAAAATTAGATTACAATAATAAAATAACTTAAGATCACTGTGTTATTTTTTATATCACTCAAAAGTATCTTTAATAAATAGATAAAAAATAATGTTTGGCCATAACATTTATAAAAATTACGTAATTTCAAACATTTTTTTCTTATATTTTTTGTATGGAAGTTCCAAAAACTGTCTTGGTACTATGCAAAAAGACCATACGCTGGTGTAAATAGTATTTTTTAATATTGAGAAAAGGTTCATCTCTAGGTTTTCAAAAACTGAAGACAAATCTCGCTCGTTTTTATTTTTTTGGAAAACAGTAACAGAATAAAGATAATTTACAATTAATATGGAAATAATTTACCAATTTCGTTTTGGCAAAATGATAGCTTAAGGACCGGGTTTTTAAAATCCCGCATAATTGTATTAAAATTCTTTTTCGTGTTCTCACAACCAGGCCACAAAATTATGCTTCATATAGCTTTTGGCCGCCACGGCCGCCACGGCCTCTTAAGCGAAATTATGCGTTTCATGCATTATGACGAAAGTCTACTAATTATACTACGATTTTCCGCCCCATCCACTGTATTCGCCTGACCTGACCTAGCACTGTCAGACATCCACCTATTCCCTAAGCTCAAAAGTTCTTGAGGTGTACAGAAATTTAAGACGAATAACGACGTTACAGCTGCTGTAGGGGAGTATTTTGCAGGTCTTGGGAAAAAGTATTTTTATAGCGTAGATGGTTAAGTGCGTAAAGCTTAAAGGAGGCTTTGTCGAAAAATAAAAACAATTATGTTAAGTTAAACCGAGTATTTCCTTGCTACGCTAGGTACTTATCATTCCGCCCTCGTATATACCCGCACTGGATCAGCCAGTGACGTAACAAGTCCTGAATAAAGGTATATTTTCAAAATACGCCACACTATACCGAACTATTATTACAAGTAAAGTACTACAAATGATTCCAGAAGCTAACGGAAAGTCGGGTACCTCAATGAAATATATATTTTTGAATAACTTAGACCTTCAGAATAATGGTTGATTATGGGCAAAAATCGCTCAATACATGGGAAGGGGGTCAAATCGCTCTCATCAATTTTGTTTACACTAATAAACACTAAATTACATCAAGCGACCAAATGGTACTAATATAACCCTAGAACGGGCTAGTCCCAGTTGGGTGACAGAAACAAATAAGCAAAAGGTTAAGGTTTTGCCATTCGGTTCCTGTTATTTTTGTAAGCTAATCAATGTTTTATAGTAATTATTTCTTAAATAAATAAATAAATAAATAAAAAGATAGTTCGGAAGAGTACATACAAATGAGTATAGAGGGCGTTAAATTTTATATAATTATTTGAGGTTTCAATCAAATGTCATTAAGATAATGAAAGATGCATTGCATCAATGTATCAAATATAAACAAGATAAACAAAAAATATCAGGATGAAAAGGTGAATAATTAAATATACTTTGATTTCAATTGAACATAACAACAAAATAAGACTGATTTTATTAAATATCTGTAGTTAAAAAGGTGACAGTACTTTACTTTACTCGTCCTCTCTACCTTGTTTATATTATACAAAGTTATAGAATAACATACAGGTGAGTTTTAATTAACAGTACGTGCAGGTAAGCAACTTTTGATATTTTTTAAATACATTTCAAAGTTTAAAGAACTTGACGGATAAAAGTTAGAAAAGCGTTTGAGTGCGCTGCGCCATCTAGCGGTATGTAAAATATCGCTAATAAACGATATAAGCGATATTTTACCTACCGCTAGATACCGCATCGTGCTTAACTCTTGTTGTACTATTTTTTTTTTTTTTAATTTTCAATTGAAAAAAAAACTTCCATTGGTTTTCCCCACAAATTTTTATCAAACGTTGCTTACTTGCTCGTACTGGTTCCCTCCTCAAAGGATGCCGGTTAATTAAAACTCACCTGAATAAGATGTTTGAAAATATTCTAAACTTGATTTTGTAAATCCCATAGACCTTGGGCGATTTCTTCAAATCTAATCGTAGTCCAATTCATAGCTTTAAAATATCGAGTGCGAGGGTACACAACCCCTTTCGCATCAAACGTTTATTTGTATTATGTAGTTCTCTTGTCTATGCCACAGACGCGCATCATATCACATCACAACGCATCCCGGAAATGTCATCAATGCTACCGCCAAATGTCATTATCCGCGTATAATGCTAATTTGTGTGATCGGAAACGAGATAGTATTCCTCAGGGCATTACCTGATACAGGGTACTAGAGTTGGCGAACGAATGTTAATATATTTCCCAGGGCAATATTGTGTATTAGTACATATAATCGCGACCGCCATCTCCTGCGGGACCGCCATGCATTATAAAAGCGATTTTCAACGCAATCTAAAGCAATTTGGAAAGAATGAAGTATAGATTTGTTGGATTCCACTACACTACACAACATTACAGTCTGTTCTGGAGTGATAACTGTATTATAATTGATTACATAGTATACCTATTTTATACAATTTCGATAAAATGAATTATTCAAAATATTTCATGAACAAGTAAATATATTAAAAAGAATAATAAACACGACTGTCGTTACAGAAAGAGAACTATTGTATGTATTTATAATTATTTTTATTACGGTTTTTAGAAACATTTGTAGTTTATGTATTTATCCATATAGATACATGTATATTTCCGGAATGTACTCAACTAGACCTTTGATTTGACACCAAACACGAGATGTTTTTTGACATTTAGACATTTGGATATAGACAACAACTTACTTGATATTTGGTCAATTAAGGTAGCCTATGACACTAGGGATGACATAACGATTCTAACAATACCACACACTTCTAAATCGGTTCAAGCGTTTAGAAGTTCTGGTGGAATAAAGAAACGGAAAACATGATGAACGTCGATTTGAGTCAGTCTTTAGGGAGAACTCCAGTCATGTAAATCTTGTTAGGCAGGTCAGTTAACACTCCAGGGTGATCTTCCTCTAAAAGTTGTAATACTTCAATCGGCACTGAGTCTGGTCCAGGCGACTTTCCTTTCTTGTCTGATTGTAATGCCCGTAGTACCCCTGACCTTAAAATAGAGGGACCAGAGCTATCTGTAACAATTGCCATTAGGTTTCTCGAGCTATCTGCGAACATGTTGATTATGTATTCATTCCAAACTGTCTTTATGCTTTCCACATTCAGAAGAATGTTGCCTCTGGTGTTTACTATGGGAGCTATGGAGCGTCGGTTATGCCCTACCATTTTTTTGATGTGCTGTGCATATTGAAGCTGTCATGTTTCTTGAACAACTCTTCCATGCATTCACGTTTTTCTGTGAAGAAATGGTCTCGTGAGCAGACCATCTCCCTACATATTTTGTCGTCTAGTTCTTTATAGAGTGCTGCGTTATGTTTGTTAAGCCTCCGTTGCTCCATCAAGTGTATAGTGGAGTCGGCTATCCAGTCCTTTCTTTTTATCGGTGATAGTTGCAAAAAGTGTTGGCATATTTCGTTCACTTTCAACTTCAAACCTTCCCACGTGTCATTGATGGTGGATGTTGTATTCATATGAATTGATGCCCACTGGTTAATCTCATTAAACACTTTGGCTCTAGTATTAGGGTCTACAAGTTTTCTCACGTTCGGTCGCCTGTCAATTTTCTATTTCGGCACACGTTTCAGTTTGCATCTCATGACCACAACTATGGGATTATGATCTGATCTAATATCTGCGCCAGGGTTGGTTTTAGCACTTAATATAATAATAATAATAATAAAAACTCTTTATTCTTAAGAAAAGGCGAGCTTATTGCCTGCAGGCAATATTTTAGAGCTAATATACAGTTTCGGTATCGCCTGTTAACCATAAAATAGTCAATTTGGTTTCGTACTATATGTTGAGGGGTGTGCATTGGTGAGGTCTAGGTGTACAGCCTACGCGGTGGTAATTTAAAAAGTGTGTTTACAATTATGAGATCACGCTCCTAACAGAATTCTATCAGGGTATCTCCTCTCGCATTACGCACACCCAACCCATACTCGCCTGTCACTCCTGGAACAACATTCGAACCCACTTTAGCGTTCATGTCCCCCATTACGATATTAACCTCATGATTTTTAGTAAACTTGAGTAAAGTTTCAATCTCAGAATAGAGCTCATCCACGTCTTTTTGCGGTTTTTGCTCGGTGGGCGCATACACCCGAATGATATTAATGCAATAAGGCTTTGCGTCCAGCCTTATCATCATTACCCTGTTCGAAAGGGGTATAAAGTCCATAATACAGTTTGAAACCTTACTACTCGGCAGTATTGCTACTCCATAAGTTTCCGATGGTTTTTCGTCTGCAGATTAGTATAGCACCTTACCGTTCGATGTAAGATGTTTGCATTTACCTGGCCATTTAATTTCGCTGATTCCCATTATATCTACTTTCAAACGACCCATTTCCTTAATTATGTTCGGAAGCTTTCCATCCTGTTTTAAGCTTCTAGCATTCCACGTTCCTATTCTAAGAGTTTCCACCCGGGGATTCTGAGCACCCCTAACCCATTAAAGCGGCTTTAGGTCGGGAAGATCGACTGTGTCCAATCTCTTGGTTTTCACAGATTTTCTTTTCGTTCATATGTCTAAACGTACCCAGGTTGACGTCGTATATACCGACTTTAGTAAAGCTTTTGACAAAGTTGATCATCTAATTCTTATAAAAAAGTTGCAACTGGTCGGCATACAGGGCGATCTTCTAAGGTGGTTTGCCTCTTATAAAAAAAACGCTCTCAAAGTGTAGTATTGGGTGGATTTAAGTCTGAATGGGTAAAAATAACATCTGGAGTCCCACAAGCTAATCTACTAGGACCACTATTTTTTACTATATATTTAAACGTTATCAACCAATGCTTCAACCTTTGTAAATTCCTCCTTTTTGCTGATGATATGAAGGTGTATGCACCGGTAAGGACATTGGACGATTATTTATCATTTCAAAAAGATCTAGATAGACTGTCTCTTTACTGCTCGGCAAACCGATTACACATCTTAGTGTACAATTGTTTGTTTTACAAGGAATACTAAAACGCTAAAATTTAGCTACAATTTAAATGGACTTCTCATCTCAAGAAAATCTGTTATAAAGGACTTGGGTGTTATTCTAGACAGTAAATTAAATTTCATTTCCCACATTGACACAATAACTGCCAAAGCATACAGTATGCTGGGCTTTATTCTCAGACTAGCCAAGCAGTTTAATTATAATAGGTCCCTTATAATTTTATATTATGGTTATGTCCGCACTTCACCTCGAATACGCTTCACAAATTTGGTCTCCTTGTTACAATATTCACATCAATAGGATCGAACGCATTCAAAACATGTTCTTAAAAAACTTAAATTATCGGTCTTATGTAACTTTTTTAGATTATAACGAAGCTGGTGACTATCATGGGCTTATACCATTAGAAATGAGAAGAGTTAGTTCAGATGTAATATTCCTATACAAGATATTAAATGGCTTTATCGACTGTTCTGAATTGCTTCAGCTTATAAATTTCCATGTACCCCCACGGCCTTCCCGCCAATTCAACTTATTTCATCTACCTCAAGTAAGCACAAACTACGCCCAAAATAATTACATTTATCGAGTATCTCATTTCTGCAATACCAAGCTAAACGAAATTGACCTGTTTAATACAACTGCGACTGCGCTCAAGACTCTTATTCGGGGTCTTCTGAAAGGCAATATTCAAGGACGAGTGAAATAATTATATTATATTATATTTCCTCTTTTCTTCTTTCTTTTCTTTCTTCAATATTAAAATAAACCATAAAATTTCCCTAATAATAAAATAAAATATTATTAAAACAAAAATTAATTCCCTTCCACTTCCTTCTATCCCATTCCTAGGCGACTGTATATTTTTACTATCTTTAAGTGGAAACTTTTAACTTGCATTGTAGTCTATAAATAAAATTCAGATATTTCTCCTGTAATAGCTGTAAGTTTCCTTAATAATAATAAAATAAAAGAAAACAAAAATAAAGGGTCGCCGGGCACTAGGGGCCATGGCTATTTTTGACTTTTCCATTATATAGATACATAAGTACGTGCTATAATACGCAAAAATAATTTAATGTAATTCTACGCAAAAATAAATTAATGCGTTTCTTTATATGTATATTAAGGCAAAATTTCCATTAGCTGCCTTTCGGACTCTTCCACATTTTGAATGTAACCATTTCTGATTCGTTGTTTTGCTATTTGCTTGTACGCAATCATTTTACTAACGCTTTAAAACAAATATTTCTCCAAAAACTCTGAGAATTCGAGGTAAATTAAATGTATACATAAAGCAAAAGCTGAGCGTCGGCTTACCATCAAAAGGAATGCCCGTTAGAAATTAGCATGATAACATTTCCGCGCGTAGTGCCATTTGATACAACGATAACGACAGTTCCGGCTAGAGGCGAATGTATTAGGCCATGAACCAAAAACAACCCCCATTTTCAAAGTCGTTGACACGAAATGACCTCGCACTCACTCGATATCTTAGTCTCGTAGCGGTTGATCACAGCGGTGGGGAAACAGTATAAAGACCTATCGCTGTAGCTCTATAAAACAAAGGACAGTGGGCATTTTGGAAACCCCACCAATAGCGACGACTTATGTCGTTAAAAATGTCGTTAAAAGGGCGCCCCTCAAGGGTCCCACCTAGGACCCCATCTCTTTAATGTACATATTCACGACATCGGAAAGTTCTTTAATAAAACTAATTACTTACTCTACTGACGATATAGAAGTGTTTGCTGAGGTACGCAGCTCACACGATTGTCTTAGTAGAGACCGCGTAAAATTTCACGGTCTCTCGCCTAAACGCTCAGATCACACGTATTGCATTTATTGAACACCAATGCACTGAAACCAAAAAGGGATAGAAATCCTTTAAAGGAATGGAAGTATATTCCTTTTTAGTTTCAGTGCATTAGTGTTCAATAAATGCAATACGTGTGATCTGAGCATGTGGGCGAGGGACCAAGAAATCTGGCGCGGCCTGTATAAAACAAGATTTAACCGGTCGGGCGCCAACAATGCCTATAGGCATTTTGCATCGTTTGACAGGTCCGCGCGAACCCCTTTCGGACTCCTCCCATATATTAAATTAATATATAATACACATTACTAGCAAAATTAATTACTAGGTAACAAGAGGAAATTATAAAAAAACGATATTATTAGTATGTATATACAGAATCGACCAAAAAGTAGCGCCGCAGTTCTTTGCGCGCGAAGGCTGGCTTGCGACCGGTTAAAGAACCGTTCTGATTATTGCCTTCGAAATAAACCGCCCTACTTTCGTATGATCGTTTGAGGATCCATATGCTTTATGATTTTAACAAAACAAAAAAACATTGCTGGTTGAGTTGTCTTAATTTTACTGAAATTTGATTGATGAATTTTAGAACAATAAATTGAAGTGTTCTATAAAACTTCGCTTTAAAATACGTCAAAGGCCATACAATGTTTACACAGCACTAGTGAATAGTACGCCCTGATAGACAAAAGTATTATACAGATGAGGGTTATTTCTACTTTCAGCGAGATTCTACTTTACGTGTTACGTCTCTTTCGTGTGCAGGGAATACGAAAACGTACCAGTTTGCACTGTCAGTCACCATGGCATTATGAGACACAAAAGAGCTACGTCAAAACTCTTTTTCAGGTCACACACATGACGCGGATAGCGTGCCGTAGCCGCGTGTCATGTCACGCCCGCGATGTCGCGTGGGGTTGTAATATTTTCAATTGCAAAATGACTCACGTCAAATTGAATTCTCATATATGCGGGCTGCGATGGAGCGACAAGGCAAATTGCAGCTTTGCAATGAAATTCCCGGCTATCCCCAGTTTGTTAAAACAGACCGAAAATATCATTGGAATCTTGTCATATTATGAGGTCCGTCGAAATCTCTTCGTCTTTATTCAGAAATATGGTTTACATATATACGAGTATGTTGTAAGTCCACTTTTGGTCGAAATGGACTAAAGTAATAAAACGCATTAGGCGTGCCACATATTATATTACGTCCTTATTTAAGTCATACATACCTTAAATAGTCAACTTTGAATCATTTTCATATGTAGTATATTCACTTAGCCAAGTTTTACATGACGCTGCGAAGTATGCCCGTTAATAAAAATAAGCATTGTATTAATTACATTTAACTTATGCTTAAATAATGTGGGCCCGGGACATGCAACTGTATGGAATTTAACTAATAATATTGGTCAGAAAACAATGATAGCAAGTCTATTACTGCAAATAATAATTCAATTAAATGGAAGTGGGTAGTAGTATGTAAATGTAGTATGTCAACTTTAAACAAATCATTTCTGTAACATTTTTATAATTCAATTAGTAATATTTTTTTAATATATAAAGGGATACCTTTGGATTTGGATAGGATACGGTCTTGATAAAGTCAATTACTAATAATAATTTATATTTATTCGGATACGTCGACTGGAAGTATGTCCCGCCTTGCATTCCTTGTGCATTTTTTTTACTAATCTTTCATCACATTCTAGACGAGTTTTGATAAACAGTAAAAAATCGGTTGTGTAACCCCAAAACTTTCCTGGCAAGTACCTAGTTAAGGACTGATTTCATCTGATTTTAAATTTCATAAATAAAATCGATGAACACCCTCTTTCGGCCGGCGGATGAACACGTTTAGGTTCCGTTTTAAAACCACCTCAAGCGGCGCGGTTCGTTTCTCGGTTAGCCTCAGGCGGCTCTGCTTTAATATTTTGATATTTAAATTAATGAGTATGGCGGAATTTGAATATTATTAGTGCAGCTTGTTTATGATATATTCCAACCAAAATTTTTAGTCATTTTGGCCCAGCAAAGCATCTGTGTACCAAATTGCAAGTTTTTAAGTCCAATATTTCAACATTATATATGACTAGGACGCTCCTGGTAGACTGATTTCAACCATAATCTTTTTAACTCTTGCTATGACTAAATGATGACTGCATACCAAATTTCAGCTTAACCTAATTAGGCGTTTGGGCGCTATCGTGGGGAATACATAATTTAGTCTGACATACAGAGGTTCGTTCTCAATACTTTCCCTTTTAATCGGGTAGTCGGCCGGAAATGTAAAATATATTGTCGTAATATTGTGTTAAATTTAGTTTTAGTATCTAGGTCGTACATACGATCACACGGTTTAGGATTAGGGAGTGGGTGTTAGGAGGGTGGGGTGGCGAGGGGTTAGGGGTTTGGCGCGGTGAGGGGGGGGGGGGGGGGGGTTGTCTGCTTGCCAGAAAAGTCTTGGGTGACATAACCGATTTCTTTTATTATTATATTGCCATTATTTTGAAAAAAAAATATTTTTCTAACATTCCACCGCGTTAACCTTGTAATATCTCTCAACCGTGTAAAGTAATTAATTACAATAAACTCATCGCTCGTATTAAGCATCGAATGCGGTTTCATTACGCCGTAATTATAATGCTATTCGACGAGCGCACGAAATGTTATTGGTCAATTTGGGCCGGTTTATTTTCACTTTAAAACAACATTGCAGTAACCACGTTTGAATTATATATGAGGCTGAGCAATTTAATTCCTCTTGAGAACGCATCCATTGCGCAACCGTGCAAGGTTGCCCGAGTGCCGTCGATTATCACACTTCTAATTATTGCTATTAACGTGCTCTTAATATAACATCAGAAAGAGAAACTATTATAGGGTCGTTTGCGGGATATGGGAGATGTCACTGGAGAAAACGTTCGCGGACAGGTTAGTTGAGGAGACAGCAATAGAAAAGTGCAAGAGGTTTGGGACAGCTAATATACTTTCAGATCAGACAGTAGTTTGGCAACTAGAGTTGTCAACTACAGCGGGCGAGCCCGTCACCTCAGGAAGTTTTAACGATTAGTCGTTCTGTCTCCCTGAAGTGAGCGCAGAAAACTTGGACAAAAACAGCCCACCATCAAGCTCCGCCACATACCCGTAAGAGGCCAACGCCTTAACCGCGAGATAGGCGAGATAGAACCTACCCAGCGGGCTTACACTCACGCCCTTACTTCCAATTGCGATGAGATTACTCCAGTCTCTCGATAGGTTACGAGTTTGAGGTCACTTGCGCGGTCCTCTCCCTTACGAAGCGGTCAAACGGTGTATACCGAATCTATCGCGGACCACGGCATCCTTTGCCCGGCTGTTCACCCAGGATCGGGTAGCCGATGGTCGTTTCAAGAGCAGTCGCCGTAAGGTCCGCAACCACCCCCGCTCTATAGGAAACAGTAATGCTTCCATCCCCCGACTGTTAGTCAGAGTGCGCAATCGATTGGCAATGCCGCACGGAGCGCAGACCGTCCAGGAGCGCCAGAAGATTGATTCCTAGGGGAAACTAACCATACGGCCAGAGTCCTACCCAGGCCCGCACTTCATGCGTGGAGGTCGTCGGATAGGCGTTGACCCGTGAGTATGACCAACCCTGAAAAGAATGGGTCGTCGTGGCCAACTCAGCAAGTGCCCATTAACTCCCTGCGGACAGGTTAGTTAAGGAGACTGCGATAGAAAAGTGCAAGAGTTTTGGGAAAGCTAATATACTTTCAAATCAGACAGTAGTTTGGCAATAGAATGCCGGGCTACCCAGCGCCAGCGACAAAGAAGTGCAAGTTTTGGAAAAGCTGATACTTTCAGATCAAAGAATATTTTAGCCATAGAATGCTGGTGTAGTCAGCAGGCCAGATTCCGGGACCCCTGTCGTTGGCGTACTAGGAATTTATCTATTTATCATGTGTCATCTTAATTTTAGCTTGTCGAAACATGGACTTACAAATAGCCTAGAATAGTTGGGGAGCTGTAATTTTAATTAGTACCCCCAAAGTGTTTTGGAAAAGCTGAAAATTCTTCAGTAGACAGTGGATGCAATAAAGAATTCGAAAGATATGGGCAGACTGCTTCATAATCGACCGCCTGGCGTTAGCATCTCCATACACGTCACACATCGGTCTACGATGCATCGGTTGTATCGCGCAATATAATGATCCCAATGGCGTAATATAATGGGATAGAGACGCTGACGCCACGCGTTCGATTATGAAGCAGTCTGACCATCATATGTTTCGAGTTCATTATTGCACTCACTGTCTACTGATGAATTTTCAGCTTTTCCAAAACACTTTGGGGGTACAAATTAAAATTACAGCTCCCCAACTATTCTAGGCTATTTGTAGGTCCATGTTTCGACAGGCTAAAATTAAGATGACAGATGATAAATAAATACATTATTCACATTAAATCGCGTGCCACAGACGCTTCTAATTTACAACAGTAATGTATGTGGTACTAAAGTAATAAATTTAAATTAGATACATTTACGGCAGCATCTGGATTTGCAGCTTCTATATAGTTTCACAGCATCGAACTTTCTAGACTTGCAGCAATAGAGGTAGTGAGTTTTACATCAAACAAAAAAATCGACTTACAACAAAAACGGCCCTCCTTCGGATCCTCCACGACTTCTTGCAGTTATTTGCTTTACTATCTCAAGGAAAAAGGAAAATATTTATTCAGCACAATGTTTACAATGCTCTTAACAACAAATGCGTTCTTGTGTCAAGCCGGAAAAAAACTCTGTGATGGCCATCTTAAAAATACCCCTCCCCCTCCTCCAATGTCTTTTTACAGGTCTTATTTTGCGAAACCAGGCTAAGGTTTATTTAGGCCATAGCATAGGCCAAAACGCATAATGAAAATAAAAAGGTATAATTACAACTATAAATTTTATAGCAATAATTATATGAAAATCTAAAGGTGGGTATATATTAGGTTTGCGCACCAACTCTGATCGGCGTACCTGCAACTGCTCCAGTAGTGGATACGTTAGCGCTCCTGGAGCGTGCAACGTTGCATACTCCGCGGCGAGCGCTCCAAGCGGTGGCGGAAAATTCGCGAACACAAAGTGATACGCAGTGCGTTCGTGGACGCGAGCAAAGTGGACGTTGGTGGATACGTCTCGTAAACGTGAATTCATCGCTATGGAGTGGGCCAAGGAGAAATGTCTAGCTCTAATCGAGAAGTACAGAAATTATACAGTGCTGTGGGATCCGAAGAATGAGAAATTCAAAAATACATCGGTGACATGTTCGCTCAATGTTCGAATGAAAACTGCGGAGCACTCGTTGTTCTTGAGTTGATGCGCGCAGCGTCTCCGGAGCATAGTTGGTGCGCGAACGTAATGGATTCCCACCTTAAAAATTCATGTGAAAAAAATACTTATTAGTCTTCTATATCTTGTGATAAATACACAGAGAAATATCGGTAAAAAAATGCTGAATTTTGTTGAAAAATTTGAATTTATTTAAAACGTTCTTCGACTTTTTAGCTTTGAGATAAATGAGTTACGTTTGACGACAAATGTTTTAAATGGGTAAAAAAATTTACATCGGTAACAGCATTATTTTTACTAACTTTTTAGTATTTTCACAAAACGTAACTTAAATCAAAATGCACTTTAAACCTTTATTTTTTAACGATTTCATGTTTTCGGCTTTACCTATAACCCTCCTTAGTCTTGAATTATGAAATTGATCTAGAGCAGTGGTAAAATGTGTGCCTATTAAAAAATTCCTCTATTCCGTCTATTCAAATGTATTTCTATCCTTAGACATATGATTTGGTCAGTGTATCGATTCAAAAACAAGTGGCAGGCGGAAATTTGGGCGAATTTGGAATAAGACCTCTTAAGGATAACAAGAGCGACGCCAGCGTTTTCAGCGACAAGAAAAAAAGCGACAAACAAGGGGCCGGATTAATTACCGCGGAATTAAATGGGAAATTAGGCGCTGCTGAACAACAAGATAATGATCGTCTAACGAAACTACCCTAATTTGCGCAAAGCACGTCACGGCGCGAAGAAGGGTTTAATATGTCATTCGAGACTGTTTCCTTCCTTCTTCAAACATGTAGTTACAAAATATAGTCATTATGTATTTGACTTTTCACCTGCTCCTCCTATTCTAGTTACATAATTAAATGGACTTTATTTTAAACACTAGAATGTGTTTTTAAGGCGTATATTCCCTACTCTGTATACACACATTTCTCACATCACGTAACAAGACGAATACAGAGGTATTATTTACAAGCAGTATAATTATTATTATAAGGGCAACACTAAAAGTTTCCGGAATGAATAGAAAAAAATACAATGACTGGACAAAAATCATTTTATTGTTTCTCAAAATATTCTCCGTGAGCACTATTACCAACATTTATTCCACTCTTCTGTGGTGACCTCGGAAACACGCTTTCACATTCTTTGACAGCCTCTCTGGCGATGAAAATCGTTGACCGCGTAATTGGTTCAAAAAATTTGGGAACAAGAAGAAGTCACAAGGTGCCAAGTCGAGACTGTATGTTGTTGTGTGGGTAATTTCAAATAACTGTAGCCATCAAAATTACGAGAAATGGATCTCAACGCGAAAAATATAACAACTGTCAATTTTTCTTTGGAATTATATTTCTTGTCGCCACGGTAAGAATGATCGTGGTAAGATCCGTTCCTTATAATCACAATGTCAATTAACTAAAATAGCTTGTAAATATTCATGAATTTTGATTTTGTATTCGACTTTATATTTTATTAGTAAAACTATAGTTAATTGAAATATTTTCAGTGACAACAGCTATACAATTTTAAATTTTAAATATTTTCAGTGGCAGCAGCACTTACCAGAATTTAATTTATTTTCATTTATTTCATTTTGAAATATTGCTGTTACTATTTTCTTGCAAAACGTAGTTTCTAATAAGAAAAACGGAGATCCTTACGTATTTCTTGATGTTAAAATTAAAAAATCAATACGAAATTATAACAAAAAAATCGGTTGTGTCACCCCAAGACTTTCCCGGCCAGCAGACAACCCCCCACGTGCCGAATCCCCTAAACCTCTCACTTCAACCATCTCTCCCACCTTCTCCACCCCCACCCCCTCCAACCCTTCCATACCCAATTCTCAACCGCTCCCCCGCTCCCTGCCTTCCTCCTACCCCACCTTTACCATACCAACAACCTACTCTCCCCCCTCTTCCCTCTCCCTCCTTCCCCCTCCCTCTCCCCTCCTCTCACCCCTCCTCAACGCCCCACTCCACCCCCCATCAACCGCCTCCCTTCCACCCCCTCCTCTCTATCACCCCTTCCCTCTCCCACCTTCCCTCCCCCCCTTCTATCCCCCTTTCCTCTTCTATCCCTAATATTTACGCTATCATAGCTAATTGTCATCACGATTATGAGAAACAGGTCTATGTATTTTCAAAAAAACTTGATTCAGTAAATTACTTCAAAAAGTTTAACATTCGAATTGTACAAATTAGAACCAAAAGACAGTGCAAAATCCAATTGATATGGCCACCAATTGCACTTTCGATTTATAAGCGATTCTCGGAAGTCAAAACTTTAATGGTAGTTTAAAGAAAACAATAAAGACATGATGATAATTATGTAAATATCGCAATAATTAAAAATTAACAGATTTTAGTTATTTAATTATGATGCTTTTTCAGCGGATCTCATGAATATAAACCCCCCCCCCTCCCTCTTCGTCCCACCCTAACGACACGTGGTTTATTGAAGTAGCGCCAACGAAAGAATATCCGCACCCTTCTAACACTACATAGACATACTAAAAACGGAGAAGGGGCCAGACACCCATAGATGCATGCAGGAGTTAAACGACGAAGGGGAGGGATGGCCCGTGACAGCGACTGCAAGAAGCCACCGCCGCGGTACAAGTCCTTCGGCGCCCTCCCGCCCGCCTTACCGCACGGTGGACGTCGCGACGCTGACGGCGCTGCCAACCACACAAATATTCTTTATCCAGAAGAACAAAAGCAACAGTTTGCACCAGTAAACATTTCGCACTTCCGATCAAATAGTGTTACAACTTGAAAAATTCCGTAAATGTTATTTCATTAATTACGAAGAATTAGTGAACGAATTAGTGAAATATTGACGAATTAGTGAACTAAGAGTTTTAACACTTTTTGGGAGTGTAAAATGAGAAATGGCGATATTTTTTATAAAGAAACACCATAATTGGATTTTTTGGAAGTTGTAACTCTATTTGATCGGGGGTGCAATTTATTGATTCTGTAAATGAATCGCTCCATGATTAAAGGATCTAAATCCAGAATACATGGTTTTCAATAAATCATAAAAAAACCTCCTATAAAAATATTTAGGGAAAGAATAAAGAATTTGTATTAAAGACTGTATTGCGTTCGGTTTAAATTAAAATAATATTTTATTCAATTGTTTTTTTTATCGCTGGACATACATCCTTTTGGACTTTAGAGACCAATAAAATATTGGGATAAAAATATAAACGGTTATGCTTTATTGAGAGTTTTTATGTCTAAAAACCACATAATCATAATCAATAACAAAAATCGGCGATCTGCGACCACATATTGGATAGCGGAACTAACCACTAGATGCAGCTTCGAATTCCCATTGTGCTGTTCAATGAACAATTGTATTTTCCCTGCATGATACGGGAAGCCATTGAAATAAGAAGAACCTCAAACTTCAATATAGACGATGGTTTTAAACTCTTTACTACGTGGACTCATTAAAATGTTTTCAATGGCCATCGCCGAGCGCAAGTACGTAAGTCAAGATACAGTAACTGTCGTATGCACGGCGGATTTTCAAAATACACGGGCGCCGAACTCGCTGACCCATCACCTTTATAATCTGCTTATTAACAGCAGCAGTTTGCCGCCTACCCGCAGAACATCGGATGACGATTGACAGTACTTCAGTCTACCCTGGACAAAGGTTGCAACATCGCCGAAACGACGGGTGCTATAAATTTCACGCGTTAAAGTCGTTTTATCTTATTTACAATCAAAATGTAAACCCAAAGTCAAAAATAAAGCCCAAAATCAGGCATGTTGTCTACATGCGTTATGTTTTATAGTAATTAATTCTTAAATAATAAATAAATAAAGAAATGAAAGGATAATCAGTCAGCGGGTGGTATAACTGGCCTCTCTTTGTGCCCATTCAAAGGTCATCGTCAATCGGTGACGTTTTATCTCTCTCTTGATATTTAATATAGGTGTAGTAAGATATATATATACATATCTTCTTATATATAAAAATGAATCGCCGTGCGTTAGTCTCGCAGGATCTCGGAAATGACTAGACCGATTGGAATTATTTTTCTTTTATTTTGTTTGTCTTGATTCAGGGGTGGTTTACAAAAAAAAATATTTAGGAAAAACTCAAAGAAACAACTGAAAATCGGAAAAAATCTAAATTGGTCATTTTGGGAACATTGGCCACTTTCTAGATGGCTATCGCGGCGATCGTATTGTTTGACAGCATCCATAACTGTTATTCATTCCGTACAATGTGTAAAATTTCAAAAAGTCGAAGTCAAAAAATGCGAAAGTCAAAAATGTTGAAATAGTCAAAAAAGTCGGAAAAGTCGCAAAAGTCGATAAAGTCGATAAAGTCGAAAAAGTCGTAAATTCGGAAAAGTCGGAAAAGTCGTTTAGGGGTTACTGTCCCAGTGAAGGGGTTGTTGAGACCAGGGTTGCCCTTATTTCAACCCTGTCTTGTTGATATCTGACTCCAAAGATATGAGAAGTATTGAAAGTCCAACGTTTGAATCACAATTATTTATTCCTTTGTGTTAAATGATCGGTACACGTGCACTGAGTATCGGTACTGTGCAAGGCGCGCGGGCGCGGTCCGATGGGTCCAGTTTACGACTCGTTTAATCCCGCCTGTGCAACGGGCGGCTCGGGCATGTGTAGGGATATGCATGATTATCGTATGCTCGATTGTTATTCGATGTTTATGGTCATTTCATGTCGCTACAGTCGAAAAAGTCAAAAAGGTCGAAATAGCCGAAAAGGTAAAAAAACTCAAACAAGGCTAAAAAGTCAAAAAAGTAAAAAAAAGTCAAAAGTCGAAAGTCAAAAAAGTCAAAAAAAAGTCAAGTCAAAAAAGTCGAAAAAGTCGATAAAGTCGAAAAAGTCGAAAAGGTCTAAAAAGTCGGAAAAGTCGAAAAGGTCGAAAAAGTAAAAAAAGTCGAACAAGTCAATAAAGTCAAAAAGTCAAAAAAATAAAAAAAATGGTCGAAAAATTTTAAAAGTCGGAAAAGTCGAAAAGGTCGAAAAAGTCGAAAAAGTCGAAAAAGTAAAAAAGTCGAACAAGTCAATAAAGTCAAAAAGTCAAAAAAATAAAAAAAAAGGTCGAAAAATTTTAAAAGTCGCAAAAGTCAAGAAACTGAACTGTATGAACTGTTCTAGCTAAATGAAATGATTGTTCTGGCACGATCGGTTTATTTGCCACGTATGTCCCAAAAGTCGCTGTAACTCTAAATATTCTACTAAAATATTCGAATTTTGAAAAATCCTTTTGAGGACATATTCTTAAAGGTCTAAACTTGGGAAATATGCAAAGGAATAAATAAGATTTTTTCAAATTCCTAGACCAGAATACCCCCTTAAAATAAGTTTACCGAAAGTATAGGAAGATAGGTGCCTTGGTTAGGCGAATCGAGTCAGGCAGACCTAGAGACGCATACGTGTCTATCGAGCAGTCTGCTATGATACAATCAGATATATTTACAACCCCTGCAACTGGCTCCCATTCTGGGTCGAAGCTGGCAACGCTACTAGTAACGGCGGGCCATCAGACCGACCGTCAATTCAGTCAGTTTATTCGCAGACTCGGCGTTGGTCGCACGCGTGCGAAGCCCGCTCAGTCATCTACGATCGTGTTTCGGGAATTAGACGGTCCTACCGTTAAGGGCCTACAGGTGCAAAGTTTCGCAGGCCGTTAAGGCTTGCCCCTGCAGTGCAGTGATAGTGTCGACTTTCCAGGTCGTTGATAAAAATCCAAGTCTTATGGATCAGCCTATCCATCGTGGTAGACGGCGCTGACAGCCGCCGAGGTAAAGGACACAATGACCAACCTTCATTTTGTTGTTTTACACCCAAACGGTTTGATCACGAATTGCTACACCTTCAATCCTTTCGTTCTTCAGATGATTTTAAATTGTTGGCCTGGTTTTCTTGTCTATTCAGATGATTAACGAAAACACTTGTTGAACTTATCATTACTTGAACTTATCACTTTTTATAGCACACCTTGTATCTCGGTTTGAAAGTTGGCATATCGCGGTGTTCGTCCTATACATTGACTACCGATTGCCGATTTTACTGCATCTTCATAGCATTACCTTATGCTGATAGATGATAGATCGATCTATCGAACTATTTAGATAGATCGCCCCTCTTCCATTTCATTTAGTGCTCTTCAGTGTACTGATTAGAGCTTCAGAATAACTCAATGTATTCATATGAAATGGTATACGGGTTCGTTCTCATTTGCACTCTCTTCTCTAATCGTTTCTTTTTTGTATAACTATTTGTTTCCGTGCGGAGATAAACTTTTATGTCTTGGTTTAATTAATTAAATAATTTTAGGGAAATATAGGAAAAATGGCCGATGGTCGTCTGCATGGTGGTAAATCCAAGTTCGTGGCTTTACCGTGTCGTACGCCCTACTTGTTGCGTTTTCTTTGTCTTTAAATATTTTTCTTGGATAGCATAGATTACTTCTTGTAGGTAAATCTGTTTTTTTTTTGTTTTTTTTCGTTTGATTACCAAATTTGAAGGCAATTTAGTTTTATGAGCATTTCCTAAAACTTTGACATAATTTATTGTAATATTAGAAGAGCCCTCTCCACCCTAGAACGGGCTAGTCCTATATGGATGACAGAATCAAATAAGCATAAGGTTTTGCCATTCGGCTCCTATTATTTTTGTAAGCAAAATCAATGTTTTTATAGTATTTAATTCTTAAATAAATAAATAAACATGCAATACTTGACTCTTTCTGCAAAGAGTGCGCGACAAGAATATCTCCGAAGCTTGGGATTAGACATTTTAAGAACAATAATGAGGAATGTCTTTTTCTTAATGATATATCAGCAGAAATCTTTTTTACATGATGAACATTTTTACTTAGACAACGTTTCCTAAAAAAATATTTAAATAAAACAAATAATTGTAAGTGCCTTAAGTCAGATATCAAAAAATCTAAACGTATACTAAATTAAACCAATCGTCTTTAATATCTTAGTTATTTAAGAGTTAGTTAGTTATTTAAGATTTAGGCTTTGCAAAAAATAATAATTTGAGAATCCCTGATTCAAATAGTAGTAAAAGCGCTGACTGTCACAGACTGGGTGGACATTGGCTCCGTGTGTTGTCTGTATTTGTCGACAGTTACGCGTGTATCATGATAGCGATTGTGTTTATGAGTAAACCAGGATGACGCCCTTCCGTTTTAATAAAACGTACTACAATTTATAATCAAACTAGATCATTTCGTATTACAGAGAAATCGCAGTCATTAAACTTAAGGAGGGGTACCACCAAAAACATCACATCGTACAATTAAAATAAAAGGTACAACTAAAATGTTTTAACTACGAATCTATATACAAAACAAAGTCGGGTTTGTTCGAACACTTATAACTCGAGAACGGCTGGATCGATTTTCATGGTTTTTGTATTGTAGTATTTGTCTCCGTCCCGAATAGCAGAATAACTAATAAAAACGAAAATTGACAAAAAATTAAAATAAAAGGAAAAATCATTTTCCAATACAAAATGTAAATCCGTGTTTTTCTCATTGTCAGTTGTACGTGGCATGTCCACGTGTCGGCAAATCATCCGCTTTATTTGTTCTTGCGCCTGATAAAAAAAAACAAAAATTGTCGTATATAACAAGGTTCTTCAATGAAGAGAATTAAACCGAGTGCATCCCATGCTGCACAATATGTAAAAAGTTTAATTTAATCATGTCTGGCTGACACGCTAATTTATTTTTTTTTATTTATTTTATTAACTAAATGTATACAGCATATTCTTTATAAAAAAAACATTTTATAAATTAACATCAATATAGCCATTAATACATTTTAAATTAGCAAAAAATATAAAGTACCCATTTAAAAGATAATAATTTTATAACCTTCTTTTTAAGAAAAAAGGAAAAAGAAGCATTTCTAAATATAAATGTATAAGTACAATAGGGGAATGGAAATGGAAGGGAGGGATTGTTATAACACATACATACGTATACTATTGACATATATATACATATAGACATACATACACATATAAATATATTGTATATAATAAAGTAATAAGTAAATTTAAATTAATTATCGTTCCTGAGCTTTTCTTCGACTGCGTGAAGAAAAGGCTTCCTGTCCAGAGAAAAAATGTTAAGGTCATTAAACCTGTTATTAAAAGAGGTTGAGTAACCGTATCATAGTAGAGTTGCTAAAGTGGCTTGAATTGCACCTGGGCACATGAAACAAACGAGAAACTCGGGTACTTCTGGGGGGCACTCTCAAGGAAATTCGCTCAGTTAAAGCTGGACAGTCTATTAAACCATGAAGGATGTCATATAGGAAAGACATGTCGGTTATGGTCCGTCTATTATAGAGCAGTGCAACCTTAAAGTAATCCGCTCTTTCCTCATATGTCTCGAAGTTCGTGTGCTCGCGCCAATTTAGGTATCGCAAGAAACGCTTTTGGACGCACTCAACCTTGTTGACAGATGCAGCATACATCGGTGACCATATAGTGGATCCGAATGATAATGATAATGATAATGATATACTTAATTTTTGTACTTTTATATTTCTTTTTGTGTTATTATCTTAATAAAGTAGTGAACTTAAAATTTATTTTGTATTCATTGTATTGCTTTCATAAAATCATAAATTAAGTTCAGCTAATCTGTAACACGACATTCATTGACTGTTAGGCGGTACGAAGTTCGCCGGGTCAGCTAGTGTTATATATAAATAGTTAGACGACTGCTGAATTTTAATGAAAAGCGTATATTTTTTAAAAAGGTTTTAATGTATTTAACAAGTAAATATATTGAAACTAATAAAAAACACGACTGCCGTTACAGAAAGTGAATTATTGCATTTATATTTTTTTATTACGGTTTTTTATGAAATATTTGTGGTTTATGTGTGTATCCCATATATGTAAATGTTTATTTCCGGAATGTACTAAATCAGACCATGATTGTCGATCATTGTCAATCAGACAATCAGTATGATTATGGTTAGACCTTTCATTTAACACTAAACACGATATATTTATGTCAATTTATTGATATGTGGACATTTAGAAAACTACTTACTTGATATTTGGACAGTTAATGTACCTACCTTGCCCTATGACACTCAGGATGACATAACGGTTCTAACAATACCACATAATTCTAAATCGGTTCGAGCGTTTAGAAATTATAGTAGAATAATGAAACGGAAAACATACATAGACGAACCCTAGTGTTAACGCATTACAAGCATAAAAATCAAGCGACTAGCAACGGATCTAATCAAGCGGCCACAATTTCTCATTATGCCGATTTCTTCGTCAGATTTCCTCGTTCAGTCGTTTGTGCCGGAGATTAGAAAGCGAAAACAGGTGAGGCTCACAACCTTACAGAAGATAAATAGCAGTAATTTAGACAGACGCTCTGACAGCGCGGGCTTTGCTTTGGCCGACCGTATGACCGGCGAAAACGCGTCATCCGAAATAATCACGATAAATTCGGGTTCGCTCACACGCTGCGGTCACGCTTCATTCGCAAGTGGTTCGGAAATCAATAAAATGATTGAGTTTGCCCTCGATAGCCCAATTTGCAGGCGGCCCACGAACAGGCACAACAATGGACTATTAAAGGTTTATTACGCTATTCCGCCAATTACAATGCGGCATTAGTGGGGTTAGCCGAAAAGTGGGGCATTATTATAAGAGGGCCTAAATGTCTGCATTTTTAACTGGTCATAATAAACTCGCCAACATGGTCTACATACACGTGGTTCGTTTGTTTGTTTCTACTCTTTATTGTGAAAATTCACAATTGGCCGATTTATTGTCATGCCAATCTCTTACAACCAACCCTACTATGAAATGTTTATATGTATGTGTGCATGTATTAAATGTGTGTGTCTATGTGTGTTATTGCACAAAAAAGAAAGGCAATTCCGTTAATTCTATCCCAACGGAAAATGATAACACAGCCGAGAATCAAACCCGGGACCTTACAATGTAATATCAGGTGACTTAGCCACTATGCCATTGGGCCGTGCCACATGGTCAGCTAAGCGATGAACTATCCAGAATCTCCGAGTGGACAAAGAAGTAGCTCATCACCGATAATAAGGACAAGCGTACAGCGCTTTACAGAAGAAGGAAGATGTTTTTTTTTACTATTTATATATTTTTTTCTGTAATTTTTAAATGCAAATAAAATTTAATATTATTATTAACTTTTTGAATGTAACGTGTAGATCAAATGACATTAAAATTACAAGATCTTTTCGTTTATTCACCGACTTGAGGGTATCTTCAACCTTGGCTCGACTTCAACCTTAGATTATTCATCCACGGCTGAAGTACCCTGTTTGGTCGTTGATGTCTTTAATTACGTAGCCAGCTGAAAATTCTCTATTCTATTCTAATTGTGTAAATTTTGATATCGAAATAAAGTTAGAATCTTCACTGTCTTGATGAAAATACATCGACCGATTCCACCGTCGTCATTAATCACTGTATCATGACATTTGAACGAATGTAGTCTGATCACAAAAATATGTACCGACGAATATTTTTGTCTCTCAAACTATTGATGATATTATGAATATTGATGATATTATGATATTATGAAACACACGTACACTAGTTTCAATAGGGCGCTTCACACATGTTGCATTCTTTCCCCTACTAAACTAGGAAAATAATGACAATAAAAAAGATCGGGCCATCGGGATCGGCTATCAATAGGCTATAGATCAATAGGCTATAGTCAAAACCCTCTAGTAACAGTACAGTTACTCTATGATGGCTAATCTGTATATTTATCATTTAAATCTAGCGAATGCGGTTGCGGTGGCACTATTATTAGAGAAATAGTTGCCACAAAACAAGGACAGACGGCGCATTATTTGTTTTTATAAAGTCCAATAGAGCAAATAATAATTGATTTCTAATTGCGTGGTTACCGATTTGACAAAAAAACAGGCGTCATTGGGTAATATATATTATTCAATAAAGTCTAATTAATAAAGTGTAAAAATAGTCAATAATAGAAAGACTGAATAATAAATTGTCATTATATAATAATAAGTAAAAAACAGGGTAGATAAAAAATAACACACACAGGCACGCATGAACGCACGCACACATAAGCATACGGATACTTATATACATATATAGTCCATATATACATATATACGACAAAGTCCTTGCTGTAATTCGCGAGGTAATTAGCCTCTCGGTGGCTCGTGCCAACAAGGGTTTGACAGTAACCTCCAAACCCCCAATACCTACAGTTTGTGCGGGATGGCTCTAAAAGCAAAAAAACATTTCACTACAAAACCTTTCTCAATAATCAAGAAAGCTTCAGATTGGATTCTGGAGGTCGATTCGGTCTCTAAGCAGTATAAATTCCCTGAAAGTCTCGGATGCCCAACCCTGCGTCCAGATATAACTCTTTACTCTCTATATCGGAAGATGACTCTTATCGTAGAATTAACTGTTCCATGGGAATCAAATATCCCAAAAGACGAGTACAATTTGAATAAATACAATGATCTCGCAAATGCCGTCACCCGGAACGGCTTCACTGTTCACCTTCACGCGGTGGAAGTTGGCGCTCGTGGCCTGTCAGCTAAATCTCTGTTTCACCTTTTTAAAGATCTTGGTCTCTCCAGGAAAATAATCAACTCCTTCCCAGAAAAAATATCTAAAACCGCGATTTCTGCATCTCAAATTCTATGGCTTCGAAGGGGGGATAAATGGGTGGCAAGGTGACCGCTCACATGTGGCAAGACAGTTGTCCTAATCCTACCACAGCAGGTCGTTAGTCCGGAATTCCCCCCAGAAGTGTAATAATAATATATAATGGACCCGACTTCCGTCGGTGAATTCCATGGCAGCTCCGTTTGTATTTTATTTATTATATTTTTATTTATATACATATATATGTATATGTATGTATATCTTACTACACCTATATTAAATATCAAGAGAGTTAGATAAAACGTCACCGATTGACGATGACCTTTGAATGGGCGAAATTATTAGCACAAAGAGAGGCCAGTTGTACCACCCGCCGACTGATTATCCTTTCATAAGTCTATGTATAATCACACACAATTCGACCGCACACATAAAAAAGCGAGCCCTGCTTGTGTCAGAGGGTACTCGAATACTCGAACGTACTTGACATTGCACGACAGGTCGATATAAAACTGCTGCATACGATGAAACGACTTGAAGAATCAATAGTGACAAGGCTGTGGGGAATTTTAGCAAGATACTCGTATTTCTTTAAGCCGAAAAATATTCAAACATTGGGTGTCACATTGAAAACATAATATAAACCGTGTAGGTATGAAACGTTACGTATTTCACATTACGTATTTGGTATGAAACATTACGCATTTCAAGTTCTACGTCTTCAACCAACAATTCTGATTTGATTGTGACAACGTTTTCACATTTAATAATAAACTCTTTATTTGCACTTAATTATTATACAAAAAGGCGAGCTTATTGCCACATGGCAATGTCTTACAACTATCCTAAACACAGTGGTACATGCGCGCATTGTGAAAATAAAGATTATTAGATATTAAAGGATTATTAGATATAAAGATTATTAGATATAAAGATATTAAAGGACCGTCTGCATAACATACAGACAAGCGGAAGAATTTAAAACTAATAATGCCCGAGGAGAGGAAATTGGGAGAGGAAGAGGAGAGAAAGGGAAGAACTGGTTACTTCTTAGAAAGGTAGTAATCCTTAAGGTGAGTCTTAAACGATGGTAAAGAAGGCGAGTTTCGTATGTTTGCTGGGAGATCGTTCCAGAGTCTTGCACCATGGACACAGAAAGAATAGGAATAGAAATCACTATTATGACTCGGAATTTTCAGTAAACTGTCAGAGGCTGACCGAAGTAAGAGACCGTGGGAACATAGTGGTTCAAAAAGCTCGTGGAGATAGGATGGTGTTAATTGGGAGAGTACACGATATAGAAGAGCAAGTATATGAACATTTCTTCTTTGGCGTACTCTGCCGTCGTAAATGAAAACACAGTAACTTCATTTACTGTGTTTATACAAGTTTGGTTCTATAAAATCACGAGTTGGAGTACTATAAGGCAAATTTTTCGGTTTGTCTGTCGATGGATAGTTACCGAGACACCTCAGATAAAAACACAGTTTTTTGTTTTTTTTTAAATCAAAATATTTTTTATAAAAAACACAGTTATGTATATTTTTTTAGTTGAAATACAGTAACCTATTTTTAGCTGTTATCTTTTTTAATACTTATAAGCATTTAAGAAATATTTTTGTTTGGTTACAACACGGCTTCTTCAGATACTGTGGTTTTAGGTAAAATTTTGTTAAAAGTTAATTTATTAATACACGAATTAATCACAGTATCTCAATTACTGTGTTTAAGGTGCCTGAAGTTTTTTATTTATTTAAAAAATATATTTATTTTACATGGTTACAACACAGTAATAAGTAAAATTTACCTATAACACAGTAACCACTCAGTTACGGTGTTATAGCCTAAAAATATAAAATTTATCAAATTATTTTCCTAATTTAAAACACAATATCTAATTTATTTATTAAACAAATATAATTTTATTTATATATTTATACAGAATTGAAGTTCTAACTATTTTTTAACATTAAAGATTAAAAGAAATAATCTATATTGATTACTTTGTTCATGAAAACAAATATTTAACAACTGAACTTTGACCGCGTTTTTTTTAAAACTTCTTTTTTTAAGTTACTGTGTTTTCATTACGACGGCAGTACTGGCAACCACTTTAACTGTGAAAATATTTAGGGAGTATACTTAATACAATTCAAGGCGCCACTGTCAAAGCCGAAGCCGAAGACAAATTCTCAAATATAATCCGCGGAAGGCGAAGACGGGCGCTTTTCCCCGAGCCACTACGTGCCGCCGCCTAAGTGTGGCGATGTTCGCGAGTTTATTCCCCTCCAACAAGAGGGGGCGTCACTGGTCAACATGGCAGAGGCGAATGCATAATACTCTTAAACCTTGAGGGGGCGAACAATTTTCAGCTGCCCCACTTACATATTTGCGTTCAAGATACGATATAAGCTCGCCGCGATTGTCAAAATATTTCAGCATCAAACAACCTAAATCATGAAAGTTCAAATTCAAGTTCTTTATTGTGTCAATTATTAAAAAAATATACAATGTTTAAGTAACAAACTGCCCAGAGAGCATACAACATTTCGTTTTAGAATAAACTTCATAAAGTAGAAGCTATATAAGGCGCAATCAATAAGCAGTAAAACTAAAACCATCAACAATTAAAATAATCAATATCAGAAATGATCAAACAAAAGCAATAATCATCAATAATCAGATAATCAATCAAACTAATTTTTATAATACTTTGTCCAAGAAAAATCTAAATACATTGTAATTACATTTAAATATAAGATATCATATAACTAAAACAATCAATAAAATAATTAATTCAAGCTAAAACAATCAACAAAATTAAATGAAGTAATCAGTATACGCATTACGTTAAAATAAAGAGGCTGTAAAACAAGTCATTTTGTAAAATTTATAAATTCCTCAATAGAGTAAAACGTATTTGTTGTAAAAAAATCCTTTAAAAGTTTTTAGAACGTTCTGAGGTTGCTATTGTCTTTTATGTTACATGGTAGGCGGTAACTGGGCCCGATTGCGTTTCTTCGTGAACTAAAATGGGAACTTAGTTCAAACGAACGAAACAGGGCAATACGTTAGAACGGAATATGAAATGAACTATCGTCGATTTTCCCGCACCAACACTACCTGTCGAACTTATAGACGCCCGAATAAGTTTCAAGTCATTTCGTGCGGTGTTAAATTTAGCTGATTTATCTTCAGTGGGTAATTTTAATCCGTAAAACTGACAACCGTTCATTTCACATTCCGCTCTGACGTACTGCTCTGTCTCGTTCACACGAACTAATTTCCGATTTTAGTTCAAGAGAAACGCAATCGAGCCCACTGTTTGATGTTACCATTCAACGATTGGTAACCCTTCGGTGGCGGCGAAATTGCAGGTGGCGCTGATAGCATTGACAGCCAAATTAATAGAATTTTATTTGGCCATCTAAACATTGATAATGAATAGCTGACTATAAAGGACTTTGGGAGCTAATGGGCCCATGATGAGGTGGCCACGATGACCCATGTGTTCAGGGTCGGTCACACTCACGGGTCAACACCCATCCGATGACCTCCACGCATGGGGTGCGAGCCTGGGTAGGACACTGGGTCAACCAGTCTCCCCTGGGAATCAAACCTCTGGCGCTCCTGGACGGTCTGCGCACCGAGCGGCGCAAGCCAATCGACTGTGCTCTCCGACTAACAATCGGGGGAGTCTGGGAATTGTATTGTTTCCTATAGAGCGGGGGTGGTTGTCTACCTTACGGCGACTGCTCTTGAAATGACCATTGGCCATCCGATCCCGGTTCAGAGTCGGGCAAAGGACGCCTTGGTCCGCGATAGATTCGGTTCACACCGTTTCACCGCTTCGTAAGGGAGAGGACCGCGCAAGCGACCTCGAACTCGGAACCAATCGAGAGACCGGAGAAATCTGGTCACAATTGGAAGCAAGGGCGCGAGGGTCGGCCCGCCAGGTAACACTGGCTATCTCGCGGTAAGGCGTTGGCTTCTTGCGGGTTGTGACGTAGCTGGACGTTGGATTTGTTTCGTCCAAAGTCTTCTACGTTCACTGCAGGGCGACAGAACGAGAAAATCGTTAAAACGTCCTGTGGTGACGGGCTCGCCCGTTGTAGTTGACACCGCAAGTTGTTGTCTCTAAAGCACTGCTTGGTAAAAAAAAAACAATAATTTAACCAACGATACCAATAATAATATTAAATTATTAGTTATATGATGATATATCACAGAAATAATACGGAGAGATAGAATGCCACATATTAGTCTATTTGAAATACTGGTTCAGTGCTTAATTAGTGACATCCTTGAAGTGGGTGAATCAGTACGAGCAAATAGGCAACTTTTGAAATACAACTTTTTTAAAAAAAAATTTTTTTTTTGGTAGGTAAAATTGAAAAACGACTAATAAATCAAAGTTTGACAAGCGTCGAGCGTGCTGCGCCATCTAGCAATAGGTAAAATATCGCGAATAAACAATATTAGCGACATTTTACCTACCGCTAGATGGCGCAACGCTCTCATCCCTTTTTATAAAAAAAAATCAAAACATTCAAATTTTCAAATTTAAAAAATATATAAATATATATTTGTGTTTAATATATATTTTTTTATTAAAAATTATTACGTATTGAAAAACTGTATACCAAATTAAAAATTGTCATACTTATGTAAAATAATGACTTCAAAATTCGTTTGTTATTATATTATTATTTTATAATGCTATCTACAGTGCGCCGCCATACTCTTAAACCACGCCAGTCGCCATACTGAAGACAATAATCAATTTTAGGAACTATAAATTACCTCTACCCGTTCTGTTTCGTATTAAAATACTGGTTTCCGAATCGTAGTACGTCGTTGAGCAATCTAATAGGCTATATAATGAATGATGTTACCAAAGTTTGAGTTTCTACATATACAAGCTATAGACATTATTAGTTGACAAATTGCAATAGGTGGTAGTACATTTTCGTAAATACAACGAATGTATACGTTGTGTTGTGTTATGCATAATAACAAATCGGTGGTCGTCGTAAAATTACCAAAATAGGATGATGCGTGATATGGATACAAGACAAAAGGCAAAAAAATAACCAAATGGCTTACGGCCGAGTACGTTTAACCCCTGGGTGGCCACGCACGCCGATCGGCATTTTTCGTATTATCTGTATTATATCCATATTTATTTAATTATCGGCTCTATTTCTATTGAATAAGCCACCATTGAATAAGCCACCGAGGAGCCTTCCATTGAATAAGCCACTGTCTTATATTAGAATGCTTGCACACAGACAAATTCTACAAACAAATTTTCGAGGGCTTCGAAAAGTTTGCGTGTAATGACTGGCTTCCGACAGGTTAATATCTATGCTGTTTTCTTAAGCAACAAATTCACAGCAAGAAAGTCATACCAAGATAAAGCACTCCGGCCGAAGAGGACAGCATACTATCCATTCGCAGTCATAATATTCCATATCATATAATATTGATAGGTTAGTTGTAGTTTAGGTTAGTTGTAAGACATTGCCATGTGGCAATAAGCTCGCCTTCTTGTATCCTCATTAAGTGCAAATAAAGAGTTTATTATTATTAATATTATTATGATACAAGGTGATTTTATGGTAATCAGCTTTATTATTTAATAAAGCCTAAATTACATAGTGATTTTATGTCTACGTATAGTATACAGTCTTCCGCTGTCTCTCAATTTGAAATTAGGATGACTTTTAAATAGGATAGAAACGTTCACCGGGAAAAATCGGCGATCTGCGAACAATATTGGATAGCGGAAGTAACCACTGGATGCAGTTTTAAAATTCCATTGTGATATCCAAGGAACAATTCTACTTTCCTCGCATGATCCGGGAAGCCATTGAAATGAGAAGAACCCCGAACTCCAATAGAGACGACGACGGTTACAAACTCTCTTCTACTTTGAACCCTCTTCTTAAAATGTTCCCGCCGCCGAACCCGAGGACGTAAGACAGGATACAGTGAGTGTTGTGTGCAAGACGGATTTTCGAAATTCGCGCGCTCCTAGCCCGGCCCCCCACCAACGTTATAACCTACGCAGTGGCGGCAGCGGTATGCGGCCTACCCGCGGAACAACGGTTTGACAGCTCTTCCAGTCTGCCCTAGACAACGGCGGCTGCAACGTCACCGAAACGTCGGGTGCTACAAATTTCACGCGGTAAATTCGTTTCTATCTTATTTATAATGTTAAACAACCGCGATAGTATTCGATTTTATATTAGGATGACTTAGCCTGGTTTTGAAAGGCAACCAGCGATCAGGAGATCTACGTCGTTTGCACACACCCCATTATCATTTCCTTAAATGAATATTTTAGGAAAACACTTCGATATTTCAGGAATGACACAGGCAGTACTTTAAAAAATCCTCATTCAGTGGTTAATTAGTAAAGAAGAACGCTAACTGAATCTATCCTCATGACATTTCAAAAATAGCAACACAATTATATACACATAATTTACTCTCACATCTCTTACAATATAAATTACCTACATACTCGTATGTATACAGGAGTGAATTCAGACTTTTATTTTTTTTTCATTTCCATTTATTTTATTATTTTCGACTTTTATTATTTAATGATTATTTTGTTTTTATTTAAAAGATTATTTTGTTTGGTCTTTATTTGTTTATTTATTTTGATTTTTTATTATAATTTTCGATTATTTTGATTAAAACCGATAGAATAGAAAAGTTTAAAAAAAATATATATTTTAAATTGCTATAAGTACCTACAATTGGTTTCTTCCTTGGAACGGGCGCTACCTAGTTTTAGGAGTGACGCTCTATCTATATCTACAGGTTTTTAATTAGCGTCATCCTCGTAGTAAGTGAATCAGTACGAGAATTCAGGAAATATTTTTGGAAAAAAACAAAAATAAAACCTGTTGTTTTTTTGTAAATTTTATCTATTGAAGAAAAAAATGAGAATCGTTGAGCGCGCTGCGCCATCTAGCGGTATGTAAAACGTCTACCGCTAAATAGCGCAACGTGCTCATAGCTTTTTAAACGTTAAAAAAAAACAAATTTACAAAAACAAAACATCTTTAAAAAACATGTTATTCCCTAAAAAATATATAAAAAGTTGCTTAGTTCGTCGTACTGCACAACAAGTTGTCACTTATTAAAAACTCAGCCTGTATATATCTATCACAAATAAAAATGTAAATGTTCGTTTGTTCAAAGTCTCCGAAAGTTCTTCACCGATTATTGCTTTGAAATTTTGAACTTAACAGCAACACACACGCAAAACTTACTATGCACAGCACAGCAACGCGTGACCGGGTAGATCTAATATATATGTACATATATGTATATGTATATATTAACACTAAAAAGGTGGAAGACTAGTACATAAAAATACGCAGATTCGTAGCAAACTTTACCATAGTGGTAACATTTCATGTTCGCCGCCGAGGGAATTCGTTACTCGAGGAGAAAGGACTGTGTGCATGCTCCCGAAGGGGAATCACTTTCGCCATAACGACGTGCCCCTATAAAGATAGTCTGTAGATACTAGTAGATAGAGCTACTTACAGTGCTACAGTGAAGGGGGAGGGTATAGGTGATAAATATGTGTTACGCAAGGTATTCAACCATTTCACGTTGAATTTTATGAGGATTTTTTGTTGTTTTGTTTGTGTATGAGTAGGCAGACTTTTTCAAACATCGTGTACCCATTAAAATGATAGTTTTATGTTTTCATGGACTATATGAGTATTGCTTGCATCTATATATATATAAAACAAAGTCGGATTTGTTTAAACACGTAACGGCTGGAGCGATTTTCATGTTTTTTGATTTGTAATATTTGTCTCCGTCCCGAATAGCAGAATAACTATTAAAAACAGAAATTGGAAAATTGATGAAAAAATTAAATAAAAGAAAAAAAACCCATACAAAATGTAGATCCGTGTTTTTCTCATGGTCAGTTGTACGTGGCATGTTCACGTGTCGGCAAATCATCCGCTTTATTTGTTCTTGCGCCTGATTAAAAAATCGAGAATTAAACCGAGTGCATCCCATGCTGCACAATATGTAAATAGTTTAATTCAATCATATCTTACTGACAATCGATTGATATACTTATTTGTTTTACCTTTTATATTTCTTTTTGTGTTATTATCTAAATAAAGTAGTGACTTTATTATTTATTTTGTATTCATTGTATTACTTTCATAAAATCATAAATTAAGTTCAGCTAATCTGTAACACGACATTCATTGACTGTTAGGCGGTACGAAGTTGGCCGGGTCAGCTAGTATTACATAAAGTAACCGTCATTGAAAAATAGCATCTATAAAAGTAGCTACCACTGATTATATTGTTGTTTTTTTTATATTTTTTGACATTTTTTGATATTATTATTTGTTTTTTTTTCTTTAATATTTTAGTTATTGTTTTTTTTAATATTTTGACTGCTTTTATGATTTGATTCTAAAGAGCTCTCTAGACGATCAAGCATGCTTGTCAAGCTTCGCGTCGCGGGCTGTGAGGGGATCGTAAACCGGAGGAAGTATGCCAATTTTTTTTTTAAATATACTATAGGTGGCATCTCTACGTGCCGTCACGTGTCAAGTCACATGACGTAAATCATCAATCAATCATCAATAAATCAATCACCAAATAATCAGTCATCAATCAATCAATCATCAACCAATCAATTACGTCTAATTAACGAGACTCCCTGGTATAAAACTACAAAATTAGGCAGTTTGGTAAATATTCAAAACAAATATTTGCATATTTCCTGCAGTTAACGATCCCCTCCCAGCCCGCGACGCGAAGCTTCACAAGCATGCTTGATCGTCTAGAGAGCCCTTAACAATTCACGATTATTTTTACACGACCCAACAAAAACATGGTTCATATATGTATGTTTTCCGTTTCTTTATTTCACCATAAATTCTAAACGCACGAATTGATTTAGAAGTATGTGGTATTGTTATAATCGTTATGTTATGCCGAGTGTCATATGGTACCTGAACTATTTGAATATCAAGTAAATAGTTGTCTAACTATCCAAATCTCCAAATGTCAAAAAATGAACTCTGGGGTACTAGGAAAGGTATACTTTTAATTACTACCCCTAAAGTGTTCAGTAGACAGTGGATGCAATAAAGAACTCGAAACGAATGGACAGACTATTTAACAAAAGAACGTGTGGCGTCAGCATTACTCCATACATGTCACAAAAATGAAGTCCCTGCAAATACGCCGGTACGTATTTGTCGGTAACTATTACGCATCGGTCTAATGTGCCGCGCAATATAATGGACTTCATTTTTAAGACATGAAGAGAGTAATGCTAGCGCCACGTATTTTATCGTTAAACAGTCTGATTATTTGTTTCGAGTTCTGTATTGCATCTACTGTCTACTGATGAATTTTCAGCTTTTCCAAAACACTTCAGGGGTAGTAATAAAATTACACTTTTTTTAGTACCTACGCCAGCGCCAGGTGTCCCGGAGTCTTTGGCCAAAATACTGTCTGATGCATCGGCTTTTACAAAACTCTTGCACTTTTTTGTCGCTGTCTCTTGGCCTATATGCAGATCTTAGAAATTTAGTGACGTCGGCCAAGCAAGCGGGACATCATTTCGGCGATGCTTGTACACCTCAATTACGTAATTAGTACAATCTGTACATTTCCCCTCTTTTCTAGACATTCAACTGCGACCTCGACCCTATCTAATCGTGTAATCTCAAGGAAGGTCGAAAGGTGTAGAGCATAATTCCGGGGATATCCTTCGCTACATTATTAATAGAGTTAGGACGTACTTTGGTCGCGAATATATCCAACAGTCCTGGTAAATGGACCGCTCACTCCGAGCCTATAGGCGTGGATACCGTCCCGTGCAAGGCCCGTTAGAAATGACATAAAAAGCTCGGGGCTAAAATATTTACGCGATACAGACGGTAGATATGAAGCGATGTGTTTCTGCTCAAAAATGTGAATAGAGTGCGTGAGGTTGGATGACATACATATTTAATTAGGCATTATTCAAATTAGTCGACTCAGAAAAAATGGACTATGAGTAAGTTTCAGTAAAAATGAATGAAATAAAAATGAATAAACTTTAGTAAAAATGTGTTAATCCATTGGTCAGCCATCAAAAAAGTCATGATCAGAAACGAGATTAGACGCATATCCCCGAATTCCTGCATTACGATACGAAAAAAAAATATATTGCAAGTAGTATGTGTTATCTTCTCGTTAAAAAGGAATCATTCAGCTTTTGTCGCACAGCATTATTGACATTAAGGCCCGGTGACAGGCAGTATCGAATATACTAGCAAAGGCTTGTCCCTTAATTTCGGATAGTTATAGTCGTGCTCGGTCTCATAATCTATTTGCGGAGCCGTCCTCGCGCATCAACTTAAGTCGATGGAGTCTGCTTACGCGTGCTTCGCGGCACTTAAATGCGCTATGTTCGGCAGCGTCAGACCTCGATATTTTTACAGCGAGTCCACATCTATTCAAGGTATGGGCATTGCGCTACTTGTTTATGTCAGAATGAGATCAATTGTTTTTATTCATTATGTATTCTGTAAATATCTTCTTTTCTATTCTTAATGCCTGTACCTATTTGTATGTAATACAAATTTAAACATGTTGTGTATTTGTATTTAATGCGTATTTAAACATATTGTGTACAATAATTCTATTTTTTTATATTTATGTTTATATTGCACCTCAACGGATTGGTCTATGGTCCTCACTGTTATGTTGATTTGTTTATATCTATACTAATATTATAAAGAGGTAAAGTTTGTGAGTTTGTGAGGTTGTAGGGAGTAATCTCTGGATCTACTGAACCGATTTTGAAAATTCTTTTACCAATAGAAAGCCACGTTATTTGTGAGTGTCATAGGCTATATATTAATCCGAAAATAGAAAGACTTTTTCGTGGTAGTCGGATTTGCAAAGTAAGTCGGAGAAAAAACGGTCGAATGAAAACGTTTCTTACGAACGCTGCCTTAACGACGAGAGATATATGATTGAGTTCTAGAGAAAAGTTGTAGAGCTTGGTAATGCCTACAAAAAAGTCAGCAACAGCATATGTCTAAATTTCATATTTAAGTCACAAAAAGTAGTTTTTTATATTAAATAAATAATTTAAATCGTTACGTCTGTTTATGGATCATATTATCAACAGCTATGAATTCTGATCAAAATAAGTAAAATTATCGTCTCAAGTGTTTAAAACAAAAGATTTTTCCCTTTTACTGCATATAATTTCCCTTTTACTGCATAAATGGTTAAAGAGATAATACGACATAGGTATGAAACCGCGTCCGTATCTCGGGTTGGAACTCCTGAAAGACAATATATTTTGGTACCAAATAATAACATTACATGTAATATAGTATACAGAGCGATTTTGAACAATTAAAATAAAAATAATTTATTTAATCAAAATCATTTCATTGACTCATTTGAAACCCGGTAATATAGCCAAATTGGCATGCAAATACATACATACATATGCAGTAAAAATATAACCCTCCTTTTGGCAGTCAGGAAATAAATCATAGCACTCAGTACTAACCGAACCACACTCATAATTTCATCACAAGTAAAAATGTTTACCGCCCAACGAAGTGGGCACGGGTCAGCTTAGTATGTAATAAAAAAATAAATAAATACACACTATAGAAAACGCTTTCAGTAAAGTCAGAGTTAAAGAATCGAAGATCAATCTAAACTAATTCGAACCCTATCCAAGTTATAGTTTATTACTAAAATTCGGAAAAAAAATAGTTTAGCAATCGGAATCTGACAATCATTTTGGCTCTTATCTTTTTATTATGAGATGTACGTTAAGGGTAGTTCAGCTGCCTAAGAACTCATTGCTCAGGATTATCAATTTGCACGTGGAATCTGAGCATTATTAAAAGACATAATTATATCGAAATATTGGCATGTTCAGACGGCAATAAAATGTCTGAATGTGTTTTGTCATCGCATTTCTGTCGCTTTGGGCAGACCTATATCTTACTTCACTTAGTAGTAGATCGTAAGTACCAACACCAGCAGATGAAGACAAAATAGGTAGCACAACGACTAAATATTATTAAAGATAACCAAAACGATAGTGGAAATATTATCCTCATGCTTTAAATATTTGCGTAATTCACGCATATTTTAACACCGCATATTTTCCTCAATATTCCCGCCGCATATGAACCATAAAAACGAGGCAAGAAAACGAAGTTGCTAAGCAAGCGAACACGATATGCCTCATTGTGTAACACCAAGGCCGCAAAAACCTTACAGGCCTTCATGCTATGTACATAAAATGTAGTTTTTAGAGCAAATATTTACCGATTTTTAGGGTTTCGTACGTATCAATTCAAAAAAAGCCGTCTCAAAAGTCTTTTAACATTTAGAAAGTATGCTGCGTACAGGGCCGATTCTTTCCTGACGCCAATGATGCAGCTAGAGCCGGGTGATATTAATTGTTGAAAACGAAATTGTCCCTTGTATATCAAACAAAAGTATCAACATTTAAAAAATATATATTTTTTGAAATAAACACTTTTTGAAAAAAATATGATTACTGCCCTGCGTTCAGTGGACTATGCTCTTAATGCCTCGTTTCATGGGGGAACTACCTGATTGATCGAAGTCGCCGTTTCCTAAAATATGAGAATCCTGAATAAAACAGGTAGCTTCATACCCCGCACTCTCCCAGTACTAGTACTGGGAGAGTGCGGGGTATGATACGACGATCGGGGCGGTGTAATCCGCCTGTTTTCCTAGCCCCCGAATCTTCGGAACTTGCTCGCGGACTGTAGCAAGTAAGTAGTTGTCTATAGTTATTTACTTTGACTGAAAGAATTTAAATAGCAATTTACTTTACCTTTCCAAAAGCAAAACACTTTTATCTGTTACTAGCTGTTCACCGCGGTATCACCCGCCGTGGCCATCTTAACCAGACTCCCCTCTTAAAAGAAATCGCATTATTTATAAATAATTTAGAGTACTTCGGCATAGACAATATTTTTAGACATAAATGATCATATCTAATCTAGATAAGGCATGCACACTTCGGCTCTTCTTGGTAGTGCTCGGTTTTCGTCGGGCGGCGGTCCCCGACCCACGGCGTTCATCGTCCGCCCGCGCTATTACTTCGTTATCGCTTAGCGTTCTTTTTGCTCGGCTCCTAAGGGTCGTAACGTGATTTTAAATAGCCTATAACCTTCCTCGTGAATTGGGCTATCAAATGCTTGAAATCCGACTGATACTTCCAGAGTTTAAACGAACAAACTCTTTAGTTTTATTAGGTATTAGTATAGATGACTATTTTTTAAATGCGCGTATTATTATATTGTATTTTATGTAGTACGGGAGAACATCGTAGTTTGTAGACCACCCATACAACCATATGTAAGCTGTACTTATATATTTAATGTTCTTTATTTAAGACCTACGATTGTATTTATCATGTAAAGTTAGTAGACTTAAATCCATTTACCTAATATTTTTTGTTAAAAAAATACTCCATTTTTACTACAAAAACAAAACAAAATTTAAGTTAATTAAATATTAGGTATTATAATAAATGAGTAAACGACACTTTAGTATCATAAATAAGTAGACACATATAATGGCGGCTGTATGCTGTCTGCGGCTTGATAGCACATCAATAAAAACCATGACATGATTCGACATAAATGATAGAAAATGGCTTTTACAACAAAGTGGCATTCATAGCTCTAATCAGCCAAAAATGTGACTTAAATCCCCTTAACAAGGAGCGATTCAAATTTGATGATGTACTTATGAAAAACGAACCCTAAATCGTGTTCTATGATTACCATTGAACATTTCTTAAATACTAATTACGGTTTTTTTTTAATATACGTTTCAAATTCTAAAAGACTCTAACTCTCAATATATCTCATAAAAATGAGAGCCCGCCAAACAGTAGTTTGAAGCGCTTCCCCATCCTATAATGCCGTAATAATAAAGTTAAATTCACGAGCGGCGACCGAAGTTTCTTTATAACTTTCGGCAAGCACAAACTCAAACGAATTTATCCCATACTGCCTATACCCCGAATCGAACTTTTGTAAATGTCTCGTATCGTCTCTTTTGTCATCAATAAACGATTAGGGTTAGGCTTTGTAATGCTGCGGTGAAGTCGAAAATTCACTGAGAACGGCTTTGCCTACATTTGCTAATCTATCAAATCAAATCAAATCAAATCACAAAGTTTTTATTCAATGTAAATAAATACATTGCGTACATGTGCTGAATGTCAAGATACAATACATATTGTTTAATACGATGGACACTTTTTTGGTACCATTATTGTCAAGATACAATCCATCGTCCATCCAAGATAAATGCCAAGTCCATCGAATACACAAAACCAAAAAAATAGGGGGAAAAATCTTACGTTATTAAGAATCTATTAAAGTATTAACGAAGTAAATCTGAAAAAACGTATTACCACGAGGAATCTTTACCATTCAAGTAGTCCTTAACCTTTTATAATATGTTTTTTTACAAAGTAAGTCTTCAATACTGTGGGTAAATGGAATCACTGGTAACCCTACAATTTCTGAAAGGAATTCGGAGAAAATAGCAAATATAAAAAAGTGTTAAAAAATCATAAACTGACTTAGCCGACATAAAACAAAGCCCAATATGATGTAATTGTCGCTACTGGGGCGTAACAACCATCGAAATATCGAATAAAAAATTGCCAGGTGCGATCATTTTTCTATAATGCTAGCCACAGTCCAAAGCTAAAGATGTAGCGAAAGACAGAAGGTATAATTTAAACAAACATTTGTACCTCAATATGTTCTATGTAGCGAGAAATGCATGGACGAAATAAAAAATGCTCAAAAAGGCTTTTCCAGTGAGTATCATAATAATCGTAATTGAGATATAAAATGATTTTTTCCGTAATCAAAAAGTTAAAGAGAAGTTGAAGAATTCGACACACTAAGCACTATAAAAAAATTAAACCAAGTTTACTAGGTTTTTTTTTAAATTAGGGAATAAATCGCTTGGTTTTTTTGGCAGACTTCTTATATTTGCTGAATTCCACTAAAAACTAATGAATTTTGAAAGATATCCAACTTTAAAAAAAAACCATTAACTTAGTCACGTGAAACTTTTGACCTTAAGAGGCCGTAGCGGCCGTGGCGGCCAAAAGCTATATGAAGCATAATTTTGTGGCCTGGTTGTGAGAACATGAAAAAGAATTTTAATACAATTATGCCGGATTTTAAAAACCCGGTCTTTAAGCTATCATTTCGCCAAAACGAAATTGGTAAATTATTTCCATATTAATTGTAATTATCTTAATTCTGTTACTGTTTTCCAAAAAAAATAAAAACGAGCGAGATTTGTCTTCAGTTTTTGAAAAACCTAGTGATGATTCGCAATATTAAAAATACTATTTACACCAGCGAATGGTCTATTTCCATAGTACCAAGACAGTTTTTGGAACTTCCATACAAAAAATATAAGAAAAAAATGTTTGAAATTACGTAATTTCCAGAAATGTTATGGCCAAACATTATTTTTTTTCTATTTATTAAAGATACTTTCGAGTGATATAAAAAATAACACAGTGATCATAAGTTATTTTATTATTGTAATGTAATTTTTACTTTATAAAAAACTATTCATTTGATAATTTATTATATTATAATAGAAAAGCCAAATCGACTATATTAGACGACGCGCGAAGCCGAAATCGTCATTCGTAATTGGTCACTGCCAACGGTGGGACGTATTTCCTCCACGCCGCGGTATACCTATACATCTTTATGTATATATCGAAAGCGCGCGGGCGCGTGGCATTGCAAAAATATTTAAATTTTTTGTCGCGTCAATTCGGAAGGGAGCCCTAATCTAACTATATGTATAACATTCGTAGTTAAAACATGTTATTATGATTTAGGGTGGTATCCCTCCTTAATGGGCGTTAGCGAATTTCTTCTTCTTTATGATAATGATACGTCCATCTCAGAATGTCTTCTTTGTGCATTTTCTGAGATGGATTTGGATGCTGCACAAATTGACTGTTCTCTAAAATAAAAATAATCTGCCATGCCGGTCTCCCGCATTGCAACAACAAAACCCATTCTTTTCTTTCTTCACACACAGTATACCATTTTCTGCGGCTATCAATGCCCGATTAGGGTTTCCTTTTAACAACCACTGAGCGTATAGAGTCGATAAAAACCAATGTATGTACGATAATAATATGTTTGTAGCAGAGTAGGGGTAGTGACGTAACCTCCCCCACCGGCTGCTGCGGCAGTCTCGCCGATCTTTTCGCGGAACGGCCGCCAAATGGCGGTCATAAAAAGCATACAAAAAGACACCATACATACGCCTTGGCCTAACAAAGTTTGCGCGTAATTTTTTTGCTTTATTGATAGAGGTGGAGCAGCCGTCGCTCGCCTTGAGGAAGAAAAAATATTAGGGTAGCGCGAATTAATGGTCATTCGATATTATTCTCTTCAGGAGATATTTATTGACACTACTGAAAACTTTTGTCGAAATTGGTTTTCTTATTTGGTAAATTTGTTGATCGCCAAAAGGCTTAGTAAATCTAATGCGACGCATTGTATATCGCTTCATCAAGACGAAATTTGGGACATCAACCAGATTGTTTTGCTTTATGTGAGAGTCATAGGCCTCTTGTCCACGACACGTTGTTTTCAACGTACGGCGTATTAGCAGTGCCGTAGAAGAAAACGTGACTTCTTGTCCACTGCACGATATTTTCGCCGTACGACGCCTTACAACTTCAAGGTGACGCAATAATTGTCCGCCGTGAAAACGCCCGTTTCCATGGACATGTGCTCTCATATTTTGCCATACAACACTGATACAAATTTCGCCGTAAATAAACACCTCTTGCCGAGGGGGAAATACGGTGCATACGGCGGCGGCGCCGTGCCGTGTTTCCGCAGTGTCCGTGGACAAGCTTCCATAGTGAGCCGCGGTTAATTAAGGCGACATGATACCTGGGAAAGACCATATCTCAGGAAGTTTAGTTTTGAGTTTAAAAAAAAATATAAGCATTAATTTAAAAAAGTTTTTAAGTAAATCCCTCGATGAGGAACCAATTTAAAATTTGGACTCAAAAAAGTTGCTCGCGGTGAGTGTGTTTTATTATAATTTCTTGACTTGTTAATTTTGTAGGGCAGCACTTAGCCACATTTTTTATTTAGACCCTAAATTAATTACAATTAATTAAAACGTGACAGTGCTCTGAGAGTTACGCTAAATATGCTTTGCCATTAACACCCTTATACCACCACTGCGTAAAGATAGTTATTCTGTGCTAGCGCTGCGATTGACCGTTTAGTATGCGTCTGTTTCCCGGCGCTAGCGGACGTGGAATCTGCGCTTGACGCTTTGTCAACGCTGGATTTTTATTGGTCAAACCCTACAAAATTGACTCCGCCTATTTTTTCGGGTGTCCGCCCATTTCGGATATTTTTCTGAGGTCTCATGTCGTCTTAACAGAGGATTTTCACGGCGAAAAAAAAGTGTGTAGACAAGAGGGTATAGAGTGTGTGGATTTACATTGAGTCAGTTATAGGCGTCAGTGCTGGCGCCGAGAACTGACTCATACTGTTTACATGCAGTCAGTGACTCGTAGGTATTTCTTTAGGTTGTATATTTCTTAGTTTTCTTTATTGGTTAGTCGGAAAAATGCGTCATTTTCGATAGTTTAGATTTTCCATACGACGCGACGTCACCCTACAACGCAGTGCCAGCGACTGACCAATTACTGACTTCGGCGTTTATAAAGGCTGATTTACATTGATCCAGTAGCTGGATCCAGCGTCACTGGGTTCCCTCGCTGGATCGCCAATGTATCTATGTAAACACGTTTCTATACAGTTCAGCGTCCAGTATCCAGTGCTGGATCAATGTAAATCAGCTTTTACACGTGGACAGTACCGCTGGCGCGTGCGGTGGGGGAATTGGTCAGCGCTGACTGAAATCAATTTACAAGATCATAGTACCAGGTCAGCGCTTACTTGTTTTGAGTTTCAAGTCAGTATGTAACTGACAATGTAAATCGGCCTTAATATTTCGTCTAGGTGCAGACTGAGATAATTTAGGGATAGAGATATTAACAATAGTGATATGAGGCTGATTAGAAGTGTTATATTTAGCCAGATGTCGACAGGAAACAATAATCAGAGACTAGTCTAATGAAGTAGAAATATCCTAGTTGACTTTAGTATTGCAGAGTTGGAGTTTCCTACATAAAAGGATAGATATACTTGGGCGTTATCAGCATACAGATTGTGCTCAGAATTGTGGAAGTTGGGACCGATGTTTCTTCGAATTCATGCAAGCCCCCACTTCAAAAAGTGTATCTTTCTATGCGCATTCTGTGCGGGCGTCCACGATTCAAACCCAGGAAAGTCGATTAGTTTCGACAACTAACTATTGAGGCCGTGCGACTCGAAAAGCACTCAGCCGGCAAAACAAAGGCGCTGCAGCTATTTCCATCCAAGGCGAACGTGCGGCATTCCTTATCCATTGCGAATCCATCGGACGCTATCAAATATTCAATGCATCCGTTTTATAAAAGGGTGGAGGAGGGTGGAACAACGCCTCTTCCTACTTCTACGGCGCAACTGCTCGATACGAGTAGGTATCTTATAGTACACTCGTAATACGCAGCAACATTAAAACTGGCGCTGACGCGCTATCCAGAAAAAATGCACAAAATCCAACCTACCATATTCCTATCTTGAGGATGCCCCCCCCCCCCCCAGTATAAAAACCAAGGTATGAGAATCAAATGGATCCAAAACAAATTCCTATAATTCTCGAACTTCCGACGTGGCTGCTAAAACAGCTATTGACCTCAGCCTCGTATTCATTTTTGGGTTATTTCATTTTTCATCATTGCAGAATAAGAGATGATGAAAGAATGCTTTGTTATTTTATGAAATTTGAAATAAATCAACATCTACAAATAATTTTATAAATTTTCTATTTTTGCCCATATTTTTGCGCTGCTACTGTCGCACATAGAAGTTACAATACGAGCTTAAGGAGCTCATAGCAGTCCTCAGAAACTCCTAATTATTACTCCTAATTAAAAAAAAAACGATTATTTCGTGTATTTTGGTATATCCTGAGACCTTCCTAGAATTATTTTAGTGATAATATTGTAATAACTCGCAACCCACTATACGCCGGTGCTAGCATATAACCAAGATAGCTTGTAACTAACATAGTTTAAAAGGTAACATTGTTATAAATTAACATAATTCAAAACTAACACATAGATTTTTCCATGACCCAACGTCTCTGCCTGAACGGATGTCGTATACCACGACATGATCTTCCTATATAAAACAGTCGACAATGACATCAAGGACATCGACCTAATCTCTAAGATTATTTTCGAATTCTATTCAAAACCACAAAACAGACCGATCTCTTTGCTCTGCGATCTTTCAACGGCAATTTCGGACAGCACGCCTACCTAACAGAGAATGTAAAGTATACAATGAAAAATATTAATCATTTTACCTATTCGGTGAGTTAAATTGCGATTTTTGTATTTTTATGAAGTCAATAACTGACATACCATATATTTTCATACCATAGCTTCTAACCTGTTGCACAAAGTCTGGGGTAACGGTCCACGCTTCTACTCCGTATAGGAGGACTGAAAATATGTAACACCGCACCAGGCGGCATCTAGTGGAGAGTTTGAGACTACGGTTGCAGAATAGTCGGCTCATTTTGATAAACGTAGCTCTAGCTTGTTCGATGCGAGATCTGACTTCTACATTATGGTCTTCATGATCATTCTCATTACAGCCAAGGTTGGTTTTTGATGTGGAGGGTGGCAGCTGTAGATGTACGTCCGACAACCATGAATAAAATATAGAATATAGATAGAGATATAGAATTCCAAAACTATTATATTGATGTATATGTATTATATTTGTGTGTACACTTTTATGTACGTTTATTGTATAAATATTAACTCTTCTTAAAGCAAAGTAAATCCTATGCATTTTGTTTTTCATAAAATAAACAAGTTAATATGGTGTACTAAAAATAATAAAAAACACGACTGCCGTTACAGAAAGTGGTTATTTTATGAAACTGAATGAAACTTTGAAATTACGGTTTTTAATTAAATATTTGTGGTTTATATCGTGCATACGTGTATATCTCCGAAAAGTAGGTACTCAATCAGACCTTTTATTTGACACAAAACCCGATATATTTATGTTAATTTATTGACATTTGGATATTTAGAAAACTACTTACTTGATATTTAGACAGTTAAGGTACCTGGGGATGACATAACGATTCAAACAATACTACACTTCTAAATCGGATCAAGCGTTTAGAAGTTATGATGGAATAAAGAAACGGAAAACATACATAGATGAACCATGAACACATTACACTTATTTTTTGTTGGGCAGTCGTATAAAAAAAGAACATCGGTTAAACTCTGTCGCTTATTACGAGTAGTCAACCGAAATAAATATCTTTCGGCAATGCGAAAAACAACGGTGCTTTAGATTTCGTCCGTAACACAGCCATAATCCATACCTAAATCTAATATAATATGATTTGGACTTTTCTTTCTGAATTTTTTAGTGTATCCTTATGTTTCAACTACCCTAGACGATGGGTATCTAAAATTCAAACGTACCCATCTATAATTTAGACTCTTTCTTTAATAATGCAATGTAACTATGTAGTTGATACGATGCCAATAGATTCTCGTTGTATTACAACAAGCCGCTGATTGCAAGTGTGAATTTATTCGAATCGATATCGCAACTAGCAGTTATACACTCGTTTACACAAGAACAGCGGCATTACAAAACGTCTGCAGCTCACATTTTGTAAATGAAGATGAAGATTGAACTATAGCATAGTAAAATAAGAACAGTAAATATCTCCATAGGTCGCACCGATTTTGCACTCATACAAGCGCCCGTTGTCCGTACGCTACCACTACATAGATTCTCGGGCGCCTCGGTGCTGCCCAGTCAGGGATGTCGCGCGACAGCTAAATATACAGAAGTGGAATGTTTTCTGTACAGGCTGTAATGCAACCTATCAGAAATTACATTTATGAGTATTTACATTTACGTTACGAAATTATATTTACCAGGTAACGTTTATTGTTCATTTGCGTAGGTAAGTATGTGTCTAGATAAGTAGGTGCATAGGTATGTAAGTGCGTAGGTAGGTAGGGAGATGCGTTTTTGTTAAGTACCTACTTTAAGTTACTAAAATGTAGGTATTTTGAACACGTGCAACACGTGATGAATGCTGTCAAACAAAGTCAGCACTAACTCTTATATTCTGTTACAGTACAATTTTGGGAACCGACTCTTGATTTATAAACCAAAAATACATAAGGGTACATAATAATTATAAAGAATTGCATTTTTGCTTTAATGGCAACCCTGGTGGTTCGGCGAAGCGTAGGTACTAATTTCGATAACGGGCTCGAGATGTTCTACTGATGTTAGTTTACTATGACTATAGCGTAATTATGCGTATTGAAATGATCGGTGATTATAATTATTTGGCCACACGCATCATTGCACTAACCGACCAGGTGGAAAAGTATTGAGTACGTTCCAAGAAAAATATTCGAGATGAAGTCGAAACTATCCATTTTGAGCCCCCCCCCCCCCCCCCATAAGGCGATTAAGATCATTTTCAGATTGAATGCTGTCTGTGTGTCTGTCTGTCTGGCTTAATCCCACTGACCTCAAATTTGGCATGCAGGCATCATTGGGACATGGCCAGAGTTGAAAAGGTTGTGGTTGAATTCGGCAGGGCCGTGCCCAGGGGGGGGGGTCCAAGGGGTCCGGACCCCCCCCCCCCCCGAAATGAAATGGATTTACACTAGATAGAATCGACTTTCCAAAATGAAATAGATTTACACTAGATAAAATAGAATTTTAGGTGCAAAAAATACATTCCGCTAAGCTATGCCGTCCCAACATTTATATGTTGTTGAACATCTTGTCGACTCTGCCAGTAACCACTTGCACTCCGGAAAGGTCATTTTCCACACGCCTAAAAACCTACCTACGGAATTCTTGTGGGCAAGAGAGACAAACGGATTAGCCTTAATGGCAATTCACAGAGACGTCATCATCCCAACTGAAGATGTTATAACCGAATTTGCCCGTAAAAAGTCTAGAAGGCTTGATTTTGTGCTGTGAATTCACCCCATTGGAAATATGCGGTTTTTAGGTTTAAAAATGTTAGTTAGTAGTTAGTACCTACAGTATTTTCAGTGGCGGGCTTCTCCCGTCTTAATGTAAGGGTAATTAATAACATTGAATTTGAATTAGCCGGTCTTTTTTTTTACCTCCCCCCCCCCCCCACCCCGCGAAAAAAATTCTGGGCACGGCCTTGGAATTCGGTCCTAGTCTAGGGCACTAATTATATTTCAATAGAGGGCTGTTTCTTGTCAATCTTATTTTTCTAGTGTCATGTAATGTTGGGCTTTTTCGAAATTTGCTAATGTCCCACTGTGCTCCGTAGGGTGGGATGACAAAGGCGGGTGGTAACTGAAAGCGCTTGTTTTGTTTCAGCTGGACGGCGGCGGTTCCGGTGGGAAATGTGTCAGAGAAAGGGCGACAAATGCACCGCGCGGCCGCCGACGGACAGGGCCACGAGACAGCGGCCGACCGGCAGACAGCGAAAGCGTCGCCTGCTCTCAGGGCGAGGCGAAAAATGAGACGATGCTTCCAAGACAGCGATATGGGGTGAAAAGCGCGCCAGACACACCGACGATATCGAACGCGCACCACACCGCAGCGAAAATACAACTTTCTGTATATTGAAGTAAATATTAATTAACTCGAATTGTACGCTAAGAGAGGTTCAGCAAAGCCATACTTCAGGAAATAAACAAAAACGAAGGAGTTACAGGCGACAAGACTTTAGAAGCCATTGAAATAAACAATATCTTAAACGCCTTTCTTACCGCTTTGGCTAAGAACTCACGAATCGGTGTTCAACCGCGCCCACCACGATTGCGGATCAACTGTTTTGTTTCAAAGCTCACGGCCTGATGGTATAGTGGTTAAATCGCCTGATCTTACTTTAGTCGGGTTCGATTCCCGCCTGGGCTACCATTTTCCGTTGGGATAAAATTAACGGAATTGCATTTCAATTCTGTCAATCGAATGCAATAACAAGACACACTTAACGCATATTTCACGCACACATACATATAAACACTTCATAATAGGGTTGTTTGAAAGAGATTGTCGTATGCCAATAAACCCGCCCATTGTGAAATTTCACTATAAAGAGTATAAACAAACCAACAACTAGGGTTGTCGACTACAGCGGGCGAGCCCGTCACCACAGGAAGTTTTAACGATTAGTCGTTCTATCTCCCTGGAGTGAGCGCAGAAGACTTGGACAAAACAGTCCAACGTCTAGCTCTGCCACAACCCGAGAGGCCAACGCCTTAACCGCGAGATAGCCAGGAGTGTTACCCAGCGGGCTTACACTCTCGCCCTTACTTCCAATTGAGACCAGATTACTCCAGTCTCTCGATTGGTTACGAGTTCGAGGTCGCTTGCGCGGTCCTCTCCCTTACGAAGCGGTGAAACGGTGTATACCGAATCTATCGCGGACCACGGCATTCTTTGCCCGTCTGTTAAACAAACAAACCAACAAACGACACCGCAGGTTTGCGCGGTCACGTAGCCGCCGCGGTTGCAAAACGGTCCGCAAACTTGGCGGGAGGATATCGCAAGTCGAGCGGTTATCGAGATTGTCGATAGTCACACCCGCGCGCCTGCACCAAGTCGTCTGCGAATCGAACGCAGATCGCGCGGGCAACGGCCGCCAAGCTTGTGGCTGACCGCGGTTCGCGCGGTTTCACTAGTTACCCGCAGACGCTGCGTCCGCAGCGATTTAACCGAGCCCGCCGCGGCCGCAAATTGCGTCGTGAAATATGCGACTCAATTTTACATACATATCTGCATTCTACGGACGCCGCGGGCCCGCAACCGCGGCGGATGCGAGTGAAAACCGCTCAGTGAGTTCTAAGCCTTTAACTAAAACTCCAAAACTATTAATAAATCATTTAGGATTTCGAAAATTCCCACAAAAAAACTAAATTTCTAAGAAAATATTCATGTCATGACTGTAATTACGGAGAATGTTTAAAATATTTTTATTTTTTTTAAAGAAATCACTGAAAACTTTATTTTTTAGGCGTTTGTTTCTCTTAATATTAAGAATCATATCCTAAAGGATAGCGGTGCTTTCCAAAATACCCTCCATTATAGAATTAATTTGAAAATGTCACATAATTGAAGGGTTACGGAGAAGAACAATTAAAATATATTTTTTTAGTTTTAGGTGATTACATTTTTTAAAAAATCCAGCTTAAAATAGGACATTTTATGCATGGTTTGTTAGAATGAGAATAAAATTTATCTTGTCTGTAAATCAAATATAGTTGAGTTTCTAAAAAAATACATTTTACTGAAATACCTCATAAAAAAGTATATCATCTTAAAAAGTCAAATTGACTTAGAGCGTTCTTTCTCGCAACCCTTCAATCGTATCAATAATGTAGCAATGAAAGAGGATTGGCTGAATACGAAACAAAATTGGGCCTCAAAAAATAACTATGTACCAAATTTATTAAAGTTAATATATGTATCAAAAAAAAAGAGTCATGTGTTACATTTCAATTGAACTACTTCAAAACACTCACTCAACCATGCAAATATAAACAAATCGATGATAAATGTAATATTCACGAAAATACTATATTAATAACGATATTTCAGGATAAAGATCTGAATATACTTGAATTCAAATCAAAAAATCTAAATATACTTGAACATAAATCAGAAATATTCCATGCACTTCAACTATTGGGCGATAATTAGTATTACCTTTTTCAAACTTGTGCATATAGCCCTAAAAAGACATTGCAAAAAAGATTTTCTCCATGGATTTTCATGTCAAAAAATATTTATTTGTGAAAATATTTATTAGTAATGTAAACTCATGTAGATACCTACTACATGAGTTTATAAAATGATTCAGCCTTATCCAGGCCTAATCTTGCCAATCCTCTTGTATTAAAACTGAACCACAAAATTAATAAAACCTCATACTTCAATATACAGATAGGCCTTGTTGAATAATCGCAGACGCAGCCTTAAAAAACACTCGAGTCAATTACAAATTATGTGATAATAAGTGATGAAGTGAGTAAAGAACCATCATGGAAACAACACTCTCAAACTACACAGTGTACCAAACGACGTCCGCGTTCGAAAACGAGACGTTCTTCAATCTGACGCAGGACATTTACAGTGTGAACGCGAGCCACGTGCTGACGGCGTCGGAGAACCTGGAAAATTACTGGCTGTGGGCCATTGTGGACGGGTTTCTCTTGCTGGTGATACTAGGGGGGAACACGCTGACGATACTGGCTGTGACGCTGAGCAGGAGGCTATCGTGTCTCATCTCGAACCAGTTCGTGCTCAACCTGGCCGTGTCCGACTTCATGGTCGGGCTCACGCTGCCGTACCACCTGACCTTCTACATCAGCGAGGACCTCGGGACTGTCAAATCCACCTGCATCCTGAGGTTCATCCTGATCACGCTGGCGTGCTGTGCGTCGATCTACAATCTGATTGCCATCGCCGTAGATAGGTAATTATTTTTGTAGTTTTCATATAGAAGGAGAGTGAATTTCTGAGATCTGATTGGTGAGAGTGAGATTCTGAGGATCAAGCGAAGGAAGGACCTCAAGACGAGGGGAGGGTACACCATTATAAGCACATACACAAACACAACACGACACGTGCAATCAGACAGGAACAACCGGAAATGAAAACAAGATATAGACAAAGACATTATACGAAGGGAGTTCTTTACGTTCTAAGCCTAACTTACTCGTACTTGTAGGTCATAAACGTCTGATATAACATATAACACGCCTAAACGGCATCCCTGGCTTCATCGTCGTCGACGTAATGCGAACCACACAAGTGTTTCTTCAGTTGTTGAAACACGAAAAAGTCACTCAGTGTCAGGTCTGGTTGACTTTTTCGTTTTTCAACAACTGAAGAAACATTTGCGTGGTTCGCATTACGATGACGATGATAAAGTGAAGAATACCGTTCGGGCGTGTTTTGATGGGTGTGAGAAAACTTTTTTCTCTCGTGGAATCCGACGCCTCACTGATCGAAGTACTAAGTTCGTTGCAGTCCAGGGAAACTATGCGAAGAAAGAGTATGTAATATTAAATTAATATTAGACGTTTAGGACCTACACGTACGTTAGGCTTAGTTCATAATAAACTCTCCTCGTACATTTACTTAGGACCTAAATTATATAACAGATATTTGACCCTTTTAGAACTGACATCGACCAACAGCGACTATCAATTTAAGAGGCAGGTAACGCATGGACTATACTATCCGCATTACAAAGTGGCGAGTCAGGTAATTTATCATCGAAATCGTGCCATCTCTTTCGCACTTGCACGGCCTTATGGAGCGATACCTGTAACCGTAGTGTAGGTAGTTTACGCATACAAAAGGAATGTCGATATAGTAATGAAACGAGGGAAATAAATATTATTTTTTGGCATTATAGATAGGTTTTTTGACATTATAAATAGGATAGAAAACGAATTTACCGCATCATTTTCTATCCTATTTATATTTCAGTATTGTTTCAATACGATAAATATTAAATAAGTTAAACATATAAATATTGATATTGAAATATTAAAATAAAAATATAAAAGTATCAAATTTATAATAGTTGACAATAAAATAATTGTTATACAAAAAAAAATAAAACTGAACAAAGAAAGTCAGCAAGCTATTCATATTCGTGTTCACTGTCACTATCGTCTTATAGATTAATAACATGAGAATGGGTGTCAATTATATTATGTGCTTTGGCCAGGTCTTCGTTCTGGAGATTTTTGAATCGATTCCGAATTCGATCTAGAGTTCGTTCGCTCGTTCCACAAACTAATGCTGCCAACTTTCTTGGTTGTTGAAAATCTATTTTCCTTATGACATCAGGGTCTTCTTTCAACTTATGAAACCACTTATAAATGTTGAGAATGACATGCCGGCTTTGCTGGTTAACATCACTTCTTAACTTGGTCAAATTAGTTTTGCAAAAATCTTCCATCATGATGTAGATTCACAAATAGAGTTCGTATAACGAATGAGTTATGCTCTTTGACATTAAGCCTTTTATAGCAGAATATTTTGTTATCAATAATGCCTAATGACCTACACAGTACGCACAATAATTAAAGTAGACGAAAACTAATTTGGCAAAAGCGTCGTTATTGATACATGATCCAGAGATTACTTCCTACAACGTCACAAACTTTACCTCTTTATAATATTAGTATAGAAGTACAGATTACGATACGGTTCCATACCTATGTCGTATTATCTCTTTAATTATTTATGCAGTAAAAGGGAAAAGTCTTTTGTTTTAAACACTTGAGACGATAAATTTACTTATTTTGATAAGAATTCATAATTAATATAATATAAAAGTTAGACATATGCTGTCGCTGACTTTTTTGTAAGCATTATCAAGCTCTACAACTTTTCTCTAGAACTTAATCATATATCTCTCATCGCTAAGGCAGTGTTAGTTAGAAACGTTTTTGTTCGACCGCTTATTCTCCGACTTACTTTGCAAATCCGACTACCACGAAAAGGTCTTTTCATTTTTCGGATTAATATATAACTTATGACACTCACAAATAATGTGGCTTTCTATTGGTAAAAGAATTTTCAAAATCGGTTCATTAGATCCAGAGATTACTTCCTACAACATCACAAACTTTACCTCTTTATAATATTAGTATAGATAAATATTTTATCGACATGATACCATTCCTATGTTAACTGTCTCTAATTGCCCCAGTCGCCAGTTTGTACTGCGGATACTATAGTGAAATGCACGTCATAAGAATATGAGAGATTTGTTTCAGATGCAGTAATTTGATTTGATTAGGTATTTGTTTATAAGAGGGTGAGCATGTATTACATGTATATGATATGTATGTACCCATGATTGATTTATATATTTATTTACGTTTGTTTAATATTAGTTATTTTTGTATATTTATACATTTATGTGTATGCACAAAAATGGATGTTGGTATATCTGTCCGTTTGTTTGAGCTAGACTTCGACACCGTTCTACCGATCACCAAGAAAGCTAACACATATATGTTTTTTTTTATGGAAAAAGTTTTCATGATATCCCCTCTGTTGTAACTTATTACTAGATGGCGCTGCAGCACATCAACTTCAACCAATTAAATGATATGATTGTTTTGAATAGAGAAAGGAACGTTTAGTAACATAGGCTATTTAGGTGAGGGGAGTGGGAAGAGTGGGAGGGAGAAGGAATTCCACTATTATATTATAAAATGCAATGTCCGTCTGTGTATTAATAATCTTGATTTAAACCGATGACTGTAACTACATTCCACAATCAATTCCTTACATATAATTTAATTTGCTTTTTAAATAATTTCAGATATATTGCGATCGTGCATCCACTTCACTACAGCCGCTACATGACAAAAACGGTGACAAGGTTCATGCTGGGCATCGGTTGGACGATAGCCGTCGGTGTCAGCATCATACCGATTTTCTGGAACAACTGGGACCAGGCACTCGAGTGCGAAATGAGCAAGGTATTGAAGGTTGTACAATCATTTCTTTTCCTCTCGATGTTGTGAACAGCACCGTTGAAATTCCGCACCACAAAAATGGAAAATAATATAATAGCACGGAAGCACGCTGCAGTTTACTCTATGTCATTTGGCACACATTAAAATAATTCAACTCACCCTGGAGAAATATATAAAGTGAAAGCTGAAAGCTATTTGCATAATTTCGAAGCTCCCTTTAGTCGATAAAAACAAGGCAAGGTCACGAACTGCTGTCAGTTGGTCTGTCACCTAATTATTATACATAATTTCACTACCCGATGACTTAAGCCCTGTATTCATGGTATGCTTTTGTTTATCAACAAATTTGAATCAACATGTTGCTGAGTTTCAACACGCAGTGGTAAACTCCGCAACACGCAATATTGCGAAAAACATATTTCAGCAACGCAGCAACATGTTGATTCAACTTTGTTGATAAACAAAAGTTTACCAAGAATACGGGGCTTTAAGATAAACTAAATACAACAGACTCTTGAAGTACAGGCAAAATAAGACATTAGTGCATTGATGAAACTTTGTTTCATCAATGCACTTAAAAATTCAATATTTTGAAATATTTGATAGTTTTGTGTATATATTCTTTTTAGAATTGATCAATAAGATGATTATAAAGTAAATAATTATAAAAGCCACTTACATCGTGACGAAGGATTCCCTTGATCGGATTCGGGAATGCTTTAGGTGTTAACGAGAATGATGAATGCCTCTCACTTGCGGAAAGAGGAGTAGGTTTAAGTTGGGCCCATTTTACAACTAGTAACGCTCACCCTTCATCCAATTATCTCAAAAATTAAGCTACAATCCTTCTTTATACGTAAACTCACTCAATTTCCTATTATTTCAAGGGAAATAACAAGACAAGACGAGCTACTTGACAGATGGAAGAATTTAAAATTTCGAATTTCGTTTTTTTATTTTCTAAAGGTGCGATATAAAGAAGCTGCGATCAATATTCAGCTGAAAACTTAAAACTAAAAGCGTGACATGCCCTCATATCAATGAAAGAGCGCAGTCAGCTCTTTCCTATTAGTTGGAAAGATTACCTTTAACCTAAATGGATTATTTACAATGAACGAAACATAAAATATGTAAAAATTCAATATTTTGAAATATTTGATAGTTTTGTGTATATATTCTTTTTAGAATTGATCAATAAGATGATTATAAAGTAAATAATTATAAAAGCCACTTACATCGTGACGAAGGATTCCCTTGATCGGATTCGGAATGCTTTAGGTGTTAACGAGAATGATGAATGCCTCTCACTTGCGGAAAGAGGAGTAGGTTTAAGTTGGGCCCATTTTACAACTAGTAACGCTCACCTTTCATCAATGCACTAATGTCAAATAAATGACATTAGTGCATTGATGAAACTTTGATTATAACTTCGTTTTATCAGTAGAATTCGAGATTTAATGAGTTCCCAAGAGTAACAATGGTGGAACATGGTTTGTGGGTGGGGGGTGGGGTCGAAAAATTAGTTTGATGATTTAGGTCATGTGGGATGATGTTTTATTATGTTTTTCTACATGCTGAATCGAATGGAACTATTTTCGAGGCGGTAGATTCAACCTCTAAAATAGTTTTGGCAGATTTTATGACAGAAAATGCAGTAATTCTACATTTAAGTGGGCGCCAGTCGCCGCTCGATCCATAAAACTATGATTTAAAAAATAGTCTGTTATCATATTATTTATTTTGAGATAGATTACAGTATCGGTGTATTTAGAACGACATTTATTGGGCTACTGAACATAGGAAAAGTTTATTCAATGTTTGGAACTATGAGTGCCATCTACATTTTGCGTTTCGTAGTAAAATCCTGGTTGCCAAATTGTATTACGACATTAAGCAATCTAAAGGTGCTCCCTCGCCGGAAGCATTCGCCTGTAATGTAACATTTGAGATTCGATTTTGAGCATTACGTTACAATACTGCCTCTCTGACTGACGAGCATTCACCTGGAAGCTCTCTAAACGATCAAGCACGCGTGTCAAGCATCGCGTCGCGGGTTGGGAAGGGATCGTAAACCGCAGGAAATACGCAAATTTTTATTTTTTTTTACCAAAAATGCCTAATTTTGTAGTTTATACCAGGGAATCACGTCATTCACCAATCAATTACGTCTAATTAAACTGACTTCCTGGTATACAACTACAAAATTAGGCATTTTAAGTAAATATTTAAAAAAATATTTGCATATATCCTGCGGTTTATGATCCCCCCCCCCCCCCCTCCCACCCCCAGCCCGCGATGTGATGCTTGACAAGCATGCTTGTTCGTCTAGAGAGCCCCTAACATAGATTCGCCTGTAGACAGATTGTGGGCTCGATTGAGTATCTTCTTGAACTAAAATCGGAAATTAGTCCGTGTGAACGAGACAGGGCAATACGCTAGAGCGGAGTGTGAGATGACCGGTTGTCACTTTTTCGCATTAAATCTGCCCGCCAAGGTCAAATCTTACACCGCACGAAATATGCTCGAATTCATTCGGACGAGTATAAGTTTGGCAGGTAGTATTTATCGACGATCGTTCGTTTCATATTCCGCTCTAACGTATTGCTCTGTCCCGTTCGCTTGGACTAATTTTAGTTTTAGTTCACAAAGAAACGCAATCGGGCCCTGTATCCAGGGCCGGCCCGTCCATATAGGCAAACTAGGCAATTGCCTAGGGTGCTCGTATTTTGGGGGGCGGCGCGGCGAGGCGATCTGGTAGCGTATGTAGCAAACTTCTTCAATCAAAGCAATCTGATCTTAACTCTGCTACAAATGCTCTCCTAAAAACAAAAACATTTCTCGAAAGCTGTAGAAGTGATTTGGGATTCGAAAAAATGCTGGTAGAAGCAAAAGAAATTTCAGAAGAAGTAAACATTTCCGCATCGAAGCCAGTCCGCTTAAGAAAAAAGAAAAGACAGTTCAGTTATGAAGAGGAAGATGAGCCCTTAAATGATGGGAAAGACCACTTCAAAATATTTTTTTATTTTGCCGTGCTGGATACAGCAATAAATTCAATCGATGAGAGGTTTAATCAGATAAATAACATTAATTATGTTTTTGGATTTCTCTATAACGTTCATGAGATGCAGAATAAAACTTCCAAAGATGTTCTGGAACACTGTGTAAAGTTGGAAAAATCTCTTAGTCATGGAGACTCTAAGGATGTTGATGCAACTGAGTTATGCAGCGAATTACAAGCTATTGCAAGAAGAGTACCAAATAACACTGCGCCACAAGAACTTTTAAATTATATTTGTGAAAATGGGTTACTAGATATCTTACCTAATTTAGTAACTGCAATAAGGGTATTGCTGACACTTCCCGTGTCTGTGGCCAATGGTGAGCGCAGTTTTTCTAAATTAAAACTAATTAAAACGTATCTGCGCCCTACAATGACCCAAGAAAGACTTGTGGGGTTGTCGACTTTATCTATAGAACAAGAAATAGCTCAAACAATAGATTTAAAGGAGATCGTTTCCACTTTTGCTAAACTAAAGGCAAGGAAAATAAAACTGGCTTGATTTAATCTCTAATTAGTCTTTTAAAAAATTCTTATATTTCACTCCACCATTTCACAGCTAAAGGAGGTGGATATATTCTCTTTTTAACCGACTTCAATAAAAGGAGGAGGTTCTCAATTCGGTTGAATGTTTTTTATATTTTTTTAAATGTTTGTTACCTCAGATCTCCGTCATTTATCAAGCGATTTGGAAAATTCTTTTTTTATTTAAAAGAATATACTTTCAGATTGGTCCCATAGAAATTTAATCAAAATTGGTTCAGTAGTTTGGTTTTAAAATCAAAATAACTGGAAAATAGGTGCAAAAATTATTTGAAGTCGGCTGTATTTTTAAAAAAAAGTTTGTATTATAATTATATATGAGTAGGTAAGTCATATCTGTGCTCTAATTATTTGATTAAAAATTACACAATTAATGTTTTGTGATTTTTTTAAATAGGCGCCATACTAGTCTTTTGCCTAGAGCGCCAAGTTTCCTCGAGCCGGCGCTGCCTGTATCATTACAGGCTGTGCACTGTAATGCTCGCATCTCCACCCTCACTGATGTAATGCTCGAATCTGTAATGCTGCGTACAGACTGACGAAAGGTAACATGCAATGTATCATGCAATGTGGACGTCTCGCGCGCGCAAACTGTGCATTTCATGCGCATTTGTCGGTTTTTCGATCGAACACAAAGGGACGCGCAGCGCGTCGACGGGTCGTGTCGACGCGCGCGCGAACACGAACTGAACCAGGTACGGACACAGCTTGTTTTCAGTAGACTGACGACGTTCGCGCGCGCGCAGGAAGCAGATGCGAGTAGGTATATGTTCGGTTCGTCCGCGCGCTGCGTCCACACTGATGAAATGCTGTTACATTGCATGTTACCTTTCGTCAGTCTGTACGCAGCATTATGTTACATTACAAGAGAATGCTCACGGTGATGGGATCACCTTAAGAGCTCGTTCAGACACGCGGGAACTGCGTGTTTGCAAACCGTTGCGTTTCATAGTAAAATCCTATCTGCCAAAATGCAGTATGGCATTGAGCAATCTCTGATACCCTATAAAATCACTGCCTAAATCATCAAACATTGGGTTTTCGCGTTTTACTCCCTTCCACCCTCCTTCAAAACCATATTCCACCATTGCTGCTATTAGGGACTCATCAGATAACGAATTCTACAGTCGAAACGAAATTATGACAAAAATTTCATCAATGCACATTTTTTTTCATTTATTTTCGAATTTTTATTTATTATGCCTGAATAGTTCAAGGGCAACGACATAAAAGGCAAGAGTTTTGTAAAAACTGATACTTTCAGATCAGATAGTACATTGATACTGATACTTTCAGACCATACTTTCATATCAGATAGCACACTACAGCTACAGTTACATTCACTACACTACACTAGAGCTACATCACACTACACTCAAATTACAATGTTTATTATTATTAGTTAATTTTTAATATTATTTGATACCTAGCATATTTTTTAAATTAAGTATTCTAAAGTATGCACAAACTTGCCTTAGTATGGGCCTAGACCTAGTTAGGCAGCGTTGATTTAAAAAAATTTTGGTCTGCGGTGCTTTCTATTTTGCTATTATTTACATTTAAGCCTATAATGTTAAACTTACAATGTACTGCCATAAAAAATATGCTTTTCTTTAATAAATAAATAAATAAAATTGGACATAGAATGCTGGGGTAGTCAGCAGGCCAGACTCCGGGACACCCGGCGCTGGCATAGCTGGCGTTGGTTTGTTTGTTTGTTTTCTTTATTGCGAAATTTCACAATGGGCGGGTTTATTGTCATATGACAATCTTTTACAACCAACTCTACTATGGCGTGTTTATATGTATGTGTGCGTGTAGCATAGATGTAAGTGTGTGTCTTGTTATTGCATTCGATCGACAGAATTGACAAAATTAATACCCTTAAAGTGTTTTGGAAAAGCTGAAAATTTATCAGTAGACAATGGATGCAATACAGAACTCGAAACAAATGGTCAGACTGCTTAACAAAAGAATGCTGATTTACTCCATATATGTCACAAAAACGAAGTCCATTATATTGCGCGACACGTTAGACCGATGCGTTATAATTACCGACAAATACATACCAGCGTATTTGCAGGGACTTCATTTTTGTGACATGTATGAAGTAGTGCTGACTGCTGACGTAAACGTTCTATAGTTAGGCAGTCTATTAGTACCCCATTAGTACCCCACTAATTAAACTTACGCCTTTCTTAATACGCCAGCGCCAGGTGTCCGGGAATCTAGCCTGCTGACTCTACCCGGTATTCTATAGTCAAAATACGTTCTGATCTGAACGTTCCAGCTTTTACAAAACTCTTGCACTTGTTTGTCGCTGGCTACCCAACTAGAACTAGCTTGAGGGTAGACTGCTCAATCAGTTTCGTTGTAAATTTTCAGGTGATTCCAAAAGACTATACAACGTGCATACTAGTGCCGATGTTTTCTCTTATTTGGGTGGTGATGCTGATACTGTATTGGAGGATATGGAGGGAGGCGTCTTGTCACGCGAAGAGGATGCGGTCCACCTCCTGCCATCCGTCGTCGCCGAACGACTGGAAGAGTATCCAGGTAAATTGAAGACGCCAAGTTGCAAGACAAATTATAGTTGTAGCTTGTGGAATATCACTCAGCATTGTTTAACCCCCCCCCCCCCCCCAATCCCAATTCTGGAACCTTCTGGAGGTGAGTTTTTAATTAGTGACTAGCTAATTTTTAATTAGCAAATAAGCAACTTTTAATATATTTTTTGGAACACATTTTTTTTCTGTTTTTCCTAAATAACACAAATTGAAAATTTAAAAAAATATATCATTTGAAAAATAGCATAAAATAAGTTAAGCGTATTGCGCTATCTAGCGGTTGGTAAAATATAGCAAATATTGCTTATTCGAAATATTTTGCCTATTGCTAGATGGCGCAGCGCGCTCAACGCTTGTCAAACTTTTACTTATCAGTTAAGCTTTTCATATTTACAAAAAAAAAAAAAAAAACAAAAAACATTTTTTTTTGTTAAATTTTTAAAAAAAATATATCAAAGTTGCTTATTTGCTCGTACTGATTCACCCGCTTCAAGGATGTCACTAATTAAAAACTCACCCTGTAAATATTCCGAAACGTGCTACAATATTCTGAGAAAACAATGTGTTCACATTTTCTCCACTGACTCCCACCTATGCTCAGCCACCGCTATCAGTCCCTAAAGGTATGTCCCCCCTTGTGCGCTTTCGTCTTCATCTTGCGCTTTCCTCTGACGCATGCGTTTAATACCATAGCGCATGCAATAGCGCATGCGTCAAAACTAGTTGAACGACAGCGCATGCCTCAGCGCACGCCGATCCAGCACCCTGTGGATAGGTTGTGATGTGCATCACTCCGTGCATCTTGCGACACAAAACAGCGGAAAATGAAGAAAAAACGTTTTGATTTATTGAAAATTATTAGAATTGTCCTTTATTATGGGACCAGAATTATATTTCATATCATACCTAATACATTATAACAACAAAATAATGATAATACATTATAACATAATTATTATACATTATATGTAACAATAAAATAAAAAGGAACGTCGCTTTGACTGCTCTGGGTCAAAACTACAATGTTGATGTGAATATGGCCAAAAACAAGATAAAAAACCTGCGGTCATACTACTCCAAGTAACGCCAAATATTATTACAAGCTCACACTAGTTCATCGTAGTATCCACCGGGTACTGTCAGTGATCGCAATTGAATAAGCGAAAGCGCATATGTGTAGAAGTATGCATGCGTCTTGAGGCGTTCAATAAAGCGAAAGCGCACGAGTGGGGACATACCTTTATATCGATGGGAGACCAAGGGCTATCTACCACCATAACCGCGAGTGGGTGGCGATGAGTGGATGTTTTTTTTTTTGGGTTAAACGTTGTAGTTATTTGACCATGAAGGTGTTTGTTGGTGTTTACAATGTATAGCGTTTCGAGCTCGGGAACACTATAATATCTACTTAGAATTTTGTAGGTTTCGATTAGGTCCCCCGGCGTCTTCGCTCTTCCAATGTCGTCAGGTCAACTTCCTTAGGTCAATCTTCATATGCCTTGTTTCTCAGTGCATCAACCATCTTTGTTGCTCTCTCCGACCAAACGCTTAATCGGATCGAGCCAAAATTCGGTATGCAGGCATCATATGGTCATGGCAAAAATTCAATAGATTGTAATTGAAATCGGCCCACCAGGGGATAAGTGGTAAACAAATCATATACCATCGTCGAAATATTCGAATTAGAATTGAAATTCGGTACACAGATGCCTTGTTAGCTCGAAATCACACTGTGATATTTTAGTTGGCATATCTCATATACAAGCTGCACTAATAATATTTAAATTCTGCCATACATTTTAATCAAATATTAAAGCCGAGCCGCCAGAGGCCAACCAAGAAACGAATCGCGCCGCCTGACGCGGTTATGTAACGGAATCTTAACGGGTTTGTCCACCCGGCCGAGAGAGGGCGCTCATCGATTTTATTTATGAAATTAATATTCAGATAAAATCAGTCATGCCACTGCTTGCCGGGAAAGTCTTAGGGTGCAACAACCGTTTTTTTTAGAATATGTTCAAGGGTAATTGAGTTTTGATTGACAAATAAAAACATACCCGCTGCTTATTAAATAAGATATTAATATCATTTTCATTTTCAGGTGGTGCTACTGGTCCTGGGTAGCTTTTCAGTATGCTGGATGCCGTTCATCATTGTCGTATGCGCTAGAACCGTACCGATGTACAGTTTCCAAGACCCAACTATATACAAAGCAGCATTTTCGTTAGCGATGGCCAATTCCGGTATAAACCCATTAATATACGCCTGGAAAAACGCCGGCTTCAGGAAAGCATTTACTAATCTATTGAGGTGTCGGCATCCGGACTACGTTGACTTCAACCAAAGCTTCCGAGCGACATCCCCGGCGCAGAGCGACCGGAAGATGCCGCTCGAGTCGGTGAGCAGAGGGACGCATTCGCAGCGCGGGAGCATGGTCACCGCCCCGACGGTGACGGAGAGCCCCATATCATCCAACGAAGTCAAACGAAGAGAGAAGGACGAATTTTCATCACCGGCACAATCAAACGCCATGAACAACAACAGAAGGGCAGACAGCGTCACCAGCGAGTGTCACATAATAGAAAATATGATGTTCAACGAAGACGGCGCAGTGGACAGAAACAAGTGTCATATAATCGAAAACTTAGGATTTGACGATTCCTTGGAAATGAGCAGCTCGCCTGCGTTGTCTACAATAAAGAGATCTGCGGTCGCAGTCTCGGAGCCGATCATGAAAAACTGTGATTAGAGTGTTAATTCTAAATAATGTGCCACAAATTATTTTAAGACACAAGAAAGACATTGTTTTTACTATTTTGTGGTAAACTTTCCAAATCCTACCAAACTAATCTAAGTATTTATTGTCAGAAAAATATTAAATCATAAGAAAATAGTACACAAATTATATCACAGTTTATAACTCTGTTAATTGAAAAATAGAAATTTGAAACTATCTTTGAAATATAAATATGGAATCAATGTACTTACGAAAATATTTACAACAGTCATGGATTGTAAATTATAATTACAAAAATACAGTATTTTAAGAAATATATTGGAAACAGATGTTCATTGTTGTATTCACCATTAGAGAATGTTGACACTTTAGTGAAATTATTGTTATAAATATGGCAGGTAAATAGGTTCAGTTGCATATAAAATTAAAGCTATATAAAGCGAAAATATCATTGATTAAATAATGCAGAAGGGCATATAATCAATAAATGGGTTACCAAAGGTTACCATAATCAATTTGATTGCACTCTTATCACGAGTATCTACAGTACCCTGCGAATTAATAATAAATACAAACGGAGCTGCCATGGAATTCACCGACCGGAGTCGGGCCCATCATAATACTATTTTTTTTACACTTCTGGGGGGTGAGCAGTGGATTCCGGACTTACGAACCGGCTGTGGTAGGTTTAGGACAGCTGTCTTGCCACATGTGAGCGTTCACCTTACCACCTATTCACTCCCCCTTCGAAGCCATAGAATTTGAGATGCGCAAATCGCAGTTTTAGATAATTTTTCTAAGAAAGAGTTGATTATTTTTCTGGAAAGGCCAAGATCTTTAAAGAGGTGAAATAGAGATTTAGCTGGCAGGCCACGAGCGCCAACTTCCACCGCGTGAAGGTGAACAGTGAAGCCGTTCCGGGTTACGGCATTTGCAAGATCATGGTATTTATTTAATTTGTACTCGTGGTCTTTTGGGATATTTGATTCCCATGGAACAGTTAATTCTACAATAAGAGCCACCTTCCGAGATAGAGAGTAAAGAGTTATATCTGGACGGAGGGCTGTGCATCCGAGACTTTCAGGGAATTTATACTGCTTAGAGACCGAATCAACCTCCAGAATCCAATCTGTAGCTTTCTCGATTATTGAGAAAGGTTTTGTAGTTAAATGTTTTTTGCCTTTAGAGCCATCCCGCACAAACTGTATTGGGGGTTCGGAGGATACTGTCAAACCCTTGTTGGCACGAGCCACTGAGAGACTAATTACCTCGCGAATAACAGCGAGAACTTTGTCATGGCGGTAAGTGTACCGTCCTTGATCTAAGGCCACCTTGCAGCCAGCTAGAATGTGTCTAGCTGTGCAAGGGGTGTTGCTACAGAGGGGACAAGAACTATCCTCGGCAAAGCTCCAACGAGCGAGGTTACTGGGGTCTGGAAGTGTATGCTAAAAGGCATTCAAATAAAATTTTAGCATCTCTGGCGTCCAGTCATAGAGCATTACCTTCCAGTGCATTGGAGGCGGAATGCAAAAGTCCCCAATTGTTGTCCAATCATTCTGGCATTGAAGGCCAATAGCATGAGCCATACTCTTGCTGTCGTAATCTCCCCGCAAAAGAGACTTCTTCAAGTCCACGTCGCTCGTGGTTGTACTGCCATACCCCAGACCAGTGCCATTCTGGCTGATTCCAGTAAGGAACTTTTTGTGGAAGTCTACGCGGGCTTGTAGATCATTTGAATCACTACGGCCACTTATTACGTGCTTCGATATTGCCGGATCCTTGGAATTGCACAGAATCGAATTTTTGGTTATTCTGGAGTTGGCGTAGAGCAGAGAGGGCAGTTTAAGCGCTAGCCCAAAATTTTGTTTGGACCTGAAGAGAGTCGAGGGGTCAGCTGGTTTGGCTAAGGACAGCCAGGATTTTAAACTAGCTGTCACCAGCGCATCTAGACGGGACAGTTGGGTTTTGGTAAAATCGTAAATAAGAAAGGGCCATGACAAATGTGACGTTAGATAATTGTCATAGATCCAGGCCTTACGAGGGCCAGAAATCAGCAAGGCATCTATTTTCGCCAGGCAACTTTTGAAATGCTCTATAACATGATCGCCCGAGACGTCTTTTCCCTGATGGGTGATTTTTCTGCCGAGGAATTTGAAATGATTGTTTGGGTCTATAAGGGAGATATTAGAGCCCTTTTAGACCAATTTGGGGTCATAGGATGTAAATTTTGTGCCAAGCGGGCGAGTCCAAGGCAAAAACAAACAGTATTTTTCTTCGAAAAGCGATTTATTGGTTATAGACATACAAAAACAGTACTGATTGTTAGTTTTAACCACCCTACCTTTGGGTTATTATTCAAAACGTAGATAAATCCTTGTGGAGCTCCCGTATCATAAGGTTTGATAAGATGTCAATATATTGTTCCGAATTTATCATGATGACCAATATATTGATATCTTATCAAACCATATGATCTCCACACACCATAGGAGCTTCACACAGTCTATCCTTCCAACAAGGGAATTTTCATCAGGATCTCGCCCCATGCCATTCTTTGAAAAAAGTGAAACAGTTTTTCACACAGAGCCAAATTACTGTACTTGAATGGCCCGGAAACTTGCCCGGAAACTCCCTCGATCTCAAACCGTTCGAAAACCTCTGGGCCATTTGCAAAAAACGCTTCTCCAAGATGGATTGTACAACGAAAACCAAAATGATCAGTGCAGTAATTCAAGTCTGGTTTCATGATGATGAACTGAAAGGAAGCTGTCAAAACCTGGTAAATTATATGCCTACAAGAGAGAAAGGTGTTATCAACGCAAACGGAGGTCACATTCTATATTAAAACTAACAATCTATAACTACCAATACTGTTTTTGTATGTATATGTCCAATAAAGCACTTTTCGAAGAAAAATACTCTGTGTTCCAATTAATTCGCACGGTACTGTAAGTATCTTTCAATGGAAAGAGAGATTATTTAAATATGGCTGTATTTAATTTTTATTTAATAAATATCCATGCATAAACAAAAAAAATGTGCATGTATTACGATATATTTTAATAAATTAGAGTATGAAATAGGTATGATATAATAAAAATAGGAAATTGTAGAGTATTAAAAAATGAAGACATAAATCGCAGCTTTCAAAAAGACGGTAGTTTCAGCCGCTTAGACTGAGTGAGGTAATCTATCAGCAATATATGTAGACTATCCATGAAGGATAAAGAAGACAGCAGGATAATTATAATGTGTCAAAAAAGTTGCCCGACATTGAGTATTTAATGAATTATTTATTAGGTAATTCAATTAAATCTTTCAAGGCCTAACAACTTTACAACATTACGTAAGTAAATAACAATTGAATCTTAGAATATTTAAATAAAGATACTAGCTCCTAAAGAATAATAAAATGTTATTTATGAGAAATATATAATAATTAATACAGACGGAGCTGCTACGGAATTCTCCGACCGGAGTCCGGCCTATCAAAATATTATTAAATAACATGATCTTGCAAATGTTATCACCCGGAACGTCTTCACTGTTCAACTTTACGCAGTGGAAGTTGACGCTCGTGGCCTGCCAGCCAAATCTCTGTTTCACCTTTTGAAAGATTGTTTTGTTTGTTTTCTACCTTTATTGTGAAATTTCACAATGGGCGGGTTTATTGACATATGACAATCTCTTACAACCAACCCTTCTATGAAAGGTTTATATGTATGTGTGCATGTAACATGTGTGTAAGTGTGTGTCTTGTTATTGCATTTCATCGACAAAGTTGAAAATGCAATTCCGTTAATTTGATCCCAACGGAAAATTGTGACCCAGCCGGGAATCGAACCCGGCACCTTACAATGTAAGATCAGGCGACCTAACCACTACGCCACCAGACCGTGCATCTTCTAGGTGAGAAAAGATCTTGGTCTCTCTAGGAAAATAATTAACTTCTTCCTGCAAACCCATATTGGATAGCGGACCTAACTATCGGTGCAGTTTCAAAATCCCTTTGTACCATCCAAAGAACAATTGTACTTTCCTTGCACGATCCAGAAGCCATTGAAATAAGAACAACCCCGAACTTCAATAAAGAAGACGGCTTCAAACTCTCTACTACGTGGCTCTCTCTACTTAAAATGTTTTCAACGACTATCGCCGGGCGCAAGGATGTGACACAAGATACAGTGAGTGTTGTGTGCACGGCGGATTTTCAAATTTCACATGTGCCGAACCCGCCCCGTCCTGCCACCGTTATAATCTGTGTAGTATCAGCAGCAGTTAGCCTCCGACAGAACAACAAAAAATGATGAATGACAACACTTTAGTCTACCCCTGGACAAGGGTGGTTGCAACCTCTCCAAAATGTTGGGTGCTACAAACTTCACTGGGTAAATCCGTTTTGTCTTTTTTTATCAGTCTTCGATTCTTCTCTTTGACAGTCTTCGATTTCATCATTCCTGTTGCTTGCTTGCAATGTTCTCTCAACAGTCAAGGACTGATGAATGCAAATCTAACTGACCACCAGAGCACAATAATGTTGTTGGTATACAATATAATATATAGTATATTGCCTGACACATTATGTCAGACTTATATGACATATTATGCCAGTAGCATCCGTAGCCGCGTTGACACCGGTTCTCCTCGTTGTTACCGAAGTTAAATAGCGTTGGGCGCGGTCAATACTTGGATGGGTGACCGCCTGAGTGTTTGACTGCGTGATGCTAAAAATGGCCACCTAGAAGATGTTGCGGATAGGCAACAAGGCGGGTTCCACAAAAAGGCACCAGCCTTGTGGTGTGAATAAAAGAAATTCAAGACCGACAACGATTTCAAAAAAATTTCAAGACCGATAACGCTAAGCGAAAAAAAAACAACAGCAATGCGTTAGCGAAATTTGCTCTGGGGCTTCAAAATTGTTCACAATATATTCTAGCATTTTCCAAATGGCCACGAAGCCTTCTGGTAAAATTAAAATGCCATGATGCGAAATCATTTGTTAATAATTGTCACTTCGAGTGTGGACCTGATTTAATTTTACTTTCATGATAATCATACTTGATATAATTAAAACAGTATTTTTATGAACTGAACAGAGTTTGTTGAACATTCAGCAGTAGGAATTGTTCCTAAAAGAAGTGAACTCTCTCATCAAAGCAATACCATAATATCAAATGCTTCAACATCCTTAAAATTGGTGATTTCATGTGATTGTTTCCTATTGATTGGCATGTTGTTCGCACGGACTATCCTATTATTCATATGTACGTTTTCCAGTTTTCAGGTCCCGAATTAAGAACCTGCTAAGTCATATTGCCTTCGCTTTTGAAGAAACGCTGACTGCGTTCTTTCAGGGCTGTTGTGAATAATATTATCATTCCGCAAGTAAATCATCCATGTAAATAAGTGGTTTTATGGTCGTTTTTTCATATCAAGGTGCAAATGTCATCAAATTAGCCTTATTCAAAATAATTTATTAGTTTATCATAAACGGCTAGTTTTTTATCGTTGGAATGCTAGAACTGTTCGGTTCTTGTCACACTTAGGATTTATGAAATGGACAGACACTCTTTCACACTAACCATTTGATCCTTTGTCAAAAAAGGGTCTTTGAACTTTGAACATTTAATGTAGAAAAATTAATTTTAATAAAATTACTAAGTCATAATTTTTCTTTTTATTTCATGATGGCTTCTGAAATTACTACATAGTATGTATGAACAAAAATCTAAATTTTCCTTTAAATTTATCATTTTCTTACCTGAACTAAGACCCTTTTTTGACAAAGGATTTAATAGTTAGTGTAAAAGAGTGTCTGTCCATTTCATAAATCCTAAGTGTGACAAAAACCGAACAGTTCTAGCATTCCAACGATAAAAAACTAGCCGTTTATGATAAACTAATAAATTACTTTGATGAAACTTGCACCTTGATATGAAAAAACGACCATAAAACCAAAACTAAAGATCAAAGACTAAAGTGTTGTACCTTATTTGAATCAGCATTAAATCAGCATTTTTTTTAATAGCGGGTCACTTTTCCGTATTTCTTTTTATTTTCACAGGTGCTCTTAAAGAGAGAAGTAATTTTTGTAACGCTTCAAAATTTACGGAAAAAAATTCATTGCTCGTTAAATTTGGTACCAAGAGCTGCAAAACAATTTTTGTATTATTGATACATTATCGAGTCATAATACAACATCTTTTGTTTTATTGCTTTCAATCAATTATTTTTTTATTGATTAAATTGTAAAAAAACTTGGTAGTTGCATTGAAAAAAAAATATTTCATAACCTTAGTGCAATAAAGTTATGGCCATGCTGTAGAAAGATTTTTTGTTGGAAATTACCTCCTTTATCTCCCTGTTTCGTTTGATCCACGACTTTTTGACCACCCTGTATAATATATAATTTATGTAGGCTCATGAACGTCTCGTTAAAATGAAAGTAATCCAGCTGCTTGCCGAAACAAACGACTGTCATTAGAACAGTCAAACAACCCTATTATCACCTTACATTCCTATGAAAACATTTATTTCAAGTATTGTCAAAATAAGTCAGTTGTTTAAGCAACTGTACAATGTTGGAATATAAAAGATCGTGGAACATAAAAGATTCATCGTCGGTAAAAGTGAAACCCTGCGAGAAAAGTGACACACAAGTCAAAAAAAAAATATTTCCGTTTGTGCTAATTCTGTTCTGAATATATCGGACTTTAATCAAGAAAACTGGCACTTGTTGAATTTTAATTCTTTCCTTAAATAATATATATACATATGAATTTAGTGTTGAAAACGGATAAGCAATTTGTTAAAAGTTTTTGTTTAAGTCATGTTTAATAATGTGGTAATTAATACATTTTAAGCGGGCAATTTTCTTTTGTCTCTACTAAGCAATTTAGTATTTTTGACTTGCGTCACTTTTCTTGCGGGAGTGCACTATATAAAAACAATGAACATTTAAACAGGTGAAAAGCAAAAACACTCACCTCAATTCCCGTCACTCCGAGAGCATGTTCCAAATTGGGAGTCATCCGAAAAGGAACCTTCTCCGGTACGCGAAGACTCTTGCCCTTCTCGAAGCAGACGTTATAGTCGATGTGCACCACTTCACCGTAGGTCAAGTCCACGAGGACATTGTCCAAATGCCTGTCGCCGAGGCCGATAATATAACCGATTATACTCATCACCGCGACGGAGTAACTGTACCGCCGCACCGTCTGCCACCACTGACTCGGAGTAACGCTACCGCACCATAACTCTTTTGATAAGAGGTCTTTCGGAGTTTCCGCCATCAGCTCCTCGAGGACTTGCTTTAACGTCGCTATAGGCCACTCTTTTCGATTTTCCGTATTTATGATGCCAGCAGCTTGGAGCAACGGGTTTAATTTCCCATAGAATAATTCGGACGGTCGTAGTACTATAACGTTCTTATTCATTTTCATGGACGCTATAGCCGCTTCGCGTTGTTGCCATCGCTTATAAAGCGCGAACAACGGTGTAACGTTGTCGACCCAACTTATCAAACCGGAGCGCGGTCCGAGCGGTATAACAGAATAGTGCCTCGCTTTATACGGCTGTTTTTCATTGTTCGTATCCCGCTCCATCATCGTATTAGTAATCGACAAAAACTGCATGATGCGCTCGTCCAAATGCAAATCCTCCAATCCTTTGAACAAATATGTGTAATTTTTTCCGTCCGATCCGTGGAAAACCAACTTTTTCGGTTTAGTCTTCGTTGGCAGGATCGCAACATTATTCTCGACGGATCGAATTATGATTCTAGTATTGAAATTCGCAGTCACGCCGGGCATTGAAATCATTGTATTCTTCATATTCGCAAGCACTGGACTTATGTCAGCCATTTTTAAAACGTACGACGATCTTTTATTAGCTTTTTGCTGCAATTTATTCTGCAGCTGCTTAATTGGAATCCATGATTCTTGAGGTTTATCAGGATTTAACGGATTTTTAAGTTTGTTAATTATGCTCTCGATATATGTGAGATATTTTAACTGGAAATTCTTTTCGTGCGGCGTTTTTGGCGCTGCCGACGTAATTTCGTACAACTGCTCGAAGACAAAAACGATTGGCTGCATAATTATACGGTGCTTTTCCGATATTAATTTAACTTTTTCTTCCGATTTAAGATGAGGGTTATTCTTCACTTTTAAGACTTCGATATCCAGCTGTGATAATCTTCGAGTAAACTCTGAATTATGCTGCGCTAGTGTACCAAGCCACAATTCATCCCAAAGCAGATTTATACGCTGCAGTTCTTGCACTAATATTTGTACTTCGTAGACTGTTTCTGGCGCTTGTATACTGAGCGTTTGCACCATATCCATGAAGCAACAATTCAAATCGTTTTCAACGCCTTTTTCGCTTTCAGTGTCGCTGTTATCGGCGATGTCTGCTACTTCGGTTTCATTTTCGACGTTCATAAACGTTTTCGGAAAACTGATGTCGCTGAGATCAATTTTCTTGTTTTCAACCGCTCCGACCACGGCTGAGAATATAATCAGATGCGGCACATCTTCAGCTAAACGACAAAGGAGCTCCGATACGCATCTACGGACGTACGCCTCCGGATGATTCAATCGAGAAAACAGCTGCGGAATAATCACCTTCCACGGTTGCGTCGGAGTATTTGCTAAACCCGATTCTAAAACATTCTGTAGTTCCATCGCATGCTTGACTATTAAGCGTAGAAGTCTGAGTGTCGCCATGACGATAGCGCAGTCGCCGCTGTGCTGATTCGCATCCGATTCGGAACTCAGTTGTAGAAACTTGAAATAAGCGTCGGCTGATAATTCGTAGTAGGAAAAGACTCGTTTTTGCGCTTGCCTCCAGATGTTGACAAGGATCGCCACGTGTTCGTGGTGCGCGTTTGACAGCGACGGGATGCTGCGAAGCTGATTTTCAATCATTTCTGATGTGTTTATCTCGTCCCAGTTGATGTCCTCGTCGTCGGACGACGCCCGCGTCTTCGATAAAATTTCACAAACAGTATCGAAATCGACCTGATTATGGCCGATCATCATGTTTTGAATTTGTAGTTTGTCACTGTCGGTCAGCTGTTCGCCGGTTTTAGAGCTGTATTCAACCATTTTCCTGCCCCAGCGGAAACACCACGATCCAAAGCTTGACCATGCTTTAGCTAGACCGGGACACTGATTTACGCTGAACTGCAACAGTTTTCCAACGGCCGCGTCAGTTATAGAAATTACATTTTCGGAAACGTTATTCGTTACTAATCCAATTTCAGGAAGAGCCGTCACAAGTTTTGTTAACGGTGAATTTAAATTGCTTATTAGAATCTTTTCATCTTCGTATTGCATCCACTTCGACAGTGTGACGAGCATTCTGGTGCCTTTCTCACGCAAGTCGTAGCTGTTTTCGCCCATCGCTAATCGCTGCGATACTCCTAAAGAAACGCTTGCGCATAGATTAATCGCAGTCGGTCTGCTCTTTTCTTTGCCGTAGAGCAACTTGGCGGTTTCCATCAAAGCGACCGAATTATTGAGAGACCAAATATCTAAGTCATAGCTGTTATTCGTAGCAATCAGCACAGTGATTAGATCTTCCATCGACGTGACTCCGTCCGAGCCCAATAACTGAAGTTGCGGATTATTACTGAAATAGTTGTCCAATTCCTTTCTCGCCCATTTTATATTGCCGTGTTTCCTCGCTGCTTTAATGACATCTAGTCGAAATGATTCTAAGCGAAACACGTTGTTCTCCGTAGAGTTCACCCGAGCGAAGTACTGACTCCACCACAATATCTTGCTCAATATATTCAAATCTTTTTTCTTTAAAGTCTCCTCGTCCACGGATGAATGCAAAGTATTTACGACATTTTCCATATAAACGATTTTTTGCAGTGCTTTTGAAACGGAATGCAAAACGTTGACTTCTCCCATCAGTTCATAAGGTTGATTTCTCACGAATTCTTTACTGATCGATGACAGCACAGATGAACAATCGTGGAGAAGCGACAAATCCGTATTGTCGCGATCGTACAGTATCTGCATCGCGGAATACATCAGAGATAATTCCATTTGTTTCACTTGAGCATCGTAACTCATCATCATTTTTGAACTTTGCGCTTTCGAATCGAACACTTTCCAATCGCTCAGTTCTTCCAAGTAAACCATCTCATTCCTATCGTATTTATCTAAACATTCGTATTCTCTGCTGAGATTTGTAAGATTAGCGGCACCGGCCAAATCGGACCAGTTTTGAAGATGCACTTGACAGTCGATTAATTGATCTTTAACAAAATGCAATTCCCTGGAATCTAATTCCGGTTTGCTCGATTCACCTGTATTATCATTATTCTTTGTAATCATTAAGCGTTTATAATTTTCCGCCGCAATTTCGTAACGCATGCCAGCGTGTTCCGAGGCCGCTTTCAACCACGGTAATTTCTTATTCATATTCTTTTTTACCCATATATATAAGCCGTGTAGAGCTTCGGGCTCTTGTAGTTTAATCAGAGCTCTAGCAAGGCCCAAGCATACGACTTCCACTTCTGAATGTGTAGGGTTCGTAGAGAGTAAAGCATGAGCGTGGCGCACGGCCGCAGACGCGTGGCTCATATGCAGACTGACAGCCAGAGCTGCGGGTCGCACTCTCGTCAGCCATTCGCGGCACGTCATCCAATTCGTATGGAAAAACGTACGCACAGGTTTTGGTACAGTCATCATCACGAAAGCCGTTCCATCCGCAGCATTGTAAACAGCTTTTTCCAAGCAATCCATGAATTCAATTAGTAAGCGACCTCGCGTCTGCTGCACTGAAATATCACTAATCGTGATGTTCTTAGCGGGTTTGTTGTCGCTTTGTGTTAATTCTCTGGCGAGCGATTTAATGGCAGTTTCGATGCTCATAAAAGTCTCTTGCGGTTTACCCAAAGGGGTTCGTAATTTAAGGGAAATGCATAGCTGCGCCGATTCCCAATTCGCCCACAATGATACAATCGAAGAATAGTTCAGACCGGCCAGTTTAAAAGTCGTATTCAGTGTATTATCCAGGTCGCTGTTCTCTAGCGGCCAACAGTTGATAAAAGCGTCATTGAGTAAAATGTGGCAATCGCCTTTCGAGTTCAACAAATAATTCATATATCCTTTGAAATGTTGCGTGGACATCTGTCCGTTTACCGTTTTCATTAGATATTCCTTGTGTATATTTACTTTGTTGAGTAAACAAAACTTGCTGTTCATTAATTTGTGATTTTCCATTTTGGGAAAGAGCATTTGAGATGATTGCGAATGGACTATATCCCACGGCAGAGATACTAATAAATTTAGGAATTTTTCGCTGACGTTATCGTCGTTTGAGTCTATGTGGATGATACTCAAGAGAGCGATTTTATTGAGTAATGTTGGATTCCAGGGTACGTTGCGGATATTCATCAGAATGTTCAAATTATCCGCCACGATCTCAATTAGTTGCTTATTGAACGACATTCCAATGTGTGCGAGATTTACGACTAAATCGTTGAATTGCTTTGTGCTGTATATCGACAGGATGTACTGTTCGAGCTGTACGAATATGTCCCTGATCCATCGAAGCGTCAACAATAATGTTTCGCGAGTTTTAACGCTGTCGAGCAGTTTTTTGAGGAGACTTAAAATGATAGAGAAATGTCCTGAAGTAGGGCTCGAAGTAGACACTTCGCCCAGATTTAAATTTGATATTCCCAAAATATCGCAGACGTTTGAGCGATGCTGGCCATTAGTGACGAGGACGCTCGACGCTATGAAATGATTATTCCTCCTGCAATGCGAATAAAGTAAGTATACAATAGCATACTGCATTGCTGGATACTTCCGACATAAGTGCTCCGAATGCGGATTCAATTTAATCGCCAATAGCTCTAATATACTCGGTTGAAGTGCCCACATTCCGATTATGGAGTTACTTGCGTTCGCGAGATCGGAGAGACATTGCAGGTGAAAAAGAATTACATTTTCGGCTTCATCCAATTCGTAGGTCACTCCAGCAAATTGATTATTCCGACAGATCACTTCGAAGTTGTGGCCGAAGCATTCATAGGCGATGTCCAAGTCGCCGAGTACGCATTTATACGCCTCTTGAAGCAGCGGTATATTTTTCAGATTTAGGAAATTGTGATATACAAGAATTATTGAGTTGAGCACGTGCTCCGATCGGGTGAATCTGAGCTGCAGAATGTGTGATTTCGGACCGATAATGTTCTGAATGAATTCAATCGGTAAATTCGAAGAGATTTCCTTGATGGTTTTAGCGACAACATTTAAAAGGCTGATCAGTTCTAAATCGGACAGAATGTCGGCGTTATCCATTTGGTAGTCGATGAGTTTGTATAGAAGGGTGCTGTTAGCGGAGACTTTGGATTGAAGGAGGTTTAAGAATATGAAGATGCATTCGTTTCCGGCGATCATGAGATCCTCGTCGAATTCAACATCGACGGCTTTTATGAAGGTGTTCAAGACTTTTTCAAACGAGTCGGTTAAAAACGGCCAGGTGATGGTTTTTGAAACGTTTGGGTTTAGAAGATCGCCGAGACTCTTAGCGACTGTGTTGAAAACGTTTATGAACGATGTGATTCTCTGGATGTCTTCGCTGGACGTTTCGCTTTGCGATAAATCGGCACTGTCCGATATTAAATCTTCGATGAATTGACTGAGCAGGTTTACGGAGAATTGTATGTTGGTCTGCCAGTGTTTGTTTAGTTTTTTGAGAGTTTGCAAGGCGAATTCTTTTATGGTTTTCGGTTGGCTGCCGTCGACGTGCCACCCGACTAGTATATCGACCATGTCGACGAAGTATTTGGCAAAATGTTCAAAGTAAGTGTGCGAGAGTGTGATCATTGCGTTGACGGCGGACGTGAAGATTTTGGGGGTGTCGGCGGATTCAATGACGGATTGGAGTTTGCTCATTGATTCGCTTGCGAACTCTTCGAGAATCGGGTTTTCGCAGTCGATTAAATGAGTGTCGTTTAACGATTTTAGCAGGAGGACTTTTATTTCGTCGTTTTGCTGCGTCGAATAGTGCGTGAAGAGCCAATCGAGATGTTTGTTGTAATCGAGTCCCATGACGTAGCCGATTCTACCCAAGACGGACGCGGCTTGTTCTCTAGCTTCGATGCTCGGGCCGCTGTATAAGACATCGAGTAGTGATTCTGCTAAGATATCGTATGATCTTCGAACGTAGCGCATGTTCTCCGGCAGCATCACGGCATCCTGTAGCTTACTACATAATATTGCCGATTTTTGTACATCGGTTTCAGCGCAGAGCCGCCTTAACAGCTTCGATATGCGCGGATCTTCCGGTAAGTTGGGTATTAATTTAGAATCACCGTCATAGTAACGGCTTAAGGATAAATCATTACCTTGATTCTTGAGGAATGGCTCTCTGTCGATTTTACCGGGGTACAGGCCTCTGGAGCGTATGTTGCTACCTCTTCTGTCGCCCCTGGTGGAGCGGAAGTCGGCAGGTCTGCCTCGCGGCTTTCCTCGCCCATCCTTCTGCGTGAAGATGACCGTCGAGCGGCCGCGGCCCTCGCCAGGGCTCGAGTTCAAACGGCCCCGCTGAAAACCGTCCGCTTCGTCCAATACGTCCGAGTCAGCATCGCGCGAACTTTTCGGCGCACTCTTAAAATTATTGGATAACATCACCACAGCGAGCTAATCTCAGCATAGCTAGTTAAAGGTAATCTAGCACTTTTCTTTTAAAAAAATCCCTTCATTGAAAAACATTGGAAAATATCGCACGTTACCACCAGCAAACAAGTGTGAATTTGGCTGCGGAAAATGACATTTCAACTTTAAAATATTGCACAATATTGCAATCAAGAAAAAATGGGCCGAAAAATACGGCACATTTGGATGCGTTCACGCAGTTTTGCTGTCAGATGTTGATAACCTGCATTTTGACGTCCATGTGTCGTTTTTAGGTTATATTCGGCAGAAATAAACAAAAAGTATGATGTCAAGCGAAAAAAGTGATTTTAGAGGTGAGTATCAATTTTAAAGACCGAGGTTTTTCCATTGGACGCCCTAGATGTTTTCCTAAGTTATCTTGTGATAATATTAATTTTCTAATGCCTTTTGCACATAGGTACATTAGATAGTAGACTTGTTTAGCCTTGTCTTCGATGCGGCTAAAAAAGAAACTGCGATATAACCCCAAGAACATTTCATATCATAAGGAATATGTGAGGCAACAGTAGGTGCAGCATTCTTTCTGGTTATTGTAGAATTAACTGTTACATGGGAATCATTGCCAGCTAACTCTCTGCATCACCTCTTTATAGATCTTGATCTCTCTAGGGAAATAATCTACTCCTTCCTAGAAAAAATATCTGAAAAAACAATTTCCGCATCTCAAATTCTATGGCTTCAAAACGGGACGATTAGAAGGTGACAAGCCAGCTGTCCTGAACCTACTACAGCTGGTCGTAAGTCCAGTCCACAGTCGTAAGTGTAATCTAGGACCAATTGTTTATCCTAGGTAATGGCATAATGATGGGCCCACCGGATAGCATTACGATGGAGTCGGTGAATTCCATACCAGCTCCGTTTGTATTTGAAGGGTTACAGTGATCAGTGATTTTTAAAAATTTATTTTTAAAAATATTTATAAATTATTTTTACACAATGATTTTGCGTCACTTCAAGTAGGTACAAAATATTTTTGTAAAAATAAAAAGCTGATTCACTCTTGTTTACATATAGGTTTTTTCCGTTGTTAGATGCGAGGGTGTGTAAATGTGTTGCTAATTTTGAAATGTCATGAGGATATTTTCAGTTTTTGTTCTTCCTTTCAATTCTTCCCTCTATTTTTAAAAATTTTTGGTAATTCCATTCTAAAAATTTACTAACTTAAAATAATATCTTTTAGGCAGGGTTTGTTCGATTGAGAAGCAAATATATCTTTTCTGTAATCCAGATGTAGTTGAGTTACTTAAAAAGAATACATTTTACTGATTTTTTACCCCATAAAAAAAGTATCTCATCTTACAAAGTCAAATTGACTTCGTTCAACGTTCGTTCGTTGACGACGATCGTTCTTCCCCGTAACCCTTTATTTATTAATTTTTTTTCATTTCAGGTTTGCGATTATTAACCTCGGACCAACACTCGGAGGGCCATGAAGTATTTTTCAAAAAGCACACAGTGCGTGAGCAGAGTGCAGAAAAACCGGACGGAAGAACGTTGTTCGTTTTAAACATCCCGCCGTACGTTACTGAAAATGGAATCCAACATGCATTTAAGAAGGCGGGACGAATAGAAACGGTGACCTTCTCGGACCGGCCGATGGCCGGGGATCTCGTCAAAAGCAAATCGAAATATTTCGCTAAAAAGGAGAGCTTTACTTTCAAAGTCGCATACATCGTCTTCAGCGATGCTCTAGGCCTAAATCAAGCATTGAAATTAAAAAAATTAAGCACAATATCGCGCAATAAAGGGATTCACTCCGGCTTGCAGAAATGGATAAAACAGTACAACAGTTCGATTACGGACGTCGGAAATATGAACTCGGAAATAAAGAGTTTCATGGACGAGTTCGATGAGAAAGCCAAGAAAGACGAGTTGCAAGAGAAGGGTTTGGCGGAGCCAGATGACGACGGTTGGGTCACAGTCACAAAGAAAGGACGTAAACCAGGCTTCAGCCGAAGCGAAAACGTCGAATCGAAAATAATGGAAAAAGAAAAAATGGCCAAGCAGAAGAAGGAACTGGTGAACTTTTACACGTTTCAAATACGCGACGCGAAGATGAAGCACTTGGCATCGTTGAGGCACAAATTCGAAGAGGACAAGAAGAAAATTGCACAACTTAGGCAGTCGCGTAAATTTAGGCCATTTTAAAAATAAATATGATCAAAAACAGAACATTTATTTTATTATTATAGCTATACATATATACAGATGTTTATTTTTTTGTCCATGGTTTTTTTTTATTTAGTTCATTATTTAGTCCATGGTTAGATGCATTGGTGAAGTTGATGATAAAAAGCCCCTTTAAAATAAGTTGTATTTATCATCCTATTAATTAATGGAATAAAGCACTTTGAAGTGTATAGTTTTGCTTGGTAGTGAAAACAATTAACTGATCTTTGAATCATTTTTTTTTGTTTTGTTATTGATGATTTGCTGAATTGGCGTGGCATTTCTTAGAGGCTCTCTAGACGCGGGCCGCGACGCAATGCTCGACAAGCATGCTTGATCGTTTAGAGAGCCCTTTAATATGTAAAATGCCTAATTGTGTAGTTTTATACCTGAGTCACGTCATTCATCAATCAATTACGTCTAATTAACGTGACCCTGGTATAAATTACAAAATTAGGCATTTGTGGTAAATATCAAAAAAAATATTTGCATAATTCCTGCGGTTTACGATTCCCTCCCAGCCAGCGACGCGATGCTTGACAAGCATGCTTGATCGCCTTGACTAGTCTAGAGAGCCCTTTAGATTTTGTATGGTATCGTTAATGCACAAATTCGAAGACAACAAGAAGGAAATTGAGCAGATTAGGCAGTAATGCAAATTTAGACCGTTTTAAAAATAAATACGACCAAATATAGAAAATACATTTTATTATTATACCTACATACTACCTATAGATGTTTTTTTTTCTGCAGTCCACAGCTAAATGTATTGGTGATGTTGACAATAAAATGCCCTTTTAAAATAAGTTATAGAAAAAATATCTAAAACCGAGATTTCCACATCTCAAAGGAGGTTGGCGATTTGGTACCCATGTCCAATCAAGATGAGTCATACATCGTTGGATAGCTCTTTTCGAGTGAATAAAAACATACTAAGACGACAAACCCATATACGTTGTTTGTTTTGAAATATACTCTTCAGAAGATACTGGATTTTAAGCTCGAAATAGATTCATAAATATTCATATCTCCGATTCAGCTTGACCAATTTTAAACTTAGTGCAGATTTTGAGCTAAAAAAATAACTAGTTAATGATGAAAATCACACCAAAATCGGTCAAGTAGTTTAAAAGTTCTATCTAATAAAAAAATCAATACAAATACATTGATTGATATATCATATTCAAGCAGAATTTTTATTATTATTACTATTAAACCTGTATTTTGCATTTGAAATACATTCACAATGTGTACACAATACATATAATTATGCCCACCCCTATCGAACAGGTAATTTATAAAATTTGTACATGTACACATTAGTAAAAGGAGTGATGGAGATATTTTGTCTGCAGTAGAGCAGAAACTATTGGTTCATACACAGGCCGTTTTAACGGTTTGTAAATTAATGATGAAAATGAATTGTTCCTTGTAATAATTGTTATGACATAGAAATTTTATTTTATTTTTTTATTTTATTTTATTAATTTTAGGAATCTTACAGCTAGGTATACGGTTATTACAAATTAATATGTATATAAGGCCAATTACAAGGTTCCACAAGTAAAAATGTATGAATAGATATATAAAAGGGGGAGAAAAAAAAGAAAAACAAGTAGACTAAGAAAAAACTAAACAAAATAGAAGAAAGGATTAGCCAAAGAAGGCGTCAGCCAGTAACTTCTTGAGCTGCTGGACTGACATATTAAATAAGTCAATGTCATATTGGGTAGCTACATCATTGAAACTTTGGCTTGCTCTCAATAGATAACTGTTTAGCCTGTAATTGGTGTTAGCTCTGGGGATAAACAGGGTGCATGGTCTTCTGATCGGATCAGCAGAGACCCTCAACCCAACCTTCTCCAATAAATCCGGGCAGTCAACTGAGCCATTTGCTATCTTCAATAGGTAGGCGACATCTGCAATATGGCGTCTTGTGGCTAAAGGTAAGAGGTGAAATTTATGACAACGTTTAGTGTAGTCTGGAAAGAATTTTTTTACTTTAAATTGTAGGTGTCGTACAAAACGTCTCTGAATTCGCTCAATGCGGGTAATGTAAGTGTTATAGCTGGGGTTCCAGATGTGTGATGCATATTCCAAGTGACTACGTACATATGCACAATAAAGAATTTTAATGGTTTTAATAGATTTAAACTCAGATGATAAACGCAGAACAAAACCTAATGTTCTTGATGCTTTGCTGATGACACTATTGATGTGCTCATCAAAGAGTAATTTAGTGTCAAAGATTATACCTAAATCACGGATTGAGTTTACTCTAGTAATATTGATATTCTTAAGTGTATAAGAAAAAAGAAGAGGTTGTGGCTTACGAGTGAAGGAACATAAATAACATTTGGATACATTTAAGTCCAATTTGTTCAACAAACAGAAACGGTCAAAACGATTGAGATCTTCTTGCAAACGTTGTGCACTTTCTTGTGAGTTAATCGGACAGAGTATCTTCATGTCGTCAGCAAATAGGATTACTTCGCAGAATTTGAAGCACGAAGATACATCATTAACAACGATGTTAAACAGGAGCGGTCCCAATAGGGATCCTTGGGGTACTCCAGAAGGGATTTGCATTGGTGAAGACGTGTATCCGTTGAGAGCTACAGTCTGGCACCTGTTCTGTATGTAGGACGTGAACCACCTGTACAAGTTTCCACGAATTCCTACTAATCGGAGTTTGGATAAAAGTACTGTATGATCAATTCTATCAAAACATTTGCTATAATCGGTATAGATGACATCAACTTGAGAAGGTATGGACATATGCTCAGATATATAATCGCTACAAACAACCAGGTTAGATGTCGTAGACCTTCCTCTTAAAAAACCATGCTGCTGTGAGCAGAATGTATGTTTTAGAGTAGAGTATAACTGGTTATAGACAACCTTTTCTAGCACTTTAGCAAACAGACATAGTTTGGAGATAGGCCTATAGTTTTCAACCAGGTTTCTAGGTCCCTTTTTGTGAATAGGTGTTATATACGCAGACTTCCAGATCGAAGGCATAACACCCTCAGAAACGGATCGCCTAAAAAGTAGTGTAAGCGGAGCTGAGATACTCTTAGCGCATTTGACAATAAATAATGGTGGGATACTGTCTGGACCGGCAGATTTGTTCAAATCCAGAGACTCTAACAGTTTACAGACCTCTGAAGATTTAAATTCAATGTTCGCTATATCAGTTGTTGTCGTGTCGTTATCAGGAGTATCCGGGGTGTGATTAGCGTCACTGTATGAAAAAGTGGAGTGAAAGTATTCACTAAACATATTGCATATACCATTCCCAGAATCAGACGAGCGATCGCCAAGACTTAATATGGCAGGATAAGAATTGTTTTGATTTTTAGTTTTGAAAGTGGCTAATGAACTGTTGGAAAGTGGTTTGAGAATGGTGTGTACGCTAAGGAAGAATAAATGAGAGATTCCAATGCTATTCCTGGTGTCCAATCACAGGACCGTCGGATCTACGTCTTACGGTTTTATAAAAACTTTCGTGTCACATGCGCCAAAGAAAAATATAGCTGTTATATTAATTTCTTCAATGCATCACACAGCTGAGAAAGACAATAAAAAAACTTGCAATTATATGTTTTTATAAGTCTATTAAAGGTAGAGTAAAGACCTTGAATTGAAAAAATGATTGTCTATTCCACCAGGACACGTTGGTCTAGGGTCTTATTTTAGCCTGGGGTTGATTCTTGGGGGATGAGTATGCCATATTTGTCTATGGTCCATTCGATTTACATGGGCCATAAACAAATTTAGCATTCTATTTTTTAATAGGCCCCCTGGTTAGTTAGTATCAGCACTGTAAATGCTTTTATTACATACAATAAAAGCATTTACAGTTCTCCTTTTTTTATATACAGTGATACACCTAATAATGTATCCAAGTTTGGCACAACCAAATCCTTAGAAAAGTGCTGAACTGTACCAGCGAATAGAAATACTCATATTTTACAAAAATTATACCTTACTATTCGACAAGTGTTGGGTTTGAATGACAATGTGAAGATTGATTTCACAGCTACTTCTGATAAGCAGGATGTATCGGAGACCAAAAAGACATGTTAATTTTATCCCTCTCGACCCAAGAGAGGAACCCCAATATTTATGTTGTAGTTGTCAGAAATCTGCATTATCAATGCACAAAAAAAGTCTGTAAAGTTTGCAACGAATTTGTAGATAAATGATTACTTCCGAACATTGGTTTTTTACTACTTCTCTTGCTTTTTACTGATTCTGTAATCTCTGGTTCGTAATACACAATAATGACATTGTTTTTTTTCATTTGATTAATATGTGACATACTAAGAAGAAATAACAAGTGAAAAAAATAATAATAACCTTACAAATTACTATTATATATACATACGACCACAAGACGTGTGCCTACCAAAATTGTAAAATCATTGTAGAGCAGTTTAGGTCACCCACTTATGAGATATTATCAAGTGCCCACTTAAGACACCTTGTCAATTCCTAAAAAACTCAAAATCTAAAACAGGTAGTGAAACTAAACAAGAAGTGTACCTATTTAGTTTGGTTCAAAAGCGTCTTTTTTAAAATTACCCATCTTCTGAAAACCTTTAAGCTTATGTTTGCACCAATACATCCAAATGTAGACTTCACAAATGAATTCATCTATATTATATTTTATCAGGATGGGCATTGGAATTTTGAGCATGGGACAAAAAAGCGAGGTGGCCTTTGGGACACTTGTTGGCGTAATGTCCTTTGTTTCCGCATTTGTAGCAAGTGACTTCGTGGAGCGGCTTCGCATTGTGAATTCTTGGATGGACGTGATTTTCAGAGCCTTCGGTGGGCCTAATGTAGCCGAGGGCACGGAACTTCGCGTCTTCCTGTTTTTGGACCTGTTCTCGGACCTGTAAGAAAAAGTGACTTTGTAGATCGGCGTTTAATGCTCTTTAGGGAGGCAGCTGATTACTATACGAATTATTGTTGATTATTGTTGTATCCTGATTAACCTTTCGGAGGCCAGCCTTCGCGCGCAAAAATGGCACTGCATCTTTTTTGGTCAATTTTGTATATAAATACTAACAATATTGTTTTTTTATGAATTCTCTTTTGTTACCTAATAATTAATCTCGTTAGTCATGTATATTATATATTTATATAATATATATGGAGGCCAGTCAAAATGGCTACGTGCAGATGTGCAACCACTGCAAAATGCCGATCGGCCTTTTTGGCGCCCCAGGGGTTAATAAGAATTGTCGTTTGATGATGGGAGCTAATGAGCCCTGTTGCAGTTTGGCCACTAAGACCCATTTGTTCAGGGTCAGTCATACTCATGGGTCAACACCCATCCGGCGGCCTCCATCTAGAAGTGCGAGCCACGGTAGGACTCTGGCCTTCGGGCCAGTTTCCCCTAGGAGTCAACCTTGAAACGTTTCTGGACGGTTTGCGCACCGTGCGGCATCAGCCAATTGATTGTGCATTCTCACCGAGAGCAACTGCAACTGCTCTTGAAACGACCAATCGGCTAGCTGATACCGGGTGAAGAGCCGGACAAGGGATGCCGTGGTCCGAGATAGATTCGGTAGACTCCGTATCACCGCTATATAAGGGAGAGGACCGCCCAAAGCGACCTCGAACCTATAACCAGTTGGGAGACCAGAGTAATCTAGTTGCAAGTGGAAGTAAGGGTGCGAGAGTCGGCCCGCTGGGTGATTAACCTGGTTATCTCGCGATAAGGCGTTGGCTTCTTACGGGTGTGTGACGTAACTAGACGGTGGACTGTTTAGTCCTAAGTCTTCTACGCTCACCTCACGGGAGACAGAACGATTTAATATCGTTAAAACTTCCTGAGGTGACGGGTTTGCCCGTTGTAGTTGGCAACACTAGTTGTCGATTATTGACGAAAAAGAGAAAAAAATGGCTAAGAAAATCCTTCAAAGAAAAGAAAACAAATCTAATAAGAAACTAAACCCCAAACATGCTAAAATCATAATCAATTGTCAAGTTTCCTCTGAAATACTAGGTTTGGGCGGCAGAGAATGAGGGGGTTGCTGAAGACGAAGTATAGTCTATTTACGCGCTCTTTAACAATCTTCTGTAAGGCTCTGACCCATGACAATATTAGCGCAATAATAGCCATTATCCGAATCATTAAAAAAAATGCACAAAAAAATGTGTCCTTCAATTACATTTAGTAGCATCTGAAAGATTATTTCTTTACCAGCTGGACTTATGCAGAGTGATTTAAGAAATAAACTGTTATACGATAACTTACAATTACCAACCACAGTATACAGAGTTAAAACAGTAAGCGCACTCTCGAGTAGCAAGGCGTTGCGGGGATAGAATGCAAAGGAAGACAGCAGAGGGTTGCGTCAAAGCAAATGCCTGTAGTTAGTGTTACGCGCAGTTATGGGTTGTCAAATTTCTCAAACGTTTGAAAAGCTGCGTCGGCGTAGTAGCGACCATATGCAAGATCTTAGGTTCAATTTCAATTTTGTTCTAAAAGATGCTACTGTTTGTATACTGTAAACTTCTTAAGCAAGTGCCTAATAAAACAGTTTCCCATTACAATGTGTGCTAATAAGTAGGCTAATAATGGACATACATATAAATGGATTCCTTATTATATATAAATAATACGACACTTTAGCTAATCTACTGTACAAGTCATATTTTGCATGGTTTTATGCATGATGAATGAATAAATAATATCAGAACTAATAATAAACAGAATCATAATCGGTATATCAATAATTGAGGCTCCAAGTGAGGCTCTCCACCGTATGCATAAGAAGGGTTCTGCAGTACTTTGGTCATGTTGCCATGAGAAACCCGGAGAATCTGGAGAAAATGCTTTCCGGGGGTCAAGTGGAGGGAGGAAGAAGGAGAGGTAGATCACCGGCCAGATGGAACGACCTCATCAAAGAAGTTACAAAAGGGTCAATACAATCTGCGACCAACCATGCAGAAGACAGGTTGAAGTGGAGGAGCCTCGTAGGCAAATCACAATTGCCACAATCCTCAATAATGAGGGAATGACAGAGAAGATGTCAATAATCTTTGCATCCCCAAGTTAAACATTTAAAGCAATCTTACTTCTTCAGATATTTTATTGCATGATGAAGCCTTGTGTCCGAGTTCACCGCAAAAGTGGCAAACTGGTTGCCGTTTCGCTTCTTTCGTTTGGTCAGGCGGCGCCGGCAACTCGAACCGCGGATGCATAAACTTACAACCCGGTCCGTCCGGGCAGAATCCAGCTAAATAGTTGCCGCATATGACTCTTCTGACGTGACGGTGGCGGCAACTCGGACCGTGCCGACAAAAACCGCGGTCGTACCTAAAAATTCACAACACATGTTATTTATTATTATCACAAAGGACCAGGACAAGCACAACATTCTGCACATAGGGCGGAGCAATCCTAAACTGTAGTACCGTATTGGCAGTGTTCAAATCAAGCCAGTTAAAGAACGAAAAGATCTCTAGATATTGATGTCGTCGGACCTGAGGTGGGAAAAATATATCACCATAGTGAAAAGATCAAATTCCGTAACACACTTGATAAAAAAAAACATTCCACAATATTAACTCAGACTTGATGTAAAACATTTACAACTCATTACGACAAAGACCAAATTCAGTAACATACATACTGGATAAAGAAAACATTCCACAATATTAATCCAGACATGATGCAACACATTTACAACTCATAATATGTTCGACAACTCATAATATGTTCGAGTTTGGCTATCAGATTTAGAGATTTTATCAGATTTTCATACTTTAAAAAAATTAAAAGTAAAAAAAATGTTTTTAAAACAAGCTTTTATTTAAAAAACGTCAACTAAAAACTCCAGACATTCCTCATCATATGTAATGGAAAGTACTCATGACAACAAAACAAACGAGCCCTAACCCAACTTCTTAGCACTTTCTACCAATCTCGGAGTTTTAGTGGCAATCTTCCGACTCCATCTTCAGACCCTCGTCATAATGTGTAATTACAAAACACACTAGCACGAATTCGACTCTCCCACCATTTTCCATCCTGGAGTTCCAGTCCCTAAAGCCCGGCTCCATTATCAAATCAGCTCAATGGTACCATATTATTACATTGTCACTGAGCTTACATAAATATGCCAAATTTCAGTCGAATCGGATACCAACAAGTGGTTCATAAATGATTTACAAACATTGAAACGGACAACTACTTACATACAAACATTGCAAGTTAAATAAATGCTTGTAAAAAGACATTGACTTAGTAAAGAGAGTACAGACGCTTTACAAAGTTGCCGCGAATACTGAAACAGTCCAGTTACAAAGAGAGGTTGCAGACACTAAGACTTACCACACTGGAGGAGCGCAGAAAGCGAGGAGACTGATTGAGACCTATAGATACTCTCAAGATACTACCAATGCACTAACATTTCGCCTATTTACATATTTAACACCAACCGTCATTTACGAGGCAAACACTGGAAGCTGTCAATATTGAGTTTTGTTTGAAACCCTCGAAAGAACTTTCTATCAAACAGAGGGGTCGAGTACTAGAACATACTTCCCAACAGTGTTGTGTATCACAAAAACAAATGATTTTAAGAACGAACTAAACAAACCTAATAAAAGTGAAAGGACAGATCGAAACTAAATGCAAAATAATTAATGCGATGGCCACCAATAAAGCAAAAGAGCAGTAGGTATTGCGTTTGTATAATGTCGCCTGCGGTTTAAATATTTGGTTGAAATATATTATAAAATTTGATTTTTATTTTTTTTGGGACTCTGGAAGTGAGCTCGCCTTATCACAGGGGTGTCTAGCAAGATGGACTCGGTTGAACTTGCTTAGCATATTAGAAAGATAAACATTTTTGCGTTTAATGTACGCGTATGTAACCTGGGTTCAGACAGATGTGTATGTAAGTTGTATACATAACCTGGGCTCAACGCATATAACGGTATTTTCTGGATTGTAAACTAATTTTCTTTTAATCTCTTGCATTTGAATGTACATATATGTAAATAAAATTAATAAAAATAAAACAAATTTTATTAAGATACAGCAGCCTGACTCTTTAATAATAATAATAATAATACTTATTCATAATTCAAGAAGAGTAACTGGAGAGCCTTAAACTTAAAAAAATGGTCTGTAACTAGAAAAAATATATAAAGTACGTAGACCATGAAGCTAGTAAAAATAGGAAGAGAGAATATGTCTCCTTTGAGAATATGCACATACATTGCAGCATGCCGATTTTGAATTTCCCCAAACAAAGTCTCACGGATACGTCAAAATAATAAGATATGTTTTTTTATAATTTCTGTACAACCGTGGTTTTTAGTCAAAAATTGTAAAAATCCAATAATATGGGCATGTGATGCTTTACTTCTTTACAATCCGTACAAATCAACTCCACATGAATTCGAAGTATCAGGAGATCATGTTGCATGAGCAGATATTCCTAAAGGGGCTGGTAAAGGGATAGCTCTTCACACTAAATGCCAACTCCGCAATTTGAATCGCAGGGTCATGAAACTTTAGATTAGTTTAGATCATCGTATCCTATCCATTTTTGAATTATCATGAAAATCTCAAAATTATGATTGCGAATTGCGAGAGTAACTTGTATTGGTGTTTTGCATGAACGGGTACCCCTTTAGCGGACTCTTAAGAGAGAGGATGAATTATATATCAGCTGAAACAAGAGCTGACAGATGAAACACCCCGTATGTCAAAAATCTGGCGGTTGTGTTTTCCCAACAGCCATTAAAAAAAATGTACCGCCATGGTGGAATTTGCGGCCAAATTTTAATTATTTTTAATTAATTATTATATACACTACATTATACGCTAGATTTTTCATTTAAACTTGCAAATAAAGAACCAGTTTTTGTTTAGTTGAATAATTACAGCGGATTTAATTTTTAGGGAACCGCCAAAGGAAATAGCTGCGAAACATCATCGCTCTTTACTAACCACGGGCAGTCCTTTATCTTGCTCTCCGGGTCAATATGCAAGAAGGGGCATTCTTTATTATGGCACGCGTTGAATCTAGAGTAGAAATAACACTCGGGCATCTTCGTCATGTCGTATTCGTGCAGGAATTCGCACTGATCTCCTTTCTTGCACAAACCTCGCAGCCAATGTTTACATACAACGGTCCGGTCGCCACGTACATGACGAAACGGACATGCTGCCCCTTTATCACATCCTGGTCTATCGACGCCGAAAAATTCACAAACGGCCGCCGTTGATTCTGAAAGAAAAACGCAAAATTTAACCTCTAACCGAAAATCGCCGGTTTTTCTAAGGAAAGATCGCGATACATACTGTCCATGCCAGGAAACGGCAGCGGTAGAGATCCATATTGCTCTTCGAGCGCTATTTCTATGTCGAATTTAATATTATCTACACTCGCGACTAACACTTCCATATTGAAATCGAAATCACAACAGAATAAAACGGAATCGCTAGCTGAAAACTATCTCACTGAAAATAACCAAAGCGCAGGAGCAGACGCATATCGAACGAAATTTAGCAATAAGCAAAGGGCAATAAGATTTCGATCGGTCCGCACGACAGTTTCAATATAGCATGCCGACCAATGGGATGCCCGGATTTTTTTATTTGTATTTACTGCTAGCTTCAGTTTGGCAATATCGCTTTCAGCTGTCAAATATCGCTGAAGGGTTGCCAGGATAGAAAACGAGAATCCCTTGAATACGGCGCGGCATTTCAAATAATATAAAAATATTACACATAATTCAAAAAGAAATCAGAAGAAGCACAACTTAGGTCATTACCAAAGTGATATATTTTGTTGAATAATAAAGATTACTGTGTGATAATTGATTATTACTTCGCCGCTAATGGACGCATGCGTGTTTAGCCTTCGCTCTCGCCCTTACGTGAAAATGTTAACCAGCAATAACAAGCAAATAAAATACGCTTTTCTTCGACATAACCGCGCTTGATTTGAATGATATTGAGTGTTTTCAATACGGTTGATCAAAATGAACGAAAACCTGGGAAGAGGATATGTGCAGATCGGCAAAAACCGCGGAGATTTGCGAACGGCGAATGGATTGAACCATATGTCGCCGCCAGTCGACAAAAATCACACGGTTTATTGTAATTTATTCATAGCCGGGGTGGGATTTCTTTTGCCGTATAACAGGTAAGTTTTAAAACCGCTTTCGCCGTGTGGAAAACGCGTAACGACATTTTTATTTTCAGTTTTATAATGGCTGTAGATTATTTTCAAGACCGCTATCCAGGCACAACTATAATGTTCGATATGTCGATGGTCTACATTATGATGGCTTTCGTAGCGGTTTTTATAAACAATATTTTAGTCAATTTGCTGTCTCTGCGCACTAGGATTAATTTCGGTTGGTTCTCTTATTGTTTAAAGAGTTGCGGGGAAGAAAGGTCAATGTCAATGTGGGTTTTTAAGATGAGATGTTTTTTTTTGTATGAGGTATAAATTTAAATAAATACTTCACAAAATGGTTTACAGATAAGACATAATTTTTCTCATTTAAACACCTGTCTAAAAGGTCATATTTTAAGTAAACAACCCCTGGCTAAGGTCATATTTTAAGGTCATGGGGCCGGGTCTCCTCACTTTTCTGCGCCAGGCCAAACGATCTTGGGTTATCGTTTCGGACAATTGGGCTTTCTTGATGGCTTTTTCGATGTTGGACCACGAGAAGTAGCGGGGGCCTCTTCATTTCGCTTGCTCAGGTTTTAGATTCATAGAAATTTCTACCACATGGTCGTCGCTTTGTCTGCTGACATGCCCATACTAGCGTAGGTGGTTTGCGATTGGTGCAAACTTGAAGCTACCTCGTATGTTCATTACAGATTCTATCCAGCCTAGTTACACCTCCCGCCCACCTGAGCATCTTCATTTCGTTGGTATACAATGTGCTTTTTGTTCATGTGTCTTCTTCGTTGTCCAGCATTCGGAGCCATACACTTTGCCCTTAGTTTTATGGGAATGCGTGGGTCACACAGGACACCAGTAAGTAATCGCCATATTTGCCATTCGACGGTTATTCTATGAGACAAATTAGCGTCGACATTGGCACCAAGTGTCATCGTGTCATATTTTAAGTTAATAATTTTTTAAAAAGGAATTACCAACAATTTTGAAAAGTTGACATTGATCGTTCTTCTCCGTTTCCCTTCATTTATAATTATATGTCATATCTATAGATTTAGTAATTTTAAGTAACATTTATTTTTTAAGGATACGCTCTGTCTTTGAGCGTGCTACTATTCATTGCTAGTTGCGAACTGGAATGGGATACATTTTCCCCGCAAACGGCTTATAAGATCAATCTCTATGCGGTTGGAGCGGTTGCAGTCGGTTGTACGATCCAGCAATCCAGCTATTATGGATTCACGAGCATGTTGCCGTCTCGCTATACCCAAGCTGTAATGGCGGGAGAAAGTATGTATTTGTGTCCAATTTTAGACAGAAATTTTCTACTATTTGTTCCACTGACTAACATTTATGGATATTTACATCAATTAAATCGGTCATTTTGAAAACCCCATAAAGTCACATTTAGCACATCATCACTTTTTTAGGATTTAGGTAGGTACTATAAACCATCCCGCATACGTTTCCAATCGAAAACAGCATAAAAGTCGGGTCATCGATGGTACAAATACCACCTCAATTTCCGAGTCATTATGATAACACTAAAACTCCTAGTGATTATAAGTTTTAGAAATATTTCTATTTATTATTTTCTCAAGAACTAACCTAACCACTAACTCAAAAACTAACAAATCCACGCTGTAATCGAGATATGTATAAGTTAATAGAAATGAAACAAGAAAATTAACTACCTCATTTATTACACAGGAATATGTGAATTTCTGATAGTCGATTGTATGAATTCATTTCTAAAACCACATAAAATAAGGACCTGTTTAGGCATTTCTTTCGGAAACAACATAACCGACATTTCCTTTTATTTTTTTCTGGGAAAGTATTACAGTTTTTGACATAAATATTTCCTGAAAGCAATAATGCCTATCTTTAAAAAATATCCAAACAGAAAGTTGTAATGTTTGAGGAAAACTTTTTTTAATCTCTCCTGTAAAATTCACTTTTAGATACTTTGTTGTTTCCAAAATGACCAATTCAATTATGATCAATTAATATAGACTATAATATTACTTCATTACTAATATCCCATGTGAAAATATGTGTAGTAAAAATATTTTCGTCGCAGGGTATTCGTTACATCCACTGTGACAAACATGACTAAAAATGTTAGTCAGTGGAAGAAATAGTAGAAAATTTCCTTCTAAATTTGTTACTTTTTAAAAAAATCTTCCATTTGTATTATATTCGAATTAGATTGGTTTTGAATGTTGCATTGAATTTCAGGCGCCGCTGGTTTCTGGGTGTCCGTTAACAGAATCATCACGAAATACATGTTGAACGACGAGAGACAGAACACTGTTGTATTCTTCTGCATGACGATCGTGATGGTGGCCGGCAGCTGGATCCTACACACGCTAATAATCAACACGCCGTTCGTGAAATTCTACCTGGCGCTCTGCACGGAATCGAGAAAGAAAATCGTGCTGGAGCCTACGGAAGACGCCGGATTGATCGATTTGGATGGCTCGAACGAGCCGGGCAGGAGCAACTACGGTATCTTGAAACTGCAGACCAGTCCGCCGCCTGATTCTGCCACTTCCAAGACCGAATCGAACATGGAAGTTCATACAGACACCGGGCAGAAAAGCGCATTCAGTTTCGCTAACCCTGTGTACGAACCTTCAAACAACGCAACCGTTACCCTGGATGAGGAGACGATCAACAGAATATCATCTGGTCCAAGTTTTAAAGTCGAAGATGTGTTGGTGCGAGTTCCTATTAAAAGCAGCTTTAGAAGCAGAACATGGAACGGAATAAAAAGTAAGTATCTGTCTTAAATCTCATTCGGAGTTTATGGAGTAGGGTACCCTATGTAGAGCCTTTTTCATATATAAAAAAAACACCGCTAGATTTACCACCAATCAACACCATCCACCAATCAACTCCACAAGCTTTTTGAACCATTAAGTTCCCGCGGTCTCGTACTTAGGTCAGCCGCTGACAGTTTTCTAAAAATGCCGTGTGATGATACTGATTTTATTTCTACCGTTTCTGTATCCATGGTGCAAGACTGGATCGATCTCCCGGAAATATATACAAAACTCGCCTTTTTTACCATCATTTAAGACTCGCCTCAAAGATTACTAGGTACCTTTCTAAGAAGTAACCAGTTCTTCCCTTTCTCTCCTCTTCCTCTCCCAATATCCTCTCCCAGGGCATTCTTAGTTTTAAATACCTATACCTACTGGTCTGTATTTTATGCGGACGAACGTACATAATAATCTTTATTTCCACAATACACGCATGTACCACTGTTTAGTTTAGTTGTAAAACATTACCATGTCATAATATATTATAATTATTATTTAATATTAGATTCGATCATTTTAATGCTAAATCTAATAGGAAGTACCTCTATAAATCTAATCGAAATATTACGTGTCCGAGGCGGACACGTAATATTTCGAGACATAAAAAATTTAATTTACTTAAATCGTGTGGAAAAATAGTCGATTCTATTCGAAACGATAGGAGTTAAGATAGTTTATTAAAAAAATAACTAAACCTACAACCGTCGTATAGGTGTTTATGAAATGAATTTAAACTAACGAAAGTAGGTTGGTTGACGCTTTATTTAATTCAAATATCTCGCTTATTTATAGAGGCTGATTACAGATTACCTATTGCAATTTCGGAATCAGCGTGGTGAATATAGTCGGGTGACATTAAAACATCAACAATGTAGAATAGGTCCCTATTAAACATTAATACCTACATTCTAGCATTCGATGTTTTCTTCCTCTTCTTACACGACTGCCCGACATAAAAGGAGTGTTCAGGGTTCATCTATGTATATTTTCCGTTTCTTTATTCCACCATAACTTCTAAACGCTTAAACCGGTTTATAAAAGCGCAGTATTGTTGGATTCGTTATGTCATCCAAAGTGTTAGAGGGTATCTAAACTATCTAAACTTGTCCAAATATCAAGTAATTGTATGTCTAAATTGCCAAATGTCAATAAATTAACATAAATATATCGTACATAGGTACTTCCAAACAAAAGTCTGATTAAGTATATTTCGGAAAGATACATATGTATCTATATGGGCAAATACATAAAGCACAAATATTTCATTAAAAAAAAACAGTAATAAAAATAATTATAAATACAATAGTTCACTTTCTGTAACGGCAGTCGTGTTTTTTTTATTCTTTTTAATATATTTACTTCTTGATATGTTTTTTTTCAGGTGGTTTACTGGATAGATGGCACGTCGCCCAAAATATTTACCCGTATATGGTCACTATCGGTCTCGCTTATTTCGTCACGCTAAGTCTATATCCGGGAATCGAATCCGAGATAGTCAGCTGCAGATACAAATCATGGATGCCGGTCATCATGATGACTATCTTCAATGCCGCTGATTTATTCGGAAAGGTTGGGAGATACCATCAATGATTAACTTTAGCAACAGACGTGTTCATATAAATAGGTTAAAAACGAATTTACCGCGTGAAGTTTGTAGCACGCGATGTTTCGGCGATGTTGCATCCACCGTTGTCCAGGGTAGACTGAAGACAGGTCATTTTAGACTGGCCTATCCAGGGTAGACTGATCTGTCTTCAGTCTACCCTGGACAACGGCGGTTACAACATCGCCGAAACGTCGCGTGCTACAAACGTCCAGTTCCCACATTGCGGCTTACCGAAACGTTTTCTTGTGCGGTTTTCATTGGCGTATACAAACCTAACGGGTGTGTTCTCACTATACGGTAAACCCAAATGCTGTACAAAACCGATTAATTTTTTTTCCGTGTCTTATCATTGAAAACCGTAAGCGGCGTACGGTTTTTCGTACGGCCGCGTAATTTCTTTTCTGGGGTAATACTTTATATCAGTAACTTTTTTTTCAAATCCTCCAATCTTAAGAGTTCGTTAAACGTTGACATTGACATGCAGAAATAGTTTCGTTTCATCAGTTCTCATTTCAAACACGAGTGTCCAAAAGTGACCCAGATTTAAAAGCCGCGATACAATTGGATGCACCCAAAATCTTTTATAGTGTTTTCGTAATCTACGCCTATACCAGTAGACAATAACCGCGGTCGCAACTTCTTTGTCAGCGTCCATCTTTTACGAATCGTTCCAAACGTATTAATGTAAACGCGCGGATTTTTTAACCGTATACCTACAGCTAAACCACAGTAAATATATTAGCTAAAGCTATTAGCTAAATATATTAGCTTTAGCTAATATATTTGCTGTGGCTAAAACGTATCAGGAAACCTATTCGTAGAAGCTGTAACAGCCGTTGACACTATTATTGTTTCTACAAATAGGTTTTTTGATACGGCGTTCACTACTATTACGGTTCGGAACATTTCGTATGAAGATGGACCCCGTCGACGACTACCTACTTGACCAGTAATGTTTAAATCAAGACGTGATGAAAAGAAACCCCACAATTATTTTCGCATTTTAATGTTAACGTTTAACAAACTCCTAATGAGATTGGAAGAAGATTTCAAAAACAAGTTGCGTTATTGATAGAAAGTATCAGCCCAGCAAAGAAATTACGCAGCCGTACGAAAAATTGTATGCCGCTTACGGGTTTTGGTCACAAGATACGGCAGCAAAAATAAACGAATCGGTTTTTTTACCGCATTCGGTTCTACCTTAGGTATAGCTACCTATACACGCATTATGTTTATATATACGCCACTCACTGTTCACCGCACAAGAAAAACGTAAACCGCAACGTGTGAGCGGGCTGTCATAGTGTGAACGGGCTGTTACGCGGTAAATTAGTTTATATACTATTTATTGTCAAACAACCGCGATAGGCTTCGATTTCATATAAACGTTTTCTTATTTCTTCTTCCATGTTTGTTTCCCAGATGTTAACTTCGATTCCGTACGAGTGGTCTCGAAGCCAGCTCCTCACCCTCGGAATCCTGCGCATACTTCTGGTTCCGCTGATGCTGCTGTGCGCGATCCCTCGCGAATCACCCCACATCAAAGGAGAGATCTACCCGATGATTTTCTCCCTGCTGCTCGGATTGACCAACGGGATCGTCGGATCCGTTCCGATGATCCAGGCGCCGGCGCGCATGAGAGACGAACACCGAGAACTCACCGGCAACATCATGACGATATCTTACAACATCGGTCTGACGACTGGGACCCTGGTCGCGTATTTATTGGACTCGATGCTGGGCCCCCAAGTACCCAACGTCTGCAGCGTGCTAAAACCGACACAGACGATCCTCACCAGAGCCTCCACGAAAGCGTTAATCTCTACAGAACTCACCACATTACCTGCCACGATCGCCACTACAATCGGGCTCATCTCCAAAACATTGCTAAACACAACAATAGCAACAAATAATGCTACAACCATGACACCTTCAAATTCCACTGTTTCTTCGTTATTAAATCATCTGACAGCAGTCACAGCTCAATCTTCAAATATGTCTATATTCAATAGAAGTTAAAGCAGACGTGATGAAAATGCAAGCTTGTGTAAATAGACCATATAGCATTTCCCTATAAAATTATTAATTCCAAGTTTCTAATATAAGCAATATCATCATATCACGAGCGCATAATCAAATCAAGCAATCATAATATCGATAACTATTACTGTTATAAACATTCGCTGTTATAAATATGTACCTACCTACGAATAAACGGGCGATGTGTAATATTACCCGCGCTTTTGAATCAGTATTGCCATATAAGAAATATAAGACATTTTGCCATATAAGACATTTTGCACAAATGTCACTTTTGACAGGTCCAAATTTGTTGAGGGCAGATTTGCAGGAGGCAACCTTGCAGGAAGCAACCTTTGGGTCGTCGAGACAATATCGCATCCCAGGAGATTCAACAACGAGAACTTAGCAGCGTTTGTTGCACCAGTGTTGCCTTTAGTCTTTAAAACGAAACTTTTATTCTCTGTCATTTGGATCACGTTATAATATTAAATGTAATTTTATGTATTAATTTAGTAATTGAAAATGCAAATAATATTTAACGCCAAGAAATGTCTATTTTCGGCAATGAAAACATCCCCATTTTGACTAACAACGTTTTTAACATTTTATCGTAATCGTTCTGCGATATTATGAATAAAAAATTGGCCAAACAGTGGATAGGTACAATACAAATTTTCTTGGAGAAAAAATCGTTTCTATGACTCCTTCGAAGTATGCGGATATTAAGTACTCTGTGTAGGAAAACCAAACAATACTACTTACATATATTTATAACAACTGTCGAATCGTTCATTATCTGGATATCTATTTGCATATAGGCATATGCAGAATTTCAGGACTGCGGTTCTTCAATCGTGCCTTTGACATATGTCAACAGACCGTAACAGGAGACATTCCCTCATCTGTTGCTACATGTTTCTTATTTTTAGGCTAAGAACAAATATTTAAAAATTGTCAAATTAAAAACTTGTATTTAAAGCGCCTGCTCGTCAGTTATAGACTATATGTACAGTTATTAACTTAATGTTTTACAGCATCTCTCTCGCACACCAGATGAACATGTGCGAACTATCCTTATTGGAACTGCAGAACCTCTAGCACAAACCCCTGTGTGTGTACATTGAACTATCAAAATAATGGGTCATTACTTTTGCTGTAAAAATGTGTCACTTGAGCATATTGTTCAAGATAATAGGTGTTAGGAAAATAAATAGATAACATCTTATTATTTGTTTTGATTTATAACTTTATTGACATTGGAATTCTAATATAGTAAAAACTGAATGTATAATATGTTGTTCTTAAATATTCCAGTTTCACTTAGAAAGTATCTTCCGTTTGCTTGACTACGAAGCATCCTAACGTCTAGCCGAACTGCAGCTTCTCTAACTGAAATTTTGCTCTTCTTGTAATACCTGATGTCCATAGGTGTCCCATGTCGAGGCCGATCAGGATTTAGAACTGCAGGTTTTGATTCACCATCACATACCTTCATCGAGCTATAGTGGTCTTTGTTCACATCATAGATTCAAAGCCAAACTCGCAAGTGCGCTTTGCCCAATTGTCCGCGGCTGCTTATTTGACGGTTTCCCGCTTCACATCTTGCCGCTATAACTGACGGTCGTTCCACTATCCGCAACCCGTGGACGGGTTCGGTTGCATAGGTTGCAATGCAATGGGACTAATGAAAAAGGACTAATGAAAATCATTTATGTACATTAAATTATATTAGCAGCATGTTTAATGTTGAATTATTATTAGGATACGTATTTAGATACATACTATTTCTGTCTGTGAATCCTTTCGTTCCTTTCTTTAATATAAACTTTGTTTGATTGGATATCTCGTTCTTTAATAAAAATAGACTTACATTCATCTAACGTCGATGATATAAATTTTCCTTGTCCTGCCATTTTTTCTCGATTAATTATTAAAATTATAAAGTATCTACGTACGGACTACCAGCAAAATCAAATATACCTCACTAATAATAATTAAGCTGCCACCAAGACTAGCATTAAATTATTATTTAAAAAATCAAAGCAAAGATTTACAAAATCTTGTACGTGAGCGGCCACCAAAATTACAGTGAAACAATGAATATAAAATGTAACTGATAGGTATATCTATAATCAATTGCACTTCTTAGTTATGCGACTCACCACTAAAAAGAAACTAATAATTATAAACGAGCAAAAAGTTAAAGCTACTTAAATTACAGTGAAATAAGCAATGTAAAATGTGAACTATAACATTTAGTACATGCAATTCACCGTCAAAATGACGCTTGAATAGTGAAAATGAGATAAAATAACCACAATTACCAACCAACACCTTTTACAAGCATAACCCAACCCACAAAGTTAAAACTAAAGATTATTATAAATGCACTCAACACTTAAATTATGATTAAATAGTAAAAATCACGTAAAATAATTAAAAATACTAACAACACCTTTTGCAAGCATAACATAACCCAACCCAACACCAAAACATAACCTAATCCACCACGTATAAATGGGGGGGCGCCAGTTTTGCATGCGGCAGTCTTGCACAAATGTCACTTTTGACAGTTCCAAATCTGTTGAGGGCAGATTTGCAGGAGGCAACCTTGCAGGCGGCAACTTTGCAGGCGGCAACCTTGCAGGCGGCATTTTTGCAGACGGCATTCTTGCAGAAAGCAAACTTGCATACAAACCCGAAGTTAGCAACGTTTGAGAATGGCGCATTAGGACATGATTACATGAATAAAATAATTTTATATTATTTTACAAACCAAAAATAAAGCAGTAAAGCGGTCATATGTTATTAATTTTAAATTTAGAAAAAGAAGTAGCAAATTATCATGTCAAGGTAAATTAAAGTGGTGAATATTTTTACCTCTCCACATTTAATTACCGGCATCCTTGTAGTGGATGATTCAGTACATCAAACTAAACAAAAAAATGTTTTAAGTTTTTCTGTTAGGTTAGGTTTTTCTTTCCCTAAAATCGAAGTGACATTAATTACCGGCATCCTTGTAGTGGATGATTCAGTACATCAAACTAAACATTAAAAAAAATGTTTTAAGTTTTTCTGTTAGGTTAGGTTAGGTTAGGTTTTTCTTTCCCTAAAATCGAAAGTTGATTGCTGAGATCCGCGATGGAGAGGACACTCAAAGAAGTGGACTGGTTTCCGGGTCCCATCAAACTTGCAGAAGGCAGATTTGCAGACGGCAATCTTGCAGACGGCATTCTTGCAGGCGGCAGTTTTGCAGAAGGCAATCTTGCAGAAGGCAGTTTTGCAAATGTCAAACTGACGTTTCGAGGGTCAGCATTTTTGCAGACGGCATTTTTGCAGAAAATGAAGTTAGAAGCAAAACATCGTATTTAAAATTTAGTGTTACCAGAGTAGAAATCGACAAAAGCCGTGTTTTCATATGTCAGGGTAGGGAAACCAGTCCACTTCTTTGAGTGTCCTCTCCATCGCGGATCTCAGCAATCAACTTTCGATTTTAGGGAAAGAAAAACCTAACCTAACCTAACCTAACAGAAAAACTTAAAACATTTTTTTGTTTAGTTTGATGTACTGAATCATCCACTACAAGGATGCCGGTAATTAAATGTGGAGAGGTAAAAATATTCACCACTTTAATTTACCCTGACATGATAATTTGCTACTTCTTTTTCTAAATTTAAAATTAATAACATATGACCGCTTTACTGCTTTATTTTTGGTGTGTAAAATAATATAAAATTATTTTATTCATGTAATCATGTCCTAATGCGCCATTCTCAAACGTTGCTAACTTCGGGTTTGTATGCAAGTTTGCTTTCTGCAAGAATGCCGTCTGCAAAAATGCCGCCTGCAAGGTTGCCGCCTGCAAGGTTGCCGCCTGCAAGGTTGCCTCCTGCAAATCTGCCCTCAACAGATTTGGAACTGTCAAAAGTGACATTTGTGCAAGACTGCCGCATGCAAAACTGGCGCCCCCCCTGGTTTCCCTACCCTGACATATGAAAACGCGGCTTTTGTCGATTTCTACTCTGGTAACACTAAATTTTAAATACGATGTTTTGCTTCTAACTTCATTTTCTGCAAAAATGCCGTCTGCAAAAATGCCGACCCTCGAAACGTCAGTTTGACATTTGCAAAACTGCCTTCTGCAAGATTGCCTTCTGCAAAACTGCCGCCTGCAAGAATGCCGTCTGCAAGATTGCCGTCTGCAAATCTGCCTTCTGCAAGTTTGATGGGACCCTATAAATGTACTCCACACTACGATACGGCTATGGTAATATTATTATGTAAACGATAGTAAAGGTTTTATATTATATAATATATAAATATAGATGTAAGAAATGGGTAAAATAGCGGTCAAAATATCGATGCGAGACAAGTCAGTAACCAGAGCTCAGATCGAAAAGGATGTTGTAAAGGATTTGGGATTTGGTTGGCCGGAATGATCGCATGGGATGCGATTGAACTGTCATACAACTTACCTATTGCCATTGCAAAAATAATCAATTTTTTGAGATTCAAATATATTTCTACTCGTAAAGGTAACACTGTCGATTCCTAACGCAGCTAAGTTCTGTACTATGCGGTAAACGTCAATCCTATTGCATGCGAAAAAGACGTGACCGCAACCTTGCAGGCGGCAACCTTCAGTACAGTTTTTAAGTTTTTCTGTTAGGTTAGGTTTTTCTTTCCCTAAAATCGAAGTGACATTAATTACCGGCATCCTTGTAGTGGATGACTTTTATACATCAAACTAAACATTAAAAAAAATGTTTTAAGTTTTTCTGTTAGGTTAGGTTAGGTCATTTTGACATTTGCAAAACTGCCTTCTGCAAGATTGCCTTCTGCAAAACTGCCGCCTGCAAGAATGCCGTCTGCAAGATTGCCGTCTGCAAATTTGCCTTCTGCAAGTTTGATGGGACCCAAAGCATTGACACTTTACCAGGCCTGTACGAGGTGGTCTTATTATCGGACACGGACGTCCGATAGAGATCTGGCAAGCCACGTCCCAAACGACTGTGCATACTGTCCATAAGCCGCGGTTCAAGGACGCGACTAAAGGGTTATCTGTGTAATGAATTTCTATTGCCTTGCACATTATCAGACGTCAGTCGCGGACGCGACCTTGAGGCTTCGGACGTCCAATAGAAATCTGCAAGCCGCGTCCCAAACGACTGTGCATACTGTTCAGTCGCGTCCGTAAGCCGCGGCTTACGGCCGCGTCCAATAATATGATTGCCCCTAAGTCGCGGCTGACGGACGCGTCCGATAATATGATTACCCCTTTATGATCAGTGGGACTGTAAAAGATTTATTATTATATTCATATTACTTTGTCAAAGATATATGGACTGTGAGTAAATGCAATAGCGGAATGATCAGTGAGCGGAATAGAAAGAGATAGATGCATATAAGAATAAGAATAAGAATAAATTTATTTTCGTAAGTAATTTTTCAAAAACATTATTCACAAAGTCTGCCTAACTAGGCCGAAGCCCGTACCAAGGTAGACTCGACTAGGTCACTTGTACATTTTATATTGTACAAACACTGTGTTTAAACACTTATTGTTTGGGTCCCCTCTATCCTTGTCTAGTCGCATATGTTCGTTTATAATTATTTAATTAAGTATAATTCGGAATACTTTAATTCCGAATTATTTACCTAAAATTTTAAATTGAAACGCAGCAAACAAAAACTTAAAAATACAACAAACGCTCAAAGTCACATAGCAGACATATTATGGGGTTGAAGCGGTGCACTCAGTATATATTTACGTATGTCCCGCGCATGCGCGACTAAACAAGGATAGAGGGGGGGGGGCGTATGCAGCTTTTTCTATACCTCTGTCGATTTCTCAGGCTGGTCGCGAGGTCTATACCACTGATCATATAAATATACCATGTTCAGTGGTCTATACTAATAGCTTTAGGTTTCGAGCATGGATTTTTTTTGGGATTTTAAGTCAATTACCATTATAAAAAATATACAGTGTTGCAATTCTAGAGGAAAATGGTTGCCCACTGTTCAGGTAACATAATTGGTTGCCTAGCAACGCAAGCATCACAGCACCAAACAAACTTTTTCCTAGTGAAAGATGGATTTTGATTTAGATGATCCTCTGGGCGATTTATTAAGCGATACTAGTTTAGACAGCTTTATAGGTGGTCAAACTAACAAGAAAATTGTACCGGATAAGAAAAAATCTGACCTTTTTGGGTTGATCGATGAAAGTAGTTCTAAACCGCCGACTGTTCAAATCGAAGAGAAAAAGCCTTCTTTGCCGAGAGACGATGACTGGCTGGGTATACTCTCCACTAAAGATGCCAAACTTGTTAAAGAAGTCAAAGAAGATACTAAACTTCTTAAAGAAGTCAAAGAAGATATTCCGACAGCAAAACCAGATATTTTTGAAATCCCTAAAACGAAAGCTAGGCAGTCGTCCGGTCCACAGTCATTCTTGGACGATATCCTAGGCCCGACTGAAACTGAAAAGACTTCACTAATCGTAGAAAAACCCAAGCCACAGCCGAAGATTTCGACTTCCAGTAAAATTATAGATCCGCTAGATATATTAGGCCCAGAGCCCGAAAAAAAAATTATAAAACCAAAAGAGGTCCAGAAGTCGGTTGTAGCAAAGCCAAAACCACAGAGTGGTCCGGATTGGTTGGGTTTATTATCTCAAGATAAGGCTGAAGACATCGAAGAAGATGGTTTACCATCGTGGTTGGGCGGTGGGAAACAAACGAAAGAAAAGCTAATAAATAAACGAAAGTCTAATATTAGTGATAATCAAACTGTTAAAGATGATAAAATTGAAGCAGTTGCAGTTGCAGCAGAAACCACTGTTTCTGCTACACAAGGTGGCCCTGAAGCTGTTGTAACTGTGGGACCGAGCTTTACAGATCCTGCACGAAATGTTTTCACCAGCAATATGGACCAGAGCGCTGCAATGTGCATGCAGCAGCAAGAATCGCAGCTGATGCTGGCTTTGCAGTTAAAGGCGCAAGAAGACAGGCTGAAGCAACTCCGAAGTAAGTTTTTTACTTTCCCTGCCATCCAACCGTCCAGGAGGGAAAGTATTGTGAATGCGTACATTTTTTTTGTTGAGAAAGACGGAAATATTGATTTTGAGCTCTTCTGAGATTATTAGGACCATTTCCAGATGGAAGTCTGTCTGTGTGTCTGTCTGTATGTGTTTATTCCTCAACGATAGCGCCCAAATGTTTAATCCGATTGAGCTGAAATTTGGTATGCAGGCATCGTTTGGTCAAGGCAAGAGTTAAAAATATTGTAGTTGAAATTGGTCCACCCGGGGGCGCACTGGGCATATATCATCCTCGAAATATTGGACTTAAAGACTTTAAATTTGCACACAGATGCTTCGTTGAGCCGAAAGCACATTGTAAAATTTTGGTTGGCATATCTCATATACAAGCTGCAGTAATAATATTTAAATTCCGCCATACCTTATAATCAAATATAAACGTTAAGCCGCCTGAGGCTAGCCGATAAAGAAACTGCAACACCAGAGACGGTTGTGAAACAGAACCCGTTTGGGTTCTGTTCGCCCGATTAATATTCAGATAAAATCAGTCAATCTTAGGGTGACGGGAAAATCTTAGGGTGACGACTGATTTTTTTAATATCACAAGAACTACGACCAAAATAATGAAATTGTTATTACACAGGTCGTCAAGAAGAAACTCAGAAGATCGAAAAGGAAATATCAAACGCTCACAAGTCACAGTTGAACGTGATGCTCAATCAACAGGTGAAATATCAGCAGCAGATGCACGGGATCATAGTGCAGCATCAGGATAACATAAATGAGCAAATAAAGGTTTATCTCGTTTGATCTTACTGTGGATACCTGGTAAAGTTGCCTCATAATATCTAGAATGTACGTAAACCTATCAAACAATTTAAGTCGAGTAAACTGATTTATTGCCAAATTACCTAATCTAGGTAGAAATGACATAAAATCGACTAATAATTGTACTCTTAAGTAATATTTGCTTCTAAAGAAATCTTTACAGTAAAAATTAGGTAATTTCTAGCTAATAATTCTATGATTACGTTAGGTTTACTTGTCGCAATGAAGTAAATATTTAGGTAGATAATATTTATAAAAAGAAAATACCTGTGGTTTGTTCTTGCTTAGGTCTATCTAGGAGCATAGACAACGGCTCTTTTTTTTCAAGCCGCCGAGAGTTGTCTTTATCGCTGTAGTGTTGGATTTACTGTCCCAACATGGCAATTGGACATATACCCTACTCAAGTTGCTATTTGTCTGTTTTTCATATTTTTTCATTATGTATTTTTATTTACTTATTTAAATAAATTATATTATATTTATTCAATTGATTTTTTTTTAAATTTAATACAATTTTTATTTATAAAATATAATTACAAATTTTGTAAATTTTAAGCCAATTTAACTAGGCCATGCCCTTACCAAGGTACAAGGTACTTTTGTAGGCTTACTGATTTCAATATTTATTAATAATATATAGTAATAATACATGTATAGTAGTATTAATAATATAATGTATTTATTAATAATATACAGTAATACCTAAATGTAGTATAATGTATAGGTATACCTAACCATAATAAGAATATTTTTAATAAACTAAAATATATTTTTTAAAAGAACTTCTTTAACTATACATACCTGAAGTCTTATTTTAATATATTTTTTCAATTCCTTGCATCCCTTAATTTATTAGTGAATTAGTTAATATTTTTTTTTGAAGTAGGCATTTTTTTCCTTTATTAGAATTTTACTATAGGTATCCCTTTATTACTATCCTATACGTCTTGGTACTATGATAGAAAAATGCATTTGAGCCAATGTAGTCCTTGTTTGTGTAGCGGAGTGGTGCCTATATGAGAAAATACATTATGGTGTGGTAGTGGAGTGTGGTGTCTTTGTAGTGGAGTATATTTTCGTTTAATATATACTATAATATGGTATAACAGTATAAAAGGCGAAGAACCTGAAGAGAGCATACACATAGTTGGTCGCTGCCCAGGCCTCGCCGCAAAAAGACACAGTTTACTGGGACGAGCCTTTCTCGAACCCAGCGATCTGACCAACTTGAAGGTCAGTGATCTACTTGGACTGGTAAGAAGTACTGAGCTACTAGCTGACCACTGACCTAACCACAAAGTGGGTAGTTACAAAAGATCTTATAGATCTAGGTGATAGATATAGATCTTATATCTATAAGATCTATAGGATCTATAAGATCTTATAGATCTAGGTGACACTGGAAATAAGCCCCCCACTTCGTTTACTACAACTACTAAATAATATATTATAGTATAATTTAGTTCCAATGTCTCCTCAGTCGAATTTGTTTTCTAGGGTCTCAAAAAATGCCCAAACGTTTTACTCATTTTAAAAGTATTTGCGTCTCATCTATTTTGACAAACTAAAGAATGTATACACCAAGCCTCTTCCTCGAAAGTTCTTTACTTCTGTGAATGCAGTGTGTATGATGATTTTTTCTTTGTTGTATAGAAATTGCTCGGCCACGATCCGAAGAGTTTAGAAGCTGAAGCAATCGATGTGGGTATTGATCCAAACATCCAACCTCCAAGGATTCAACATCTTTCAATCGAACAAAAATTGAGGCAGCTAATTGTGTACTTACAAGAAAACCACGATAAGGAAATGGAACTGATGGAAATGTCGTACCGTCGACAGATGTCCTTAGTCGACGACTCTTTAAAAGTCATCGAAGAGCGGCAGAAAGACGAAGTCGATAAAATCATCCACCACTACAACAATCACTTAAAGCATATTGAGGAAATATTCGAAATGAGAGTAGGAGAATACGAGGAGAAAATTATTTCATTGAAAGCCCAACACGCGGGTGAAATTGCGGCGATACAGCAACAGAGCGAAAGAAACCTTTCGATTCTCCAAAAACAGCACGTCGACGTCGTGGAAAGGATAAAGGAAACTATAGCGCACGAGCGAATGGTTATTCAAGATTCAACCGGATATTCTCAAAGCCTCGAAGACATTCTTTCGACGTTTAAGGATCACAGCAGATTGGCTTCGGATTTAGTGCGGAAGATCGACGAGAGATCCAGCGATCTTGTAACGAGGAAGGAGAGCGATTTAAAAATTCGAGAAGAGCAGATAACGGAAATTTTGACATCGCTGCAGAGGCAGCGCGATCGATTTGAAATCGAAGCGCAAGAATCGAAAGCGTCGCAGAATCTCATCAAGGAGAGTTTAGAACGGCAGCTGCAGACGTGCGCGGAACAAGCGCGTTCGCTGAAGACTCAAGAGATGGAATTGGAATTTGCGAAAGAGCACCATAAGAAGCATTTAGCGCTGAGCACAGAGCAGCTGCAGCAAGAAAATGAAAAATTGCTCCGTGCGAAAGTGAAACTAGACGAGGAAAAGGCGAAGGTGGATTCTGAAATAGAAGCGGCGAAGACTCGTATGCAGATGGAAGAACTCGAGATTCGAAGGGAGAAGAGTGCTGTTAACGACATTAAAACGAAAAACGAAAACTCGTCAACGAAACTAGAAAAAATGAGAGAAGAATTAGAAGACGAGAGGAGAAACCTTAAATCAGAACGCCTTAAATTACAGCAGGATGTTTCAGATGTGACAATTCGGTAAGAAAATCAAGCAAGTTCTTTTCATCACCATGCACCTCCAGACGCCAATAACCTCCCTATCTGGAGCAATTCAGAGGATAGTTCATGTTTCCTCTCTTGCACATCTAGACATATATCATCTAGCTGCAAGTTGGCTTTAGACCAAGGTCGGTACATCTACTGCCATGACAAAATTGTTAATTGCGAGGTTATTATTCTTTCAGTGGCTCTTGTTCACAAGGGTTTGACAGTACCCTTCAAACACCCAGAACAGATTATTTGGGATGGCTTGCAGGACGAAAAAACATTCTACGTCAAAATCTACTTCTGACTGGATTTGGAGGTCAAGTTAGTAAATGGGCAGCATAATTTCCCTAAAATTCTCATAACTCTTTACTCCTTATCTCGGAAGATGACCCTCATTGTACAATTAACTGTTCCTAGTGATTACTCTCCTGATTAAATATCTTGATTTTATTAACATTTGATTTTGACATTTGATTCAATATCCTTAAAGACCACGAGTACAAACTATTAATTCCATGATATCACCCGGAACGACTTTACTGTTCACCTGCACGCACGCAGTTAAAGTTGGCGCTCATGGCCTACCAGCTAAACCCCAGTTTCATCTCTTCAAAGATCTTTATCTCTCTCGGAAATTAATCAACACCTCCTTAAAAATTCAAAAACTGCGATTTTCACTTCTCAAACCTTTCGGATTCATATATCCCTCGACTGGGCTCGAATCCGGTCGGTGAGTGCCATGGCAGGTCTGTTTGTATTTATTTATCTGTGATGCTTTCTTTGGTTTTAGGGGAAGGGAACTAGAGAATTTGACCCGATTAGCTGCGGCGAAGCAGGTCGAGGCGGACCAAAGGATATCAGAGGCCGATTCCGCACATCGCAAGTATGAAGACCGAATACGGCGACTGCAAGAACAAGCGATATCTCTTAACGAAAGGGAAAATTATATATCGAAGGAAAAGACGAGCATGTCACGAGAGAGACTAACACTGCACAACCTCAAGCGCGAGCTCGAGACCAAACAGTGCGGACTGTGCAGAGCAAAGCCAAGCGGCGACTACGATGTTACTAGAGATTATATAAATTAAGACTGGCATTATATTTACATCTTTCTTTTATTGATTCCTTAAAATAATTAAACATTTTTTCCTATTTCAATATAAAAATAAAATTTCAATGTAAGAGAAACAAAAATCCGAAAATCATTATTATGTAAAGACTCACTTAAAATACCATGGACGGTTTAAATTCAATAAATGTACAAAAGTCACTTTATAATCTTCATTTTATAAATAAGTATCTTTTATTCTAAATTGTAAAATCTAAAATATAATATCTCTCTGCCGTTCAACGCTTAAAACTAGAGAGACTCAATTTCGTAGTAATTCTACCAGTTACATATCACAATAATATACTATGCAAACCCTGCAGTTTTGAGTGAAGATTATTAAAAGAAAAGAAATAAATTGTCTATTGTTATAAAAAAGGAACTATTTTAAAAACGCAAAAAATACTAAAATAATTATTTTTTTGATACTTTCTCGCTAATTAAAGGAAGCACTAATAAAATAATAATATGTTATGACTGATTCAACAAAATGATTAAGTACAGTGAGTGTTCAAATTAATTTATTCAAGTCTACTTTTCAGTACTAATTTGCATTTTTCGAAATTATGCTTTTAAACTACGCTTACTATCAAGACATTGTGATATTTACTGTAGCGAATAAATCTATAATTTTGACTTTTATTATATTTAATATATATTCTATAATTATCACAATCGAGTCAAGTATATTAAGTTTTTTTTTGAAAATGGTAATTTTAAGAAAAAAATATGTCTTACGAAAGTTGCAGTTTTTTGACATTATAAATAGGATAAAAACGAAATTTACCGCGTGAAGTTGGTAGCACACGACGTTTCGGCGATTTTGCAACCGCCATTGTCCAGGATAGACTACGGCGGTAAGAACATTCACCGAAACGTCAGGTGCTACCAATTTCACGTGGTAAATTTCGTTTTTATCCTATTTATAAAACATGTCTTGATTGGTATTTCGTATGGTATATAAGAGTAAACATGAGTATACTCATATACTTAACAATCACAAAATCACAGACTTCTTAATACAAATCAAGATATATTTGTTTCATAAAATTACCTTTTCCGAAAAAAAAATCTCCCATACTTATAAGCTGACCATGGTAATTACAAAATATATAATGTAATAATAGACAAAATTACGTCCTATCCCCTACAGTAAATATCGCAGGGTCTTCATAGCAAGCACAGTTTAAAAGCATAATAAATGTTGAAAATTATAAATTAGTATTGACATGTATGTTTGAGTATAATAATTTTAACGCCTGCTGTAGTTTACTGTACAAATTATACAATGGGATACTAAAATAAAAAATTAAAATGATGTTAAACGTTTTGTTTATGCTTTACTTCAAGCAGCTGTGGATAGTTTTCGACGATCGACAGCAAAATTCCATCGATGTAGGTCCGCAGCTGGTTGTTGACATCCTGTTGTTCCTTTAAAGCTTTCTGCATCTGGAAAGAGAAAATATCAACTTGAGAACTTGAACATTGATGGAATATTGAAATACCGTGTTTAAAAGAAAACCACAGAAAACATAAACCAGATGATTAGTTCAAAAGTGCAAACAATGACAACATGTGAATGTTTAGATATGTAGCAAAACAAAGCATGCATCTACGGTGACAGTACCTGCTCGAGTGGTGTCTCCGCCGTTATGTGTGTAAAGCAACCATCAAACTGCAAACCAAATCAAAACTGAAGCAAACTACGAATGGACGAGGGACGACAACAAAAAACTTTAAACGTTACACCTGACGGTAACAAACAAAAAATACTGAGAACGAACGAGCGTGCGAGTATTTCTAATGGAATAACAGTGAAAGTGACTAATAATTTATACCTGATCGTTGGTCATCTCTTCCAGTTCGGCTGCGAGACTGTGTTCGTGACCGTTGCTCAGATTTCCAACTCCGTTGAGTAAGCTCCGACCTTCTTCGATGCCTCTTGTGAGAATTTGAGCCTGTAGTTCTTCTACAGTTTCCTTCCAGGCTGAAATGGAAAAAAAGCATTGTAGAAATTTAGGGGAGCTTACCATATGTTTTTCTATTTATTTATATTTTTCTTCATTTTTTTCCCTAGACTTTAGATATTTGTCTCTCTTCATGTTGATATGAATATTTTTGAGCCCAGAGACCCCTCTTAAATTTTCGCCTTTAGTGGGGCTATCAGCTATCACCTTTAGGGGGGCTACAGTACATAAATGTAAACAGTAACTCATCTCAGGCCTTCCCAGGGTAGTGCTACATTTCTCATTATATCAGTAAGATAATATATTTCTCATTATAAGGTCTCTCATCATCTTATTTCTCATTATAAGGTTATATAACCTCCACTTATAGAAAGAGTAATGTACGAGTATTCCTCGTCACAGCATTATTTTAGTTTTAATTGTTTAATTTGTTTATGTAGCGTCCGTAGCCACGTTGACACCGGTTCTCCTCGTTGTTACCGATATTAAGCAGTAAATGGCGCGGTCAATACTTGGATGGATGACCGCCTGAGTGTTTGACTGCGTGATGCTACAAATGCCCACCTAGAAGATGGTGGCAATAGGCAACAAGGCGGGTTTCACGAAAAGGCATATGCCTTGTGGGTAAAAAAAAACTCAATTATTCTTTAATCTATACCAGGAAAGATGTTTTTGTGTATGTTATACATGATATGCAGTTTATTAGTTGCCTGAACTGAAAAAAACTGGACCTCGTTTAGCACGTTGGAAATGTGAAAGCATTGAAGCAACAACTCCCATTTGCATACTCAGCGGTGTAAATGATATATGGCAAACCATGCAAAGAAGACCGAAAAGAGGCTAAAAACAAAATCTGAATAATATGCCCTATTTTAACCGGTCGGAAACCAGCCTTTGCGCACAAAAAGCTGTGCCGCAACTTTATGGTCGATTTTGTAAATAAATACTAATAATATAGTTTTTCATGAATTCCCTCTGGTTTCCTAATAATTAATCTTGTTAGTCATGTATATTATATATTTATATAATATATATGGGGGCCTGACGAAAGGGCTACGCGTAGATCTGTCAAATAATACAAAATGCCTATAGGCATAGTTGGCGCCCAACCGGTTAAAAGATTCTACACAATTCTAGAACAATTCTATACAATCACTTCATCTAACGAGTCGTATTTTTGAACTTGTATCTCCAAATTGCTTGTATGCCAATGAGCATCTTCTATAATCTGGCCGAATTTGAGGGCCATGATTTTTCAAATATTGTGCCCATTTAAATTACTTACAAAAGTATAGCCTTATTGTCTGATTATTTTATATGGTCTTATATCTGTAGTTTTAGTTTTGATTTGATTATTTAACATTTTACTGACAATTTGAATATTACGATTAATAATTTTACTACGTATCTTTTCGAATTAAATATTAGGACTTCAAATATTAGGCTTCTATTTTGATTATTTATATTTATAGTTTGACAATCTAGTAGTTAATTCTTGACTACTTATGTATGATCAGTAAAGAGTAGAAACGAAACTTACTACATAACCCAATTATTTTGACACGTCCAAGAGCGGTCTTTAGCCGTCAATTGGACACTACGAAAATGTAATGTAATGTATGTCTTGCTAATGAGCTTGTATTCACACATTTTGTAACATCTCAACTAAAAACAACCACTCTTATGAAAGGGAGCCCCCTATCATCTAGTGCCTACTAGTCCCATTCCTAGTTTCCCCCTGGAACATTGGATTCAATCAACTAAATAAGTCATTATACATACTTTTATTTTCTTGCCTAAGATTATTTAGTTCTTCGTGCAGCTCTTCCAGTCGCAGCAGCTCCGGTTGTGTTGTTGGCAGTGCAGCTGTTGTTTGCTCCTTTTTCAGTCGCTCAATTTCATTCTGAAGTTCCTTAACTAGTGATGATGTCGACAAGTTTTGTTCACGTTGCCTGCAATGTAAAACAAAACGGTAAAGAATTAACAACAATCTATTTTGAAGTGGAAGTGATTAGAATCAGGCATACCATCAAACCTTAATGGCAGATTGTTCAATCTATTTAGGCTGATTAGTAGAATCTCGCAAGATAATTATTATATTTTTTTTATTTGGCTTATTACTAATGAACATTACAGGAAACCAATGCATTGAATAGACTTAATTTAACAATATCAACTAATAACTACACAAAATAGATTGTTGCGTGAAATACTAACTATCAAACTAATTAACTATCGGACAAGAATAAACAATTAACCATTTGTAATTTAAACCAATGAGTGTTGAAGAATGGCTCTGCAAAAAGATGGTGCGATCAAGTGTATCATTAGGCACAAAACGATCCACCTTAGCTATCCGGCTTATTCATTTTTCCTTGAATGGTCACCATTTTTGTTCTGGGCACAGAATTATAGCCAACTATTCCTGTGATGGATACTATCCGTACTACTTGAAGAAAAAAATATCAATAACACTTCTGTGCCTTCTCCAGCACAAGCGCCTCCACTCACAGCACTGTGTGACTCGCCGCAAACCCGTGGTTGGTGGTCGAGTGTTCGCAAGCGACCATTACCCGAACGAAATGTAATCAAACAACCAAGGCACCGCGCTTAAAATCAGGGACTGCTCAACTGCGCGGTCGCGCAGCGGCAATGCATTGTCTTATTGCTATTCATACATCGATACAACCGTAAACCGCTGCGATCTGCGGGCCGTGCGTTTAGGATCTAAGAATATAAGTATCTCCATGCGGATTCCAAATAGCTGCATGCGTTTTCCATGTGACTTCTAACAATCGAGTTGTACAACGTATGTAACCCGTATATTATTGATACGGACAAATACAGCCTGATGCGAGTTACGCCATTGAGATTAGAAAACTTGGGGAATATGAAAGGAATCTTAACTCAGACCTACAAATGGTCCATTTTCAGACATTACCCTTGTCACAGGTTTCTATCAGATGGAAATTGTTATTGAGAACCTACCGTCTTTCAGCCTCTTTAGTCTGTTGCAATTCCACTGTGAGATCGGCTAAGGAATCCTGGGCATCCTTAAGTCTCCGGGACTCAGCATCAGACCCGACTCGCAGGCCCTCAGCTATTCCTCTAAGTCTGCCCACCTGAAAACAAACGTCGCTTTTAAGAAATTGAAGACTATCGCGGTTGTTTGACATTATAAATAAGACAATGCCAAATATATAGGGTATCCGGAAAAATCATGATAGACATGAGATGATATCACAACATGAGCATTCTTCCCATATGCCAAGGGTATAATTTAAGTTAATTGAAGACGATTTTCCTATGTCAAAATTTAGGATTGTTATTATTATAATTAGTTTGTATTGTCACTTCAATACATAAAGGATTTATTGTTGCCTTGCTTGTTTATCTGCCTGTCTTTTTTCTGCGGTTATAACGTGATTCAACCGACAACTAAACGAGTCGACCGATGGAACACATAGAGACTGTTCATCGAAAAAATCGGCATCTGCAGACATATTGGATAGCAGAACGAACCACTAGGTACAGTTTCAAAATCCCATTGTGCTATCCAAAGAACAATTTTACTTTCTCCTCATGATCCGCAAAGCAATTGAAAAAGAAGAACCTCAAACTTCAATAGAAATTAAGTTTTCTACATGTCGACTATGAGGAAAGCTCTTCTTAAAATGTTCTCAAAGGTTAACACAGAGCGCAAAGACGCAAAACGAGATACAGTAAGTGCACGGCGGAGTTTCAAAATTTGCACGCGTTGCCTCTACTTTTGTTATTAACTGCGTATTTACAGTAGCAGTTTGCCGCCTATCTGCAGAGCAACTGCGGATGACAACTGAACACTTTAGTTTACCTCGGACAACAGAGGTTGCAACATCGCCAAAGGGTCAATTGCTGTTAATAAATGGTTTTATCTTATTCACGACGCTGATTCATTTTTTAATTCCTAACTTATAAAAAAACGGTTCTTCTGGTACCTATTAATAAATAAAACATGGGTAATTTTTACAAACCTCTTGTTTCATATTGCCAGCTTCATTTTCAGCTGAATTTAACCTCTGATTTAGAGTATCTATTTGCGAATCTCTATCGCGTTCAATTCGGATGATAGATTCGCGGCATCTCTTTTGTTCTTCTGTCATCCTGTCTTCACATCTGACTTCAATCTGAAAAAAAATAGAGAGTTACTTAGAATGTCAGATAACTGAGTATTTGAAGGGTTTCCTTTCAAAACGAGGCAAAGTAAAAAAAAACTGAGAATAACACATCACTGTGTATTGATAAAATACATAAGGCAAGTTATTTTACCATCAAAATGAGTTCATTTGCTATATTTATAGCCATTATAAAATGAGTGTAACAATCAAAACGAGTTTATATTTCTGCGTTTCAAATTAAGCAAGCTAAGTCCGCGCTAACCAATCAGTGCTGGAGTTTCAGCAGTCGTGTTTGCGTCGCGAAAACGTCAGAACATCAGTGTTCTTGTTGTTTTCGCGAAGCGTACCGATATAATAGAGGGTTAGTTTTTATTAGTGAGTAAATAACGAAAAAAACAATATTTTTATAATTACAGTAGGTACCATGCTTGTGATGATGTGGATTTTATTATATTATTTTAATAATTAATTATAAATATAAAAATAATTATAAATTATATACTTATTTTAATTAACAATATTTTTTTTTATAATCATAATTATATTAATTATAATATTATAGTAATATAATTATATAAAAAATAATTATAAATTATATACTTATTTTAATTAACAATAATTTTTTTTATAATCATAATTATAATAATTATAATATTATAGTAATATAATTATATAAAAAATGATAATATATTATATAATATTAATATAAAATACATATAATATATAATAACATAAAATATAATAATATATTATAAAAAATATAAAATATAATAACAAATATAAATGTAATAATTAATTATTTTATCTTATTTTAAAATTAATTATTATTATTGTTTATTATTTTATTGAGGGTACCTCCGATAATCAAAAACTTGTCGTAAATCGAGGAGGAAATATAAGGTGAAGTTTAAAATGAATGAAAACATAGTCAATGAAGTAAAAGAATACATCTATTACATATTTAAATGTAGTCAGTTACAAATGTAATATGATACATTCATACATAACTTATAAAATATGGTACTGCATAGTAAAATTGGAGCAGAGGGGTGACATTAGGGGAAAAAACATGGCCTGGCTGTGGCCTTTTCGACCTCTGTTAACCCAGAACTCGGTTAATCGGGCCTCGGAAAACCGCAGCCCGTGTTTCGAAAATTATAGTTATAAGATATATTTTATTTTCTACAGTAGATTATTCTACACAAGAGGCAGATACCTGTGCGACGGATAAATAAACATGACAATGCCATAAAATAAGGCATCTATGTCGTACTCCCATGCCGTTCATCCTCTTAATCATGACTACCATGTAGGTGGTTTTCCTATCCGCCATGTCTGTATTACGAGTTTTGGGCGTGATGTTTGATGACTGTCTCTCGTTTCACCAACATTTTAGACATCTGTATGTATATCAACAAAACCTAAGGTTTTATTCCCAGATCCAGCCGAATTCTTAGCAACAGCAATACAATATTGCTAACCTACACTACTCACGTTAGGGCCATACTCGAGTACTGCTTAGACTTACTTACAGTACTTACGCGCAAGTACGGTTACCCATCCTACCCACATAGAGGTCACTTGCGCGACCTCTACCTGATGTAAGCAGTTATTCAGTTTGAATATTTTGCGGACCACGACGCCCTTTGCCGCCATGGTCACTTGGGATTGTGTGGGCGACGGATCGATTCAGCGGTTGAAAACGTCAGGTTGACAACTACCCTCCGCTGTCATAGGAAACGTACGTATCCAGACCCCTCTGTTGAATAGCCAGCTGGGCATTCAACACCTAGCAAACCGGATGGTGCACCAACTGCCCAGTTCCGCCCGAGGTATTTCCCCGAATCCGAGATCTTCTGATCCCAACCGCCTCCGACTGCAGGATTACAGCCGTGACACAAGCTCACAGAGGCCCTGACAGAGTAAGCTCCTCTTTCAGGAGGCTACCAGATAGGAGTTGAACCGTGAGTTTGGCAGGCCAGATGATATAGATTTTTGGTCAACACCACCCAAACTGCGCGGAACCAGTAGGAACCAAAAGGAGGGTATACAATTATTTCTCCAGGATGTGCAGTTACATGTGGCCTATAACTATCTTTGATCCAGCAGCCATTTCCTAATGCATAACACGATCTGCCGAACTGACATAGGCAGGATATTTCCCCATTGGGAGGGTCGTGCAAAAACTCAACGCAATGCCTAATGACATAGATATTTTTGGATGGCCGACAGATCAAATAAAACAAACGACTGGACTGAAATTGATTTCGAATATCGTTGTGTATCTCCTGTCAAACATTGATAGCTATTGCGTATATGTAGGTACTTACTTGGTTAATTATGTAGTTATGTATTAATAGTTTAAGTATTTGTGGAATACATAAAATATGGAACACAAAAAATAAAATATCATAAAATATCAATGATATCTATCCTTCGAATCCTGATTAACTTTCCCCGAATCTTTGGTTTCCATTACAAAAATTGTTCATCAGGTATATACCTCTCGAAGTTGTTCCTCCAGCATGTGTACTCTCGTTTGGAGGACGGCATTGTCAGCTTTCGCCCGCGTGTACCTATCATCTGTCGAGTTCTGCGTGTCTGCTAGGGACGTCACCTGCTGCTGAAGCATTTGAACCTGAAAAAAATATAAACCGCTATTAAATAAATGGAAAATATAGCGAGAGGTATGATGAGGATATGCGATCCGGAAGCTGTATAATGATTTTACTTTTATTTAATTTTATTTATTACCTATATACTGCAACACATTGACAGTGTTTAAAATGTCTATATATAAGATAATACTGGAGTATTTCCTGAGGAATGAATTTGGAGAATATTTCGGCCATTCACACACAACAAGATAAATCACGGAAAACTTTCTAATAATGCAGAACAAACAAGTGATATAAGAACAAAACAAGTGATATTTTGTCGCTTCTTCAACAAGCTACCACCATCGCCAAACATGACGCCCGTCAAAATATCAATATACTCGGACAGTTTCCAACATTAAATGTTATCTTTGACAATTCTTATTATTTTCGTTGACTTTTTTTTATTACTATTACTTATTCATTAACTTTGGTTACTATTGTTTAATTTAACTTGACATTTTATTTTATTTTATTTAACACGATTATTTATTTTCTGTATTCTAATTTAAATGTTTCCTATTGTGATCATTAGTTAGTAATTATTAGTTATAATTTGTAATGGTGACGGTAATATATATATATTTCTTTTTTCTTCGTTTCAAATTGACGAATATATGTGAATATAAAACTAGAGAGCTTGCTGCCTTGGAACAAATCCTGGCACTTAGTTGGGCAGCAGCAGCCGTGCTCAATTTTAATTTTAATAATATAAATATTTGCTTAATGTTATGAATATTAGTGTTACATATGCATTGTAAATACGTTGTTAAATTAAATAAAGAAATCGATTAAAGTATCTGAATGAGCCAGGGCTTTGAAGTCACTATTTAAGGAATATCTCTGGGATCGTATTGATGAGCAGTTGCACTAATGTATTATACTATTTCTTGACAGCCATTTAAATACACGATTCACACAATTATACTTTTGGAGTAATTTTGTATGAGCATAATGTATTAAATTAAGACTAGATGAGAAGGTAGACAAGTCCATGGCTCTATCAGGACAAATTTGTAAATTATGTATCCAGCACCTACCTAAATAGAAAACTATATATATATATATATATATATATATATATATATATATATATATATATATAAACATTTTGGTAACTATTTCTTTTCGCAATTCAAAGAAATTGAGTAAGTGATATTTTGATTTTGATTAATTTGTTTTTTCTTGTTTTTCTTTTAAATTATTGTTATTTTAATTTCTGTAAATGGTAGTACTAATAATAGGTGTGCCCTGAAAACCAGATAAAGATACACCCTGAGTATACCCCTAATTTGCAGCATTTGTAGTTTTATTACATATTATTCTCTGTATCTTTTCAGTTTCAATTTGTAATTTTGTGTTTTTTGTCTATTTTTTGTCATGACAGCTGCAAATAAATTATTATTACTATTATTATTAAGCAGGTGGTTAAAAAGTAAGATATGTATGCAGATTAGCAAACTCTTCTACATTGAAGATGTTTTAATATCACCCCACTATATTCATTACACTGATTCCGAATCTGAAAAAATCTAAAATCCAACTTTACAAATAAACGAGTTATAGGCGTGCATATAAGTGTCAAACACCCATATGACAGTAGGTTAGGTTAGTTTTTTTTAAACAATTCATAAACATCTTTATGGCGGTGCGCTGTTAGGTTATTAAAAAACCGCTTCATAAACACTTATATAACAGAAGGTTAAGTAAGTTTATATATATATATATATATATATATATATATATATATATATATATATATATATATATATATATATATATATATATATATATATATATATATATATATATATATATATATATATATATATATATATATATATATTATTGGAGTTAACTAAACTGTATATATCCCAAGAGTAATCCTATGTTGTGTGGGTTAAATATTGTATAGGTATAGCTACCATCGCTCAGAAAATCCTAAGTTTTCGATTTTAGTTTTCTTATTATTTTATTGTCTTAACTTTATATATTTATAGGACACTATAAAGGCTGGGGTTTGGTGGCTGATGGTATTGATATACTGCTGTAAACAAGTAAATATATTAAAAGGAATAAAAAACACGACTGCCTTTACAAAAAGTGAGGTACTGTATTTATAATTATTTTAATTAATGTTTTTTAATGAAATATTTGTGGTTTATATATTTATTCGTATAAATACATACATATTTTAGGAATGTACATAATAAGACCTTCCATTTGACACTAACCGCGATATATTTATGTCAATTTATTGACATTTGGAGATTTGGACATTTAGACAACTATTTACTCGATATTTGGACAGTTAAGTGGGGTGTGACCTGGTGTGACACTCGGGATGACATAACGATCCTAACAATATCACACACTTCTAAATCGGGTCAAGCATTTAGAAGTTATGGTGGAATAAAGAAACGGAAAACATACATAGAAGGATCCTGAACACATTACACTCCTTTTTGGTTGGGCAGTCGTGTAAAAAAGGCGTAAAATACTATTTGAACAAAACTAACGCAAAACACAATAAGATCCATCAACTGCCCGCACAAACTGTCGTAAGTATCGTGAATTACAAGCCCGAGAAGCAGCATGTGAACCATAACTCGAAAATCTTAAAGAGAATAATACGGAGGCAAAACGTACGCGATACCAGCGCGGTAGACTGTTAGCTCTATCGCCGATTCGGTATTGGTACTGGTATTGGTACCGCTTTGCCGCTGCCGGCAGTTGGCGTAAAAATGTATTGACGAATTTGATTACTTTCTTCACTTTCGGCGTGGGGATGCGCGGTATCGGCTTCGACAGCGACATTTTGCCAGCAGACGCACCAGAACGTACAGGAAAACCAACACTTTTTTACTCAAAGAAGAACTCGCGTCATAAAAAACAGTTATTTTGTCAATGTTAATAAAATATAGGCACTTTAGTCACAGTTTCGTCAATACATAGCAGCGCCCGGAATACGAATGAAGTCGGGTTTGGAGAACGGTTAAAAAAATATAACATTGCGAGGGTAGTAGGTACACCAAATTGTAATTATACGCAATCGTGCGAAAATATGGACGATCAAACCTGCAGGTTACATGAGTAGTATTAATTCTCGCGTATGAGAAAGGAGTTGCTATGAATGTGCTATGAAACATTTTCACACATACCTATTCAATAGAAAAGAATCTTCATCAGCACAGCACTAGACAGATACAAAATGAACAACTACTCGTCCCTCCATCTCGGAATTTCTATGGAAAAAGAAGATTGAAGTGGCTAAGCCAAATTCTTCTAAACACAAAAAAAAATAGTTAGCTTTAAAATAAGTGAAAGTGAAATACACATACGTGTAAAAGATACGAATAAATACATACATACATACGTATTATATCAATCAGTATTAACCTTTCGGAATTTTTTGGTTGATTTTGTATATAAATACTAACAATATCGGTTTTTTACGAATCCCCTCTTGTTACCTATAATTAATCTTGTTAGTCATGTATATTATATATTTATATAATATATAGGAGTGTCCGCCGAAACGACAACTCGCGCATCTGTCAACCATTGCAAAAAATTTGGCGCCCCAGCGGTTAAGTATACCTTTTGGTTTTTAAACATTATCAAAAGAGTGACTTTCTGTGCAGACTAATCCTAACGAATGCAACTGCAGTTCATATATAATAATATGGTCAATATGGCCACACAAGTTGCACTAAAATCCTATCATAATCTCAAGCAGTTAAGCCTAGGACTTCGCTGGATTAAATAAATAAATAAAAAACATATTTAAAAAAAACGTTTTACTATCATTGGCTTATTTTTATAATATTTTTTAAAAACTATGATCTCGACTGGATAGGTTTTTTCGTTCTCTTTGAGTGTGAAATTTCGTAACTAGACAAAAAATATTATTCCACTTTTGACTCTTGGGCTGCGTGCGGCCAAGCAAGGTGTATGACCATTCCGAATTTCGATTTGATAACTTTAAAACTGGCCGAGATAACAGACGATAATATCAGACGGACAGACAGATAGCAGTCTGTACGTACAGGACCCTAAAAAAATACATAAAATATAATGTTTTGAATCATGCATCAAGTGTATAGTGGAGAAACCTCTTTTATTCTACCCTGAAGACCACTAAAATTGTGCTGTGTTAAGACTATGCCTTCTGGTTTAACTTTTATTTTATTTATTTATTATCAGCGAATTATCGTCAATATCAAACGGGAGTCATTATGAAAGAGAGAAGTATGGGTGCATACTTCTCTCTTTCATAGTATTGTAGGGCAGGCACTAGACAGAGTGGAGGATACCACCATGACCAATCAGTTTAATCATTTTCGAGCGATAAACAGGTAATTAGCTAACCACTCATATATTAAATATTCTGATTAGTTGCCAATATTTGCTAGATATTGAATCGACTTTTCCTTGGATTTATCGTCTTTGTCTCATACTTAAAACATAAGCCCGCCACGCAAGTAGGTACTTTTTGGCCATCCTTAAAAAAAGTCTCGGTGTCAGCAGCATTTCGACCAGGGCCCATCCATGCACCATTAAGCAGCTGCAGGGAATGACTATAGATTATTATATTTCGAGTCCGAGTTGAATCACACGCATTGAGTAGCTCCCGCACGAGCGGATGGGAGTGCCTCGTCACGCATGACACATAGTTTAATTTTCAAATGACCCGCACTGAACGAGGAATAGGCAGGACGCCAAGATTTTTCCTGTTTGCCGAATGGACGTCTTGTTATTATTATGATTGAGCTCGGGCGCGGTTAGAAAACTAAACCGCGCCGTTGATGAAAATGAAAATATTACACCATATGCAGTGGCACCCGGGACGGAACTTTTGAGGTGAAATGAAACCAAGGAGATAGAGAAATTTTGAAATCGGACAACGCGTTCCAAAGTTACGACCAACATCAATGTAGGGTCCGGGAAATAATGATCAATATTACCTTTTATTCAAATTTTGGTTTATTTTGTCTGTAAGAGTTTCTAGAAAAAATACATTTAACTTAAATTATACCTCGGAAGAAAACCGAAAACTATAACACAATACGAAAAAAATTGAAAAAAAAAATTTTACTTGAACCTCAGGAAAGTCGCGAAACTATAATATAAGAATAACATTAAATAATATGAATATTTGACTTTCTAAAAAAAATATTAATTTTACTTAAATTATATCTCAGGAAAAAGCGAAAACTATAATATAAGAATAATATAATAATAAGAATACTTGAGTTTTTAAAAAAATATTCATTTTGATTAAATTATACGTCGAAGAAAAAAGGGAAAAATATTATATTTGAATAATATAAAAATACGCATTTTCAGTTTTTTTTTTTAAAATCATTATAATTATTGTTTGTTTGTTTGTTTGTTTATTCTCTTTATTGTGAAAATGTCATAATGGGCGGGTTTATTGTCATATGACAATCTCTTACAACCAACCCTACTATGAAGTGTTATATGTATGTGTGCGTGTAACATGTCTGTAAGTGTGTGTCTTGCTATTGCATTCGATCGACAGAATTGAAAATGCAATTCCGTTAATTTGATCTCAACGGAAAATGGTGACCCAGCCGGGACTCGAACCCAGGACCTTACAATGTAAGATCAGGCGACCTAACCACTATGCCACCGGGCCGTGGCATAGTGGTTAACTTATACCTAAGAAATTATTCACTTATATTAACTTATTAACTTATACCTAAGAAAAAAACGAAAACTATAATATAAAATAAATATAATAATAATATTTCAGTTTCTCAAAAAAAACATTTTACTTAAATTACAACTCAGTAAAAAACGAAAACTTTAATATAGGAATAATATAATAACAAAAATACTTGAATTTCTAAAAAAATATTAATTTTACTTAAATACCTCAGAAAAAACGCGAAAACGTAGAAAAGTGATTGAAGCACCCGCAACAACCTCGGGTAGTTTAACACAAAAAGAAAAACAAATGTGTTGAGATGATTGATACCTGATAATTTGGCGTTTGAACGTTACGATTACACATTATGATGTTTATCAATCGTACGCCAAATGTACGATTACACATTATGATGTTTATCAATCGTACGCCAAATGTATGATTATTTTATGATACAATTTCGGCACACAATATTCAGCTTAATATATTATTAATATATTCGTATAACAATATTTTGGCTGCTCGAAATATGTATTCAAATATTTTGTTTTCATTAAATTCTGCTATTTGTTTATTGATTCCCGTAAAATGTGAGATAATATTTTATGTATGATCATTTCGAGCGTTTTCTAAAAAAAAAATTATAATTTGATGCCCGCCATAATATGATTATCCTCACTCCTACAGAGTCCTACAAACCGAGCTTCGCTCGGATGCTCCCTCGCGCGGACATCACACCTTTTTAGGCCAATCGCCTGCAACGCCTAGCGGTAGAAAAAATGATCAGTCAAAAATGAAAGTCAAGATCCCCATTGGAAGATCCATAGATAACAAGAAAAAAATCAGAACCTAATTAGAAAAAACTGTTAAGTGTTTATTATATTCTTTTAATAATCCATTCATATTCTGTAAAGTGCCTTGAAGGCGGTCGACTTATTAGGCAGAATAATGATGGAAAACCCATAGGAAATCAGGCAAGTAAAGGTGTCGCCATGATGAATACAGAAGTAGACGTCTGATAAAAAAAAACATAACGATAAGATAGTAGAGCAACCGATCGTTGACAAACTGCTTTTATGAATATGTCAATACACCAATATGCGATAATACTCTCCATATTGATACCTACGTACATATTTGGTCAGATTATAGGCCCCTGGGGAAACCCCCGGTTTCGGGTAAACGTAAAAACATAAAAAAAATAAACACTCTTTCACATTCAAATCTAGTGCAGAATTGCCTGGGCAAAAAAACAGCTTCAATAAGTTGAAGAGAGTTTATTTGCAACCGCCAGGAAATATTAGGTTGGACCTGTGTGAAACCTGGACCCTAATAAATATTGCATTTTCATTGAATTAGCAACAACTACAACATCATTTCGATCGATTACAGCCATTAGCATCATAGAAGTATTTCACTGTTGGTCTTCCGTGGAAATCATTAAAATAGACTTGATTCTCTCATATTTTATTTTTAATAAAAAAGTCCTGAGTTTCGGAAATTCTCAAATAAGCAATTCTTTTATCTTCGTGTCGGATTATCTTTCTTTAGGAAAGAGCCTTTTCCCTACTATTTTGTTTCTACAAATTTCATGAGATTGCTGAAATGCTACAATTCCCACTTCTTTATGAAGATTGCTGAAATGCTATAAGTCTACTCTTTATCATGGACCCTGACGGAATCCTCTTGAAAAGATTCAAGCATTTAAATACTGGGTATACCGAAGGATGCTTAAGATTTAGTGGATCGATAACGTTAGTAACGAATTGGTACTCCAAAGAATGGGAAAGAATTGGAGCTGCTCAGGTCGAAATCGAGACACTTTGGCCACGTTATAACAGCAGTAATGTTGCAGAATGTGGATTCTGCAACAACGGAAAGTCCCAGGAAGACGCCGAATGTCATGGCTGAAGAACTTGAGATAATGGCTTGGAAGGGGTAAAAACCTATGGTTAATTTGCCGTGTCTAGGTACGGTCGTTTGTGTTGTAAGGATCAACATGAAAGCTTGTTGACCATGTCTGACGCCAAACGGACGGCGCTACAGCCGTATCTATGAACAAACTTCCACAGTGACCTATACAACACTGACGATTAACAGTAGGTTTTCACGGCAAAAACACGTGTGTATGTATGTATGTATGTATATAAGTGGCCTAAGAATTCCTTGTTCCGGGTAGCAGTATTTAAGTTGCGATACCTATGATGATAGAAAATCCCCGAAGAGAAGAATGCACATGAAGAAGAAATGTATGTTGTTCCAGAGCGAAGCCGGGTGCAAAGTCAGCTGGTCTTTGATACAAGCGAGAGTCGCCTAATATGGCGAATCAGGTGTTTATATTAGAAACGAGAAACGCCTTTAGACGTATGGAACTCGTTCTTCATTGGGTAAACGACATTCGTGCGGTGTAAGTGTACACAGATAACCTCTTTGGCGTATCAGACATACTTAATTGCTTTATGTACCGCAGGATAAACCGCGGCGAGCATGTCATTTATTAGATGGATGAATGCGCACATGCGTTACTGATCGCCACCACAGACGAGCAGACCCGTGTTTCCAGAATGCGGAATGCGCTCATTTAGATCTTGATGGCAGACGGATGGCCGTATAATGGTTCAATGAGGAGTTCTAGGATTATGTCTTCTTGACACCAAAAGTTTATAGGTTCACGGGACGAAGAGAAAGAAGGCAACTTTTGTGAAAACTTTGCACAGGAGAATGCCACTCTTTGGGCCCACCTTTAGGAGACTCGAAAATACGAAATACTCAAAGTAATATCGATAAAATTGAGCCAAAATTACACTGATTGTTAAAAAAACATCCCAAATAACTGACGTAACACGCCAGTGATCCCAGTATCAATTTACAAGTCGTAAGCTGAAGTGATTTTTTGCCGAATTTTAGCAAAAAATTAGTACATTTTAAAGGTTTGCAAATTTCAAAGAGTGATTTTCAACTCGTTGACTCTAAGATTAACAAAAGATTTTTAATTTTATGTATCTATATAACGCTTATTATGAACCCCACAAAAAAATCATTTTTGGGCATTTTTAGCGAATTTCGTACATGGATTTCTCGCTGCGCAGAACATATTGCGGTATAAATGTTGGTTTACATTGTACCTTTAGTCTTTGGATACCTTTTCATATTATTGAAAAGTGAATCATACGTAAGAATGCTGATATCACTCTCACGGGAAGTGCCTTTGTATGTCTCTGGGCCTCAATACACTCAACGAACCAGTTTAATTAAAAGAATCAGAATGTTGTATTGTTCTCAGAATTTTGTAATACGAATTTTCGATTTATGTATTAGTGTTGTTGTAATAGTCACGTGAGAACTCGAATAACGAAAACCAAACCAATGATTTCACCTTTTTAAAAAAAAAATCTGGTCTGCCTAAATCTAAAATGAAATCTACTGCAAGGACGCCGTTTGTGAACAAAATCACTGGCCTTCTTCGATTGAAATGGCGTGGGATACGCTGACATAATTAATCAAGGCAATTACATGGTTGTTTGTGAGACGTACTTGTCCGGTTAGGTTGTCGCACCATCGATGCGCGGGCGTCTTTTTCGCGCCGTTGGTGCCGATGACGAGGTGCGGAGTGAGCGGCGCCCCGGTGAACAGATCCTCGGTGAGGTCCTCGGAGAGGCTCCCGGATGAGCCGCGGCGTCGCTGAGGCCCCACGAAATCGAACTGACCGTCCCACATGTCGTACTCCAGGTCCACACACTCCTCAACGTCTCTATCTAACTGACTCATCTTCAGCCGCGAGAGCTCACATTGAAACACAACACTTGTGATAATTATACACTTCACTCATGAATTATGAGTGATATTTCACGCTAATCACGCTAATGCGTTTGATAAACTGCTAAAAAGTATATAATAATATAAATAATCTACATAATTACGTAAATGGGCGATAACAATAATATATTGTCGAGTTTGGCTGTTTAATTTCGTATGAGAAATGATAAGTATTATGCATAATCTAAATATTAATTACCTATATATTATAATGGTGGAGCAAATTGTAAGCATAATGAGTAGTGAATCAGGAAAATCCATGGCTGAAATAGTCGATTTTACCCAGAAATAAACTATGACTGGAAACGGAGAAATGTGCACAACATCGGGGTGCACAACTCGACTTTAATCGAATCGCCCCGATTCGATAGAACAAACCAAAAGCTTGCATAACTCTATAAAAAATAAGTAGTATCAATATCTACAGTTGGATTTCTTCGCGAGTGAATTAGGCCATCATTATTATGTAGTTGTATTGATTGAAAAAGTATATTTTTTTTGGAAAACTACCCAATGTCGCCTTAAAAATCTATTCTATACCAGAAAAAATGTTCAAGTTCTCAAAATAATATCCATTTACTTGAAAACAAATCTCATTTTGCCATGTCCGTACCCACTTCGGGAATATAATGATCTAGTGCGGGCTTAATTAATTTGTCTTGTTAACTGTATGATATGTTGCATTGGGTCTTATTTAGACATAAAAGACTCTAAAGAAAACTGAGGTTTTAGTTTATGATCACAACGAAAATGACGACTGAAAAGACGACTTAGAGTTGATTTAATGATTGCAATGGAAAATAAAATTGTTTTAGTTCAGTATTATACATTGTCTTTTATTTAATTTACTTTTCCTGCTGAATTTAGTCTGGGCTTTAGTCATTTTCCTTTTACGCGATTATTATTTATTTTTTGTCTAAATTAAGCTTTCCTACTGTAGTACTCACAATATCATGGTTATGGCTGTAAGTGTAAAAAAAAAGCTGGAACTGATTCATCGGTGAAAATTTCAGTTTAAATGCAATTATCTTAGAATGTTGCTAATTGAACTTGGTCACTTTTTTATTAAACCGATATCAGAGCTTTATTGATGTTATACATAATTAAGCTTTACAAATTTAGCATATACGAAAGAGCATAGGAAAAAGCTTCAAAAAGTTTGAAGTATTGTATAAAGCAGTGACAGTTACAGACGCCATGAAAACTGTTTGTAGGTCTGCAATAGATGTCTGAGTGGAAAGCAATGGAAACCCCTCTCAAATTACTTATAATCTACAGGTATGTGTAGGTAAAATACCATGTGTAGGTACATGCCAGAAGAACTAGATTGGCATTTTTAAAAAATATTCAACACACACAATTTTAATCTAGATATGTCAACGACCCAATTTCATGGAGCGAAACGAGATAATTTCATCTAAACATTCCTTACACAGTCTGAAATAATGAAGTTAATGGGACTTGAGGCGGGACAAGGCGTCTCGCAGCAGAGTAAAAACTCGCAGATATGAAATTCAAACCATTTTCATTTTATTTAAATTGCTATCGAGGGCTAAAATAATAATGGAATCCCAGGTGTTAAAATTTATGCAGTTTGACGCTTTAATGGGAGTTGGTTATAGCGACTGCTGCACAACTTTGGGAATCGATATTGATTTGAGGGCGTTTTTCGCTGTCTCTTCGAAGTTGATTTTTCGTCTGTAAAAAGTTTTCCAAATTGCGAAAAAAATGGATCTGTCGAAGCAAGGTCTGGCAAATACGGTGGTTGAAGTAGAGTCGCCAGTCGCCACCCCAGCTACTTTGCGACTGTTTGCTTTGAAGCGTATTGTCGTGCAAAAGCAAAGGCCATGATCGATTGATTGACCAGGCTCGGTTCTTTAATCTTGAGATTCTCCATTATTGTCTACAGTTTTTGACAGTACACAGTGTTAAGTTTTGTGTCAGATCGCAAGAAACTGTAATTTTATTGATTGCTATAACTTTATTTTTATCTTTATCTTATTTTTAAGCCTATTCTATTTGTCACACTCTATTTAACGGAATGTTATGTTTCATTTAATGATGACTTTATAATGGAATTGCGATTTTTTTTAGGACCACATTTTAAGGCAATTTAGTTTAATTGGGGTTTTAATTAAAACTTTTAAATAATTTATTGTAATATTAGAGTCCTGTCCACCCTAGAATAGGCTCGTCCCAGTTGGGTGACAGAATCAAATAACCTAGTCCTAGTTGGGTTAAAGTTTTGCCACGCGGTTCCTGTTATTTTTGTAAGCAAAATCAATGTTTTATAGTAATTATTTCTTAAATAAATAATAATGTATCGAATAAAACCGTCCTGAAACTATATTCGACAATAAAACGAATTTTCATTTTTTCTACATTTCTCTATAACAGCAAGTGACAGAACGCCAAATGAATAACTGATTTCGAAACGGGAATAACATGGCTTTGAACTAAAATTTATTTTAATTCGGAATCTTAACTAAAACCTAAGTTATTCCAGCTCAAAACACACAGAAATCCCAAAGAACAACTGCTTTAGAAAAAGGAATAATATGGTTTTCAATTAAAATTAATTATAATTTGGAATTTCAACTTAAACCAAAGTTATTCAAGCTCAAAATGGTTATTCTAAAAAAAAACGATAATTATATAGGTAAAAAAGCCTTCTTATATTAATATGTATTTCCCATAATCAGTCACAAACAAATCATTCACACCCTCAAGATACTCGCTGAACTTTCTCGAATAAATATATATACATGGACCAGAGCATTGTTTCAAACTCTACTATCGGACTGTTACTTTTTCTTACTGTGTTTCCATTTTTTTAATGTGAAATATGGTTGTGAAAATATACTATTTATGTTTACGAAAATAAACGCAAGGTTGAACCAATCTAGTGAATTATTCGCCAACAAAAATGCGTACAATCGATATAGCTTATGTCAATAACGTCAAAATAGTCCATAGAATAACGAGGTAGGTCGAAACAGCTGATTAGTCAAAACTTTTCCGCGACTTTGTTTAATCGATGTCCCGGAGAGCGTTGTTGAATCGATTTCGAAGGGTTGCATTCACTTTCGTTTCGATCTACACTCGTTTACACACACTTCACTGGCTGCATAGCGATGCACTGACACTTGTTTACGATTGTAGTTATTTTGTAAATTAAACGCCGGAGCGCGGCGGCGACTCTCTCCGGACGCTATCCCGCGGCGACTGCGCCGCGCGCTCAATTCATTCGATTCGACCAATCGCGTCACTAGTTCAATTTTGATTTTGGTACGCGGGTTCGCGGGTTCGCATCCCCGCATTGACGCGATAGGGACGTCCTTCATTAATTTTATTATCGCATCCGTGATTAGTGTACGTACCTACATAGAACGCTGAGAAACACGCTTAATTTTCCGCGAAGAATGTTATGATTCACGACACGTCATTCTGAAACATATATTAACGATTTCCCCGGATAGATGCGAATTTTATTCCAATCATATGCCGTCTTCAGTTTAAAGCATTTTAAGTGCGTATTATCGCATTATTATTTGTGCGACGCACAGATGGGTGATTGACCAAAAACTGATCGAAATTCGCTTCAACCAAATTATGAATTTCACAGAAAAGATTACGACTTCGGATATACGAACGAGTAGGGATCAAAACGCAGTTACTAGTTTTTTAGGTGAATGGTTTGATCCAAAGTTAGGTGAGTCGGAATACGGGAGTCTTGCGGAATAAGTGCGAAATATTTTACATGTCAGACAGTGATTAAAGTCTACTTATGAAATAAAATGTTGTAATATAGAACGATAATATAGAACCAGATATATGGTATAACTTGCTAATACTAATTGCTAATACTCTTGATAATATATATATATATATATATATATATATATATATATATATATATATATATATATATATATATATATATATATATATATATATATATATATATATATATATATATATATATATATATATATATATATATATATATATATATATATATATATATATATATATATATATATATATATATATATGGTTAGTTTTTATTAGTGAGCACTTGTCCATTAGATAATTCTGTACATGAACCAAGAAAACCTGAACAAGAAACCTGAATCTGAACAAGCAAAATACAAAAAAAATAATTATGATATAAAAAATAACCAATTGATTTATGTTTTTTTCTACAGAAGGTTATTTCTACATAAAAACTAAGTTGAAATGTTTAAAAAGTTTTTTGATTTAGAACTTAGTTATCGAGGAAAAGAATATTTCACGTTCAACTTTCAGGTATACAGATTTTCTCTTCGGTAACAAAGGCTAAAATTAAAATAACGCAGATGATTTTCAACTCATTTTTTATGTTTAATAGCGTCATATAAACAAAAACTATCTATAACATTAAAAAATGGTTTAGTCTTATGTGTAGAATCACCCACAGCCTGGTGCTCAACAATAAAAAAATACGAACCGCAAAATAAAAAAAAGTTTTTTCATCTCCAATGGTAATCCAAAGAAGATGCTAGGTTAAGCATCTTCAAAAATCTTTCGATTCAATTAAAGTAATAAGGGAACCTTTAATCTATTATGAAATCAACTGCAGAATATTGCAAGCGCAGGATTTGATTTTAACAATGAAGATATAATCGGGTTTTCAAATCAGGTGGGACATGATTGGTAAACCAAATATTTTTTCTTTATATTTCATTATAAAGTATGTATTTTTTATTATAACACTTTCTAATCTATTGCACAATAAAAATATCAAAAAAATAAAGGTTACATATTAGAATATGAGGATAATATTAGAATAATGTTGATGATTTTTTTGGATCAAACCCAGTGTGCGACTATGATACGATATTATTCATTATTCCAAAAGAAAAGGCGAGAAACATACTCGTAATATCGTCGCATACGAGTTTGGAATGAGGCGACTTGGCCGTTGTCGATGTAATTACATACATACTTTTTACAATTAACATAGTATTTAATCGAAAAATTCTAATAAAATCACAATATGACAAAAAAAAACGTTAAAAAGTCAACAACTTATTTCACACAATACGAAGATTTTCTAATGTAATATAGTGCGTCTGGTGCTTGGCTTCTTTAAAACATTATTGTCGTTTTAACAATAAGAAGGATAAATGTTTTCGATATTAAAAATCAATTTTTAAAACAAAAAACATAATTATAATACATTGAACATACGGGGTGTTATTACTGCACGGGCATTTTTTATTGTGGGTGAATCAGTACAACGAAGTAAACACTTTTGATATTTTAATCACGATGCGCTATCTAGCGGTTGGTAAAATGTCGCTGATATTGCTTATTTCCGACTTATTACCTACCGCTAGATAGCGCAGCGCGTTCAAACGCTTCTCAACCCTTTATTTAATAGTCAATTTCTTCAAATTTTCAAAATTAGTTTTTTTAAAATTAAAAGTTGCTTACCACGTTGTACCGATTCACCCACAGAAAAAAATCCCGTGCAGCAATAATACCCCGTATGTCATTTTTTTAAACTTCCTAATTATATAAGAATATGTGAGAATTGTGTCAAATATTCTCCACGTTTTGACTTGTTGCTTTTTATGAATTAAATTAATACAAATCTCCCTGCATCTTTCTGTTAAAAATGTCTATTTCATGGGGAAATGTCAGTGAAATTGTGATCATCTTCTTCAATTTTTCCATTAAACCATTCTAAACACATGATTAGCTCATGTCTATAATAGGATACTCGATGCTTTTAAATTCATAATAACAGTAATTTAATTCGTTTGCATGAAAGAATTTCATATCAGTATCATTATCCAGAAACTATTAAAGAAGCGAATGTTAATGATTTTTATTGGCATCTTACCGAGACCGATGCACTCCTTTCCAACTGTATAATTTTAATTTGAAATAGAGTCATCTGTAGTCTTTTGAAAATTGTTACCTACTGGTGAAATGTCTACCAAATAGAAATCATAATCAAGGAATATATCGGTACTCCTTATAAAAACGGTATAAATATGTCTAATTATGACATGCCCAGAGAAGAATGTGTAACTGTGCAACTTGTGGAAGCCAGATGGTAAAGAGAGCCCATTGACTTTTGTGAAGCTGTCGGCACACATGACTCCAAAAAGGACAATTGGCTTTTTTATGAAAGGTGTACTCAGAGTGTAAAACTAGGGACTTATAGGAGTTCATTGTGCTAATGAAAAGAAGAAATAATATCAAAATTCAACTTTTAATCCATGTCGTATTGGAATTATACATATACGAAGTTTTGCATATATAGATGATTTTGTGAAATAAACTAGTTAAATAGGGTTTATTACTAGTCATTACTTGAATCAACAGTTGAACTAAATTTCAACCGTAAAGCAAAAACCAATAAAGTCCAGTAATACAGCCAGAAAGTAAAAATAAAATCACATGCAACAGAAAACACTCAGAACACCCCAACGTAACACAAAAGAATGCCGACGGCCCAGGCGCAAAATCTTACCTGACATCCGACACTGATCATCTATCTCTATCTTACTTATTATCTGTTCCTTTTTTATCCATAAATCTATTTACCGCTTTACTTTCGCCATAATATAAAGTACTCATTCCGTACCTACTAAGAATGCAGTTATTTTTACTAATAATATTTGATATCGATGTTAGTTTATAGCATGATAATTACTATATATTTTATCTATATAACTAATATAAACCAGTATATTGTTTATATAAAATGAAGTAAATAAAGTATTTTTCTATAAAAATATTATTGAATACAATTTTTCGCAATTTCATCACTCTATAACTTTTTTCAGCCACGTACATTAGTGCTACACGTAATAAGCTTTCGTTTTGGTAAATGCGGCAAAGTGTTACAACAAACATCGCAGCGTCGACAGCGGATGGGCCCGGCTGTGGCCCGAGCGATGCGCATACTGCTTGCACATACTTTTATCAATAGTCCTTTGGTTATATATTGCGACCAGGAGGGTCTCAGGATAGAGGAGGGGGGAGGTGGTGGTGGGGCTACTCATAGAACTCATGTATTATTTTTTTTTCAAACTATAATTCAATTATTTGTTATGACGGCAAACTAGTGAACTAACGATACATCATCATTTCATTGTTAATATTTTTATTCGAAAATTTCAAAGACATGTGTGTCGCCAGCTTCATGTAAAAGCTGAACCATGATTAAACGGGGTTCGCGAACACAGCTTCCTTATTCGAGAATAAGTCATGAGCATGATGGGCATCATTTCATTAGGATAACATGAACATTGAACGCATTGAACACATGTTAGATGTTCGCTTCGTCTCGGTTATTTGATTTTATTAGCTGTATCAAGTGCGGTGTACGAATATGAATGAAGTCACTAATGGGCGATGCAGAATAAAGAACAGTGGCGACTTTATAGAATAAAGAATAATAATAAAGAAGATTATTAAAAAAATAACAAACAGAAATATATATACTGACAGCTCACGTTGTAGTCTTGCAAAATTAAAACTAAATTAGTAACAAAATAATACGGTATTCAAACAGGATATTTGAAATAAACTATCGGAGGCTAAGCAAAACATAAGCGGTTGACAGCATACGAAAAAGAAGAGCAACCAGACCGCAGAAAAATCAAAGAATATAATAGAATTTTATTGCATTAACCACTAGAATGCCAATACCACCGATTGGTGGTTTTCTGTTGCGACAATTTACCGGCGGACGATCTTCGTATTTATGCACTTATGCAGTTATATGTGGTAAAGATCGTCTCCATTGAATATGCTACCATTATAAATTAGTATGCGTGCACTATCACCCCCTACAAACAAAATTTCGAAGGTTGAAAACATGCCGTCGTGAGTTTCATTTCCATGGCTGGCCTTCTAAGGGTTAATTGTGCATTTAAAGAGGTAACAAGGTATTAATGACGATAGTTAAAATGTCAAAATGATAAAACAGTCAAGCAAAACAGTCAAAAATCTTAATGAGGTAGTCAAAGTAATGTCGCTGTCCACCCTAGAACGGGTTAGTTCCAGTTGGCTGACAGAATCGAATAAACATGACGTTAGGTTTAACATTCGGTTCCATTCGGTTAGGCTTGCCATAAGGTTTCGATATTCGGTTCCTATTATTTTTGTAAGCTAAATCAACATTTTAGAAAATTAATTCTTAAATGAATAAATAAATAAATGAAAAATAACCGGAATAAAAAGAGTCAAACATAAAGTATTCAATAATTATTGTTAAAAAACAGTCGGGTAACAATGAAACACCGTTAATTGCGAAGAAATAATTAGATTGGAATGTATAACGCATTATATGTTGCTTAGTGTAATTAATTAAATAATGACAAAGTCGATTTAAAACTTGCGTCCCTATTAAAATGAAAATAATCGAAAAATGTATAACATTATGTAAGGTGTTAAATTATCATTTAACAAATCTTGTACCCTGTAATAACAGTATTTATTGAACAGCAGGCGTTTCATTTCAGAATAAAAATATATGCCATATCTTTCTTTTGTCACCTTTCCCGGATGTTCCTTTATATTCAGGGCTATTTCGAAACATATAAATATACCTGCAAAGGTCTTTATTTCTTGAGCGGTTCTGCTGAAAGCGATACGTTTAGCAAAATATAAAAGCAAGATATAAAATCGCAAATACGTACTAAATTTATCAAATTCAATATAATTTCCAGTGAAGATAAGAAAGCGTCGTTCGAGCGATCGGCCAACATTAAAAATATCGCTTTCGGTCAATCAAAACAAACGGACATGGCTGTGTGGGTGGCGTTTGTGAGCGTACGCGCTAGTGAAATTTATTTGAATTGTAATTCCGTCATTCTTCAAATAGCAAATCGCAAGAGCCGCATGCGCCGACATTATGGCATCGTCATAACGTTTGCTGACTACAGACAATTATTATTAAAATGTTTATCTATTTAAACATTCGGTATTGGCATGGACTGCAATAAATTGTAATGAGAGTACAGAAGCGGAATGCCTCTACAAAAACAAAATCTTTGCATTATGTACACACGCTTCTGACATATGGAGTTATATTGTGGGGTTGTGAGGTAGACCGTGGTTGCATCGAAGTTGGTGAGAGCAACGAAGTTGGTGCTATCACTGAGGAACAAACGACTGAATGACTGAATGCAGTACAATACGACTGAATAAACTCCGTCTGACAACATTAGAGGAACGTAGGCAGCGAGGAGATCTAATAAAAACGTAGAAAATGCTTCACGGTTACTATAGTGTGCCCAAAATCGAGAACATGTGTACTATGAACACCAACAAGTAATTGCGTGGACACTAGTTTAAGTTGAAGAAGGCAATTGCAATATTGCTATTAGAAATCGTGTAATGTTTGCTTAAAATGCATTGCCAGAGGAAGTTATAAGTGCTGACTCTGTCAATAGCTTTATAAACATACTGGACATTTTTCTTAGTGCAAAACAGTGTTAATGTTTAAAAACGAATACATGTAATATACAGGCATCAGCCTTTAATGGTGTAATAATATTAGTATAAATAATAATAATAATAATATTTTAAATCAAAGCGATAATATTTTTAGTCAAACACATCCCTAATAACACCAAGAATAGAGTGAAGAATACGTTTAAAAAACATACAGTATCCAGATTGTCCCCTAATCGAAAAGGAGGCTGGGGTCGATAAAAGCAGCATCGAACGCTCACCCCATTTTTTTTTTTGAGTAACGAGGGGAGTACCACATCAACATTCATCGATTTAAAGCAACGTTTAGTTACTCACACTCTCGTAAGTTAAAATGAAAGTCACTCAATAATGATTACATCGTTGACAATGTCACTATGAATATGCGCCCACTGGGTTTCGCTTCGTGGGATGATCTTCATATACTTGGAGGTCCAGTCCAATGACACTGCTTCCGAAACAAGGCTACATCAAGCGAAATGTCAATTCTTTTTCACTGCGAAATCGTTAAATTTGTTGATGTTTTCTTATTAATAGATTTGCAGCACTTTGAAAGACACGACCAGACCGTTGGCAGAAATCCAAATAATAAAATATCCACTCATCGTAACCTCGCCACAGCACGGTTCTACGAAAAAATCCGTGAAATTTAAAGAAACTATAAAAAATAGAAAATCCTGATATTTTCGTGACTATTCACACCGTCTCCCGATAGGTGGTTCTAAAAATGAATATATGGATAAGATAAAATTCATGTCAAATGCCCGCGATACTATTAAAGCGGTTGACCAGTACCTATGTTTATTTGGGTCAGACGATCCAACTATCAACATCCAACGGTTCAACATCGACAAGGAGGTCTGCCGACGAATCCAACTCGGATGGACAGCGTTCGGGAAACCACGCCATATCTTATTGTCACAAATACCGCAGGTCTATAAGTAGTACGTGTTGCAAGTGATAATATATACGGCACTCGGTAGACGTGGCCGCTAACTATTGGCCTCATGCACAAACTCAAAGTCGTGGAGAGAGCTATGCTTGGAGTTTCACTGGCTGATAGGATCCGAAACGATGAAATCCGCAGAAAAACTTCTCGGAAAGGTCCTCGAATGGCGACCACGAACCGGTAGGACGCCGTGTATGACGCCCCTCCCCCCCCCCCCCCCCCAAGATAGACCGACATTACCACGGTCGCAGGAAGTAGGTGGATAGAGGCGGCTCAAGACCGTTCGTCATGGCATTCTATAGGGGAGGCCTATGTCCAGCAGTGGACGACTGCCGGTTGATGATGATGATTCACAATGTTTTATTTTAGACATTGAAACTAGCTTCTTTAAAGAGTGTTCTTCTTCAATAAACCGAAGTCGGACTATAAAGCGAGTGAAACAGCAGGCAGCTAAGAGGCGTTTCTTCTGCGGAAGATGCTTTTTCAGTCCAATCGAACCTTCGCATGAAATCTTAAAATAGTAAACAAACGATGTTGCAAAAGCGTCAAGGTGACGACGCTAAGCAAGACAAGCAGGCGTAATAGAGGCGATTGCGACACGCTGAAGAGCTTATTATATCGGTTGAGGATAGGGTTACCATCATTCTGCAATCTTTATAATCTGATATAATGAATTAACTAGTTGTATGATTAATTCCTGCTTCTCTCTGTCACGGGTTTGATGGAACGAATTTCCCCATATTTTTCTTGAATGGAAAACTAAGAGAATCTTAATATTGTTGATTGACCTCAATGAAGTACTGACCTAAACTTTGGCTAAAAGTTCTCGGATGAATTTAGATTTTTTCTTTGATTCGTGAGGTAACACATTATTTTTAGAAAGGTGATTTCTGGGGTCCGATTGAGTTTCTATAATTTTTATTAAAAATGTCGAGCACAAACAAATTATGCATTTTAAAATTCTGAAACAAATATATGAGCAAACTCTTGAAAATGGGCTTCGTATTCGGAGTTTAAAAAAAGACAAATCTGTTAAATTCAAGAGTAAATGAACACTTTGTAAAAGTTCAGAATTTTTTGCAAAAATAATTCATTGAGATCAAAGATTACGATAATGTTTTGAGGTGTATACAGTCATTTTTGATTATTTTATTATTACGAATATATATTAAAATAATCAAAAACTAAAGTTGTTAATCTTTATTTTGTATACAGGTTTCAATATGTAAAAAATACGCACTTTAAAGTTCAGATAGACTAATACATGGCATTTTATATCTTCGTATTATATTTAGTAAATTAAATCTGGTTATCGCATATTAGAATTCGTCAGTTGTCAATAATCACACGATGAAAAGTATCAAAACAACATAATACAATATATGATAAAAAGTATTAATACAAAATAGAAAAAAAATAAAATGTTAAGGTATTTTATATTGAACATTGTAATCTACATATATTAAATTCATAATATTATTAATTTTGTTAAAAATTGTGTTTTTGTTTTTTTATAAAACTAAACAATAAAACAAAAATGAGGTAGCCGAAAGGTACATATTAATGTTAATCCCATTTAAGGCGACATGAGACCTCAGAAAAATATCCGAAATGGGCGGACACCCGAAAAAATAGGCGGAGTCAATTTTGTAGGGTTTGACCAATAAAAATCCAGCGATAACGAAGCGTCAAGCGCAGATTCCACGTCCGCAAGCGCCAGGAACCAGACGCATACTAAACGGTTAATCGTAGCGCTAGCACAGAATAACTATCTTTACGCGGTGGTGGATACCCTCAGAGCGCTCTCACGTTTTAATTAATTGTAATTAATTTAGGGCTTAAATAAAAAATGTGGCTAAGTGCTGCCCTAGAAAATTAATCACTCAATATAATGAAATTATAAAACAGATTTTCACCGCTTACATTGTAGGAGTAAACGCGCCTGAAAGTTTTCGAAGTCAGTTTAAAGCATTAATGTCCGAGGCAATGAGCAACTTTTTTGAGTCCAAATTTTAAATTGGTTCCTTGTAATAGCCTATATAAAAATGCCATAGCTGTTACTAATAATTGAATTTTATTGAAATTCATTGGTTAAATTATTGGGTTTTTATTATCAAAGTTCTCTGTAAAAAAACAATTTATTATCAATATTATTATAGTTGGTCAAATACATTGCTGTTAGTTTGGCCATCAATGCTATCAGCACCACTTACATTTCGCTGTTTCAGAACGTTGCCAAATCGTACTACGGAGTTGAGCAACCTACTACCAAATATAATCAATGCTACCGATATTAATCATTGTTAAAATCAAATGGTAACCCTATGCAGCGTTGGTGGACTGGAATAACGTAGAGCTCATTTTGAAAATAGCATAACTATTGACGATATTATTTATTAGTGAGGAGGCTGAAACAGCGACAAAACTCCAATGCTGAATGGCGACTCCACCCACTTAAAAATAACAACAAAACATTAAAATTAATTTCATTAATACATATGCAGTTTTTCTTCTTATTAAAAAGTATTCTGTATATAGAGTTTGTATTTTACTTTCTCGGCAGAGGGAAAGTATTGTTAATGCGCTTATGTGTGCCTGTGTGTGCGTGTGTGGGTATGTTCCTCCACGATAACGCCCAAATGCTTCATCCCATTGAGCTGAAATTCGTCATGCAGGCATCATTTGATCATGGCATTGAAAAGAAGTTGAAATTGGTCCACCAGGGGGCGCGCTAGTCATACTTAGCGTCCGTATCCACGTTGTCACCGGTTCTCCTCGTAACCGAAGTTAATCAGCGTTGGGCGCGGTCAATACTTGGATGGGTGACCGCCTGAGCGTTTGACTGCGTGATGCTATAAATGCCCACCTAGAAAATGTTGCCAGTAGGCAACAAGGCGGGTTCCACAAAAGGACATAGGTCCTGTGGGTAAAAAAAAATACTTCAATCTCGAAATATTGGACTTAGAGACATGGAATTCGGTATACAGATGCCTTATTAGACGGAAATCCCGAAGTGAAATCTTGTTGGAAATTGGTTGGAATATCTCATATACAAGCGAGACAAATAATATTTAAAGTCCGCCAAATTAAAGATAATAGTACATTATTCTTGGGAAAGTACCATTTTAATATCACAGCAAATACTACGAATTGGCGAGCGGCAGGAGGATGGGTTGGCGCGCGGGGGGAGCAACAGTCCCCATTTTCACAGGGATTTCAAATTGACCGCCACAACTTTTTTATTATTGAAAGATGATATTTTTTATTGAATGTATATTCTCAATTTTATTTCAATCTCTTTCAAGATCTTAACTAATGGCATGCCTTTAGAATTTGGGACTATTTCTGGGTCTGAGGGACTGAACATACGCAGTTGATATTATCATTGATTATATAGTGCCGGCGACTTGCAGGTGGCGACGATAGCATTGTCCGACAAAACTAATAGCAATCTATTTGGCCATCTATAATAACATTGATAATGAAAGCTTTTTAAAAAAAACACTGATTGATTATAAGGACCAATGATAACAAGAATAACATCAAATTATTAGCGTCATCTATTTCATTTTTATATAGGCTGATTTCATAACAGAAATATTAAATAGAGATAGAAACGTCATATATTAGGCTTCTTGTCCACACACGTTTTCTGCCGTGAAAATCCTAAATTAATTCGCCGTATCGTCGGTGTTATATGTATGAATCACTATGGAAGCTTGTCCATAGACACGGCGACGGCGCCGTTCGTTTTTCCGCCGTGTCCGTAGATAAGCTTCCATAGTGATCCATACCCCACTGACGACACGGCGAATTGACCGTGGATTTTCACAGCGAAAAAAACGTGTGTGGACAAGAGGGCTTAGTGTCTATTTGAACAGTAAAGCGCGTAATTATTAAGTTGTGAAAAATTGACATATTTATGTAAATAAATAGTAAAATAATAAGAGCTACGATTCAAAAATTAGTTTGTACTATACTAAATATTACTATTTTATTTAGAGATAGAACACCGTTACGGCGTAACGGCTACTGAATATAAGATTAATCAATGTCTGGAACTATGAGAACACCACTTTCGTTGCGTTTCATAGTAAAATCCTAGCTGCCAAAACGTAGTACGGCATTAAGGCGACGATGTAGGTAAATTTCGAAAATTACATTTTTTGGCAATTTTTGAACAGTCATACTGAAATAACTGATGATGTTAGCCAACAAAAAAAAATTATGGTAACTCACGGTACCTTTCTTAAGTAAATAGCTATTTCAGATTTTTTTTAAAGTATTGGAAAATTGAGGAAAATAATTAAATCTGGGAGCTATACAGGAAATTTTCATTTTAGAGCATTTTTTGAAACGTGCCTCACACTAAACTGCACGATTAAGAAACTCAAAAAAAATACTACGGCATTTTAACAATAGTTGTAAAGAGGAATGCTTTCGCATAAATTTAAAAAAATAAGTTTTTCTTTTAAAAAAAAAATATATAAAAAGTGTAACTTTCATCCATATTCACTGTTAAATATTACTTATTACTGTGTGTTTTTTTTCAAGTTTGTTTTTTTTACATAAACTATGTACAATAAACTTTTTTCAAATAAAATATCAGTATATTTTAAAAATAATATTTTGCAGAGCCCGTTTATATTATTTTTGTCATACAATGAGATGAGCGCGCTCTTCTCGCGACGACGCGCTGGCATTCAAAATGCCGCAAGCGACATTGGGTCAATATGGTTCTTATGTGGGGATCAATTACTGATTCAACTGGCATAACAGCCAACCTTTTATAATGAAATGTTATTGGCTCTTAGAAACGTGGTTCATTTCGGCTTCGAAGGCCGACATATGCGGTAGCGTTCGCGACGCTCTGTTTCATGACTTATTATTACCAAATTGACATTTCGATGGATCGGAGATGAAAAATATCGGTTTTAGATGGCTATTTCACCGTGTAAATGAAAGAGGTTTAAAAACATGATAAATCATATGTTGAAAAATAGAAACAATAATAAGTAAAATAATATTTAATATTTATTTATTTATTATTATTATTTTTTTTTATTTACAATATTATTTTTTTTTAATAAAAAACGTTCATTTATTTGATAACAATGTTTCTTTATGTATAAAAACAAAAAAAAAATATACATATCGGTAGGTTTTGAACCTACGACCGGTGTGATCTTATGCGAGTTTAAAACAAGTGCGCCACTTCAGCTTGCTTCCCGCGAGTCAAAATGTGTCATATATAAGGGGACAGTAAATAATGCCAATATATTTGCGTTAGAACCATATGACAGAGCTATACACCATGTATAAATATAATATACAATTAGGCTACGATTCTGACCGTTCTAATATAGAAAACCGTCAGATAGGCAGAATTGTAATTTAAAAAACAAAACGTAGGTATCTACTTTTTAAAAGCTTTTATTCAACTTGTAATGTCTGTGAAAAAAAAACTAAAAATGCGAAGAAATATTACATCAGCAGTAGCTTACAATAAATGTCAAAACTTTTCAATTGATGAGAAAATTGATTGCCTGTATAATGACATTTTGAACGCCCCGATAGATGCATTTGGAAACCATGATAAATGTAGAAGTTTTTAAAATTGTTTGTCGGAAAAGGAATCACTGGATGCAATGAGTTGTTTGATGGGTGACATTATTTGGGAAAGAATACGTTACATAACTTAAAACGTAGGTAGCAATACATGCAAGAAGCCTAATTCATGATGTAGATAGTAATGTTCTCGAAAGGTTTAACGGCATCATTGCAAAATTTATTGGTGGTAAGAGGACAAATTACATCCAAAAGCAGTCTTACCAAGCGCGATGTAATGCGGCAGTTATATCATTTAATACAAAACAGCCACTGTCAAGATTACATAAAAAATATATAGGCAAAAGTCCCTCTGGCAGGATATCAAAAGTGGAATAAAGAAGACAGAGGCATTTAAGTAAATCCATTCTTTATAAAAGAAATAAAAGCAGAAAGTTTTTTTGAAAAAAAAAACAATAATTCGCATTATGGAGAACATTGCAACCAACCCGATGTTCCATCAGAAATATTCGAAAAAAGCAAAGCTCTGTTATTTCAAGAATTGGAAAATAGAAAAATGATCGATTGCGAATTGAAAAACTTACGGTTATTCAAGGTGAAAGCAGCGAGTGGTTGGAATTACGAAGAAAAATGGTAACTGCGTCTAACTTTGGCAAAATTGTCAATAGTTAACAACACACAAAATGCGCCAATTTAGTTAAATCCATGACTGAAAATGGGATTTGAGCAACGTAGCATCAATTTGCCATGGAAAAGAAAATGAAACAACTGCACTAGAATGAAAAATATGTCTAGAAAAGGTGGAAATTCAGCAATGTGGATTATTCATTGACCCTAAATTTCCATTTTTGGGAGCTTCTCCAGTTGGAATATCTGATGATTATATTTTTGAAGTCAAATTTCCCATTACAGCGCATAGAATCTGGTTAACGGAAGCGACAAGAAAAAGAAAAGTGACATTTTGGAAACAGAAAGATGGAAAACTTGAAATCAGCATCAAACATCACTGGTACGTTCAAGTTCAAGGACAGGTCCAGATATAATTTCTTTTTATTTATTTATTTTTTATTTTATTTCTGGAAAAATACAGCGCATACAATATTATACATACGTGTGCATAAATGTAGAAAAGAAAGAAAAACATTACGCCTATAATCGTTTATTACACATTTGGATTTCAGCATATTACACTTAAAAATTAATTATAAAATAAACAAAGTTCATATTAAATATAAAAAATATATAGAAAACCGATGGGAGAGGTAGGGAATTGGAAGTGATTAGTAAGAAGGAGTTAGACGATGGTATGTGTATATGTATATAGATATAAATAAAGATATAGATAGGTCGTATAGTGGATATATAGATACAGATATTTATTGATGTTTATAGGTATTTATAGATATATAATAAATATTTATAGATATTTATAAATATTTGTGGTAGCTACTGATATGTTGTATAGAAAGTATATAACTAATTACTATAGGTATTAACAAGCTCGTTAGGTGCAATTGATTTGAATAATTCTTTAACGAACGTCGTCGGTTGGTTGAGGTTGAAAATGTCGATGGTGGAGAAACAAGAGTCGTACGTGCATATCAGCCCATAAGCGATGGAATGTTTCCCGTAGTTGGTATTGGCACGAGAGACCTCAAACGTGCGTGAATTGCGAATTAATCGCTGAGGAACGAAAAAACGTAAGTTTTCAACAAGGTATGAACTATCTGTGGTATTGTGGATAACTTTAAAGAAAGTGTGCTGGAAAGAAACTGTAACTGGAACGATAGATATAACTGGAAAGGAAGTGTGCCTATTTACATTTTGGTCTGGTAAAAACGATCTCCTCAAAACCGAATATATACAGACGGATGATTTGATTTGGACAAATGTCATTGAAAAAACTTGTTTGTTTTTATATGGACTGTGGATTACCTGAAATTATCGATCCAGGAGTATGAAGGAATATGGATTTAAGGGAGCCTGAATACACTTTGAAAGAAGCAAATAAAAGAAACGACACGATAAAACGAAAGAAATCGGTTCCTCTCCCTTGTCCAACGCTTAAGCGGTAGTTAGTTTTCAGTGATTCCATCACAAAGTGAGCAAAGAACTCACAGAGAATGTACTTGCCAATAACACTTCAAAGCAAAGCACAAGCAATATAGAGCCACCGAAAAGTACACGATATTCCAAATCTGTGCTGAGTACAGATCTAATTAATAATGATGAACAGGCTTTTGAAAATGTATTATCATTTGATGAATTTTAATTACAAAAGTCGGCGCACCACTACAAAGCGACACTGTCAAGGCTACAAAAAGGAAGTCTCAAATGTACTGCGCAATTTTAAATGTATTTATTCGTCTCTTTACATTTAATATGTATCTTTACTTTAACTGTATTTATTCGTCTCTTTACATTACATTCTTAATACAGTTTTTCAGGGGCTTTCAAATGACATATCGCAAATGAAATTCTGTAAGATATGGCTTCTGTCAATTTTTGACAGTGATAGTTTGGTTTAACAGTTGACAGCCAAAATCTAATGGGCGCATTCCAGGGTGATACTATCCCTATGTTCCAAATTTCAACTCAATCGGTTCAACGGCTCGGCAGTTATCGTGAGAGATTACATACAGGCAAACAGACATACATTTCTCTGAAAATGGTCTTAATCATCTTGGTGGACCTCAAAATGGACATCTCTATCGTTATCTAAACATTTTTTTCCGCACGATCACAACACCTTCCCTACCAGTGGCAGCCGGGAAAGTAATATAATGTTCAAGTTTAGATGATGATAAAGCGTAGCCTTCTTCACCAGCGTAGGTACATGACACTTGCATAATCCCAAAATATAAATCCCATTGCAATAGTGTATACCTAGTGTGTTTAGTCCAGACATCGATAGCGAGTGAATATCGCTGCGAGATGAGTCAACATAATAAACACCTGCCCCGTCGCGAGGGGAGGGGGTAAGTAGGCGGGGCTTAAAAACTCAGATACGGTTTATTTTTTAAGTAGTACGTCGCCTTAAGCAATATAATACCCTATACGAGTATAATCAATGGTAATATCGAGAGTGGTTTCAAATTATGTCGTTTCTTATACCACTTCTGCTGATAAAAGCCAGTATACCTAACTTATATTAAATAAACCGGATATGAACTTCCTCGTGATAAAACCATATCTATAGGAAATGGACGCATAAAATTAGGTGATAACACGCCAACTGAATCGTATCAACGAATGCAAAAAAAAGAATAACAATATGAAATTGATTATTAGTGTGAGTGGGTAGACAACAATATTTACCCCCAAAAAGTGTGTTTAACCCTTTAACTACTCAAAAGCCAGCCTTCGCGCAAAAAACTGCGCCGCAACTTTTTGGTCGATTTTGTAAATAAATACTGATAATATCGTTTTTTTCATGAATTCCCTTTTGTTACCTAGCATTTAATCATGTTAGTTGTGTATATTATATATTTATACACTATATATATCGGGGGCAGGCTGAAACGGTTATGCGCGGATCTGTCAAATGACGCAAAGTGCTTATAGGCACTGTAGGCATCCGACGGGTTAAGGACCATGGGACTTACGTGTCCCATAACTTCAAATAAATTGTATAATTTATCGAATACGAATAATTTTTAAACTATATTTTTTTCCATGTAATTGAGACATCAGAATCATATAATATCAGCAACAAAAAAAAAATGTTTAAAAATATACCGTATTTTTATTGTTGAAAATATCGCAAGTGACTTACAAACTCTCGTGATTTAAAATAAATAAGTAAAATATTAATGACAACCTCTTCTATTCGAGTTTTTTTTGTTCGGTACGTTTTTTAGTGCGTATGATTGCTGAGTTAAATAATAAAATAAACAAATTTTGGAAAACGTGTAACTTTGCATCTTTATGGACTAAAGGGACTCTTATGTCCCATCAATTGATACAAAATCTATTAAACCAATTTTCACAAAACTTGACATACATGTTATTTACGAGTATATTGCCCTTTAACAGTTTTATGTATCAAAATTTTCCATACTCTACCGCAAGGCTTATGGTCCTCAAAGGGTTAATTAAAATATATATTGTTGTTTGCTTACATTATAAATTTATTTAAATAATTATAATTATAAGAAATGGATCGTACCGCATAGATTAATGAAATAGGTACCTAAATTTTTCTCCCGATTGGCCAATATCACAACAAGACTCAGCGTTTTAATTTAATTTTAATTTAATTTGTTTTATTTTATTATGTTTTATTATGTTAAAATGTTTCTTTTTAATTATGGGTACAGTGGTTTGGCAGTAATTAATATTTTAATTAAATAGTGTCGAAATTCAATTTTTTTACTAATTTTTACTAAATTTTTTTGGGACAGCAACTTGTCAATCGGCTGAGGGGCCGAGGCCTGAAGGGTTAATAAGAACCTAAGGGTTATAAATGTATGCAACAAAATATTTCCTATCTGCCCAAAAATTCTCGCAACTGACTTCTGACAGTCAATCAAAAAATTATCATCAAGAATATGTATAATAATAACATTTAAAAGCTTTTAGATGCAGGTTTTATATTTCTTGAAAAGTTTTTGATTTTTTCTAATCAATCTGGAATGTGGAAGAACACATCTATAAGGTCTCAAAGTTCCTACCTTATAGTTGAGTCCCTGGACATCTTCCTCCAATGAGACGTCCGAATACATATCATCCCCAGGCTCGCCACCGGAGGATCCGCATCCAGATGAATTGAACGACGAAGACCGGTACAGATGGCTGAGAAAAAATTAATGTCAATAAGCGCCATCTATTACATCGAGGGAAAACTACGCGCGTCGCAGCGTTTAATCCAAGACGCGAACCACGCAATCGACCGCAGTGGTTCGCGCCGCCACCGCTAGATGGCGATAAACGGCCGCCTAAAATAAATAAATAAATAAGTAATCACCTCGCTAGCGCATTTGATCCGAGTTGCCTCTTTCCAGAGCTGAAACGAAACAAAAAATAAACAGTTAAAATAAATCGGTGGCACTACAGTTTTTATCTTGTTAGAATTCAATGACATTACAATCGTAACGCAAGAATGGCCAGCAATGAATAGCATTAAATGAATCATGCTGGCGAAAGTTGGTTGGGATCGAATCATGTAATAATTCGTTTTTTTTTAATGAAAATAAAAGATTTTTTCCTGATTTTCCTGAGCAACGGCGGATCGCGCGTTACTGGCGAACTGGACAATGCACAATGACATCATACACGATCCGCCTTGATGCGCATTTAAATAACATGATCTACTTTTAATGGCAACAATGAAAGTATAGCGTTTCCCGCCATTTTTGAACTGTCAAAGTGGACAAAGATGGCGTCCGAACGAGAGATTATTTATTTTATTCTAGCCGAGATGTTTCGCGAAAGTAATAAACGAGTCACGAAGTCACAAGTTCACAAGTGCAAGATTCACTATATCTTGTATCTCGCTTGTTTTTTTTAAACTTGTGATAAAAGTCACCACTGTCAAAAGCGGAAACAGTGTGCATGACATTTGAAAATGTAACAAAAAATACTATCTTCCATTAGTTTTCGATAGAACTGCTGTTAAATCTTAGTGATATTAATAAAATAGAAAGCACAACGGTAGTACAAATGACGGTATATATGCATTTAGCTAATTCTCCCATTTTTTTAAAATTATGAAACTAACTTAACTTACCGCCAAATAGGTGTGGTTTTACAAAAAACTAAACCTACCGAAATATAGGTGTTTGACGCTTGCAATATTTGCTTTATCTATAAATAAGCGATATATAGGCGTTTAAATAACCACTCGAAAACCAGCCTTAGCGCGCAAAAAAATGCGCCGCAACTTTTTGCTCGATTTTGTAAATGTCGTTTTTCACAGATTACAATGTCGTTTTTCAATGAATTTCCGCTCGTTACCTAGTTATTAATCTTGTTAGTCGTGTATAAATAGAGTTATCAACTATAACCCGAACCCGTCGAACCCGTCACCTCAGGATGTTTTAACGATTAGTCGTTCTATTTCCCGTAAGTGAACGCAGAAGACTTGGACAAAACAGTCCACCGTCAAGCTCCGCCAAATGCCCGTAAGAGGCCAACGCCTTAACCGCGAGATAACTAGGCGTGTTATCCTGCGGGCTTACACTCACGCCTTTACTTCTAATTGCGACCAGATTATTTCGGTATCTCGATTGGTTACGAGTTCGAGGTCGCTTGCGCGGTCCTCTCCCTTACGAAGCGGTGAAACGGTGTATACCGAATCTATCGCGGACCACGGCATCCTTTGCCCGGCTGTTCACTCAGAATCGGGTAACCGATGGTCGTTTCAAGAGCAGTCGCCGTAAGGTCCGCAACTACCCTCGCTCTATAGGAAACAGTACTGCTTCCAGACTCCCCCGACTGTTAGTCAGAGTGCACAGTCGATTGGCTTACGCCGCACGGTGCGCAGACCGTCAAGGAGCGCCAGAAGGTTGATTCCCAGGGGAAACTAAGCATAAGGTCAGAGTCCTACCCAGGCTCGCACTTCATGCGTGGAGGCCATCAGATGGGTGTTGACCCGTGAGTGTGACCAACCCTGAACAGAATGGGTCTTCGTGGTTAACTCAGTAAGGGGCCATTAGCACCCGGCGTGTATATTATATCACATGTATATTATGTTGTTAGTCGTGTATATTATATTATATGTAATATATACGAGGGGCGGCCAAAATGATTACGCGCAGATCTGCCAAACGACGCAAAGTGCCTATAGTGCCTGCTGGCGTCTGACGGGTTAAATTAACGTCAAACACCTATATAACAGTAGGTTGTCGGTTAAAAAAAAAGATTAATAAACATCTACACTGTGAGTTTTTAGTTATTGACATCCTTGTAGTGGGTGCATCAGTACGACGACGTAGGCAACTTTTAATTTAAAAAAAATGGAAAAACAACAAAAAAATGGTGTTTTTTTTTGTTGTCAAATTTGTAAATCTTATCTGAAAAACCTAAGACTCCCACGGACGTTTTCCGCGGGCGGTATAGTGTAAGCAGGGAGGCGAATAAGACCCCGCGAATAAAGTCTAACTGAAAAATTGTTAATTAGCATGTAAATATCAATAAAGTCATACGATTTCGCGACAAAACGCTTTAATTGTACCTTTAATGATTTAATACGGTGAAATAACTTCCAAGATAAAAAGGCAGCTTCTCAGTAACCGGGCAGTATTCACCTACGAACAAGAAGAAGGAATCCGATGGCGAAAATAACCTCCTACGGGATACTGCGGTGAGTAATCTAAATATCGAATATCTACAGTCCGCTAGGTCTCGCCGCTAAAAAGGGATGAACGAATTAAACTGTGTTATAAAACGAACATTGGGCTCGATTGCGTTTCTTCGTGAACTAAAATCGGAAATTAGTCCTTGTGAATGAGACAGGGCAATACGCTAGAGCGGAGTGTGAGATGACCGGTTTATTGACGATCGTCCGCTCTAACGTATTGCTCTTTCTCGTTCGCTTGGACCAATTTTAGTTTTAGTTCACAAAGAAACGCAATCGGGCCCATTATCTATTGAAGAAAAGTTTGAGAAGCGTTGAGCGCTCTGCGCCATCTAGCAGTAGGTAAAATATCGCTAATAAACCATATTAGAGATGTTTTACCTACCGCTAGATAGCGCATCGTACTCAAAACTTTTAAACTATTTAAATGAAATAAAAACAACTATTTAAAAAAAAATGTTTTTTCTGTTTAAAAAAATATATATATCAGAAGTTGCTTACTTCGATGTACTGATTCCCCCACTATAAGGATGTCACTAATTAAAAACTCACCATGTATATGGCGGTAAATTGACTTAGTTTTTTTTTCTTTCATAAACACCTATTTGGCGGCTGGTGAAGTTAGTTTTTAAAAATATATACGGCAGTTAGCTAAACTGCATAAATTTTTTATCTACTTATGCTAAATTTTATTGCTGGAAGTAGGAATTGCAAGGTACAGGAGAAGAAGAAGAAGAAAGAAGAATCAAAGAAGGAGAAGAAACAGCCAGCACCGTGCCATAACCAGTTTTGCGTTCATAACGGATTGTATGCGAATGATCGAATGTAATTAAAGAAATAAATTTAAATCATACATATTCGTAATCTTGATATAAACTACTTTCTGTTAAAAAAAAAAGCAAAATCCTGTTCACATGAGGAATCTGTGTAATCGGGCCAATTAACTGATGATATTTTTAAATTACCTACTGATGTGCGCTTATACACAGTTGTTGCAAGGAGTGTCTGTGGTAGTGTGATTGTGTAGGCGAAAACGTTTTATATTCATAATTTTAAAAATCGTTCTATGTTTATTGTGAACACACAATTAAAATAAAAAATATTACAAAATTATTATTTTTTATATTATATTTTGCTAATTTGAAATTTATAAATGGCTATATTAATGTTAATTTGCTATGTTCGTTCATAAAATGAATTGCTGTATACATATAGCTAATAAAATAAATAAATAAAAAATCGTTTGTATCACCCTAAGACTTTCCCGGCAAGTAGCCAAGGACTTGATTCATCTGAATAATTATTTCATAAATAAAGTCGATGAGCAGTTAGCGAAAATTCCTAATAATAAGCGCAACGCAATGAAAATTTGAATTTCGAACGCGCGCCATCCCATTCAATTTATAAATGAAATCGCAAACGCAGGTCGCCGTGAGCCTTCGAATTCGAATTTCGAAAGATCTACGCATCGCAAACGTCGGCGCTTTTGAGGGCTTTAATAATTCAATAATAAATGCCGGACTTTAAATATTATTTGTGTCTCTTGTAAAAGAGATATTCCAACCGAAAATTCACGATGTGATTTGGACCTTACGACGCATCCGTGTACCGAATTACAAGTCTTCAAGTCCAATATTTCGAGATTGAAGTATGCCTAGCGCGCCCCCTAGTGGAATGATTTCAACCACAATCTTTTCAATCTTGCCATGACCAAATCATGATTGCATGCCAAATTTCAGCTTAATCGGATGAAGCGTTTGGGCGCTGTCCTGGAGGAATACTCACACACAGACACACAAAAGTGCGTTCGCAACACTTTTCTTTGCCAGGTAATAATTTTTTTTCGAGAAATCTTGTTATTTAAGAGGAAATTGTAAATTAATATTATCGTAGCACTATATGTGACGTAGCACGTACATGACAACAAACAAACTTTTCGGGCATGAAAAAAACTAAATAGCTTCGTTCAAGAGATGTTATTTAATTGTGTAAATGGGACATTTTTAAAAATATATTAGCTTACTGTATTAACGATTAAATTTAACAGATATAGACACCGCGAGGCTGGTTTACTTCAGCTATTTTCACAGCTTGATGTCGTATGGCATCTTGCTGTGGGGTCATGCTGCTGACGCTGATAAAATATTTATACTACAGAAACGAGCCATCCGCGCTATTTATAAATTGGGTGCTAGACAGTCGTTACGCGGAAAATTTAAAGAAATCAATATTTTGACACTTGCATCTCATTACATCTATGAAAACTTAATGTATGTGCATAAAAATAAAGAACTGTTTTTAAAAAACTCTGATAGGCATGGTGTCAATACTAGAAATAAAAATAAACTTGCTGACCATAAAAGTCGACTCTCCAGAACCACAAAATCATTCAAAGGGCAATGTATACGCTTCTACAATAAAGTCCCAGTAAACATGCAAAATTAATCTGTGATACAATTTAAGTCATTTATTAAGAAGAAGCTGTACTTAAAGGGCTACTATAAAATAAATGATTATCTAGACGACGAAGACCCTTGGAAATAAAATGGTTACCTCGATGATTAATATCACGTTATATGTCACAATAATTTGTTATAATGTCACAATATCTTAATTTTTTATCATTTATGTATGTTTGTATGCATTATTGACGTCAAAAAGTTACGATTTCGTACTATTTTGAATAAAAGACTTATGATGATTATGATTTGTCAAAGAGGTAACTTGTTTGCGAGGAATTACTACTAAGCATATACGATGTATCACCGGATAAAATCATCAACCTCAAGCCTATGAGATGCCACTGCCATGAAAATTACAAGAAAAGTAAGCAATTTGAGCCCTCGGGACATGGACAAAACGATCCGGAGCGTGATTGTACACCAAAAACATTTTTAGCGATTTTTTGGCGCGTAAAGGTGCGCCTCACCGGGAGCATTCGCCTGTAACGTAACATTTTATAGTATGTCCGAACGCTCCTGGCACGCGGAGTTATAAAACGTAGGAACGGAGTACCTCATATTGGCTTTGTTACTGGTATATATTAGGCTCATCATTGGCTTTGTTACTGGTATATATTATGCTTATACGTATTTTTTTATGCTGTATGTTTTTAACAAAACTAAAATAAAATTGCGCGGTCCCTTGCACTTACGGGTCTTATGGCGGGCGGATAACCCTAATGGCTCAAGCACTTGCTCACTGCGCCCGCCGTAAGGCCCGCCGTAAGAAGTGCAAGTGAGCGCGCAATATGCGCTACTCCGTGCCTATGTTTAATAGCTCCGCGTGCCAGGAGCGTTCGAACAGACTATAGATCCGATTTTGAGCATTACGTTACAATACCTACTGCATCCCTGACTGACGAGCATTCGCCTGTAATGTAACATAGATTCATTACAGTGGGCACCACTTAGGTGCGCATTGATTACAAGTTGCATTAAAATATTACAGATTGTATCATTGCAGTTTGCGCACTGTAATGCTCGGATCTCCTTCCTCACTGATGTAATGCTCGAATCTGTAACGTTAACGTCCATTACGGGCGAATGCTCCCGGTGGCGTATTTCCGTCTGCGTGTTCAATAGAAGGCAGTGATGCCTCGAAACGCGCACGGGTTTGATATGTTAACTCCCTTTCCAAAGTAGTGCTCAAATGAAGGTTATGTTTTAAAGTTTTTTTGTTAATTAATTTTATATTTCGCAGTAAAAAAGAACACTTGCTGGGTATTGTTCACACACTTTGATAAAGTTTTACCTATAATACGTCTATTTTATGACCTAAAATGCCTTTAAAAAACAATATAATACAAAAATTTTAGGTTATAAAGATTTAAGAAAAAGTGGCCGATTTACTTTAAAATTTACTTAGCCTAACTTTAATATGACTTTTATAAAACTATAAGCTGCGTAAGTGAGGTTCAAGTGACAACTATACAGCTTTAACTCTTTGTAAAACAATTACTGCACTTCAATATAACCAGCTATAAGCTCTATAAGGGTGTGTCTTGTAACCAATATAACGCCATTGGTGGAGTAAGAGTAATGTAGTAGCGTTGTTTTGTTTGTTCTATAAAGGTTATTTATTCGACTACTATACAGCTGTCAGTTATAAAATGGTTATAAATAAGTATGCTTTAGAGCGATTATACAACCCTTATTTGATTAAAAGGCTTATAGAGCTAAAACGCTGTACAACACATCTAAATAAGCGCTTAATAAGCAATGTCGAGAAGCCATTATTTGCTCGTTATATAAGAAAAGCTGAGTAAACCTTTATACGACAAAATTGTATGACTAAAAGGTAATATGAGCCAAATTGCTTTAAATGTCACCTTTACATAGCTAAGAGTTAATCTGAACGCCTTTACATGATTTTTAATCAGCTTAAAGCTACATTCGGCAGTTCTTATATGGCTTTTGTGCTTGTTGGGAAGCGTGGACTCCAGAATAAATCTAACTATAGTTATAAATGAAAATAGAAAATGTATGTGCATATGCACGTTAGGAAAGTGATTTATTTGTAGTAAAATTTTCTTTAAATAATACCTACATCTTTGAATTTCCTCCATGAAAAATATTATTTACCTGCAGTAACTGCAGTACCTACGTAATCTCGGTATTCATGGAATTAAATTATTACGATTCTCCAATTTCGATACGAAATACTAAAAATAAAGGGTTACGAAACGTACTGCATGACGTTCATGAAAATATAAAATTTTGTGCACGAGCAGTTTCTTAATGTTGCTATAATGATCGCTTCGCGTGCCGGTGTAGCTTTTTCTTCAGTCTGTAATCTCAAGTCCTCATAATCTATTGAGCACACTTGAATTATGTAGTACTTAGATATATCACAGTTGAATTCAGTTCTAATAGGTGTTCTTTCGACATCGAAAAACTTACCTATCTAGATTTTGGATAACTTTTTTGAGATAAAAGTTTGTCAAAATTATGCTATATCATACGTACGATAGTAAAGAGATGGAAATCCCATGTAAGATAAGCAGTTTTTTTTATATTTTATGATGACGTTTTATTGAGCTGATAGATACGTGTTTTCAACATGCGAAACTACATACATAGATACGAAGACGCTATCAATGGTATACAGAGCTTCGGTGGAATCCCTGTTCGGTTACGGTGTTTAAAGAAGACATTTTTCTAAACCGTAAGACGCTACCCATACATACATTTTTGTACAACCCAAGTAGCACAAATTGGCTATATAAAGGTCACGGCAGCGTATCGCGTCATCGAGAAGAACTGGTAATATATCAGTCATATAAACGTTTACCTACCTAGATTTTAGATAACTTTTTTGAGATAAAGGTTTGTCAAAATTATGCTATATCATACGTACGAGAGTAAAGAGATGGAAATCCCATGTGGTAAGATAAGCAGTTTTTTTTATATTTTATGATGCCGTTTTATTGAGCTGATAGATACGTTAATAGTAAAAAACATTTGTTAAAAACAAGCTTTTATTAAAATGCTCTGTCCCGAGCCAACCCTGGGTGCAGCAGCAATATCAGAGTGGAGCTTAAAACGGGCAATCACAATTGAATGCGTATACAAAATTTCGTGGCTATGCTGTTGACCGTTGAGTAGTCCCCTCGACGGGAGCCAACCCTGGGCGCAGCAGCCATGTCATGATAACACTTATAACGCGCTATCATAATTGAATGCGTATACAAAATTTCGTGACTGTGCAGTTGACCGTCGGGGAGTCCCCTCGTCGGGAGCCAACCCTGGGCTCAGCAGCCATGTCATGAAACTTATAACGGGCTATCATAATTAAGGGCGTATACACAATTTCGTGTCTGTGCTGTTGACCGCTGAGGAGTCCCCTCGAAGGGAGCCAATCCTGGGTGCAGAATGAGGTCATGCTTACCATAAAAAAGCATTGTCATCGAAACTGCACCAACATGTAAAATTTTAACTTCATAGGATACGAGGGAGTGGTTCTAATTCTGCTTACAAGATTTGACCCAAACAAACATACTGACAAACATTGCAAAAAAAAACTTTGAAAAAATAAAATCTTTAAGATTCTTTAAATAAAATCAATAATATATATAGACATCGCCTCATGGCGACGCACAACGAATATAAAGCATACTCTCGTGCACTTTAAAATACATTTCATCTTAAAGTTAGAATATAATCAACTAAGGCACACATTTATACCACGTTCAACACTCAGCTAAAAATGTGTGTAAGAAATTGTGTTTTCAGTCACCAACGACAGTAAAATTCACGGTAGAAGCACTAAAACACTGGAAATACAAATTCTAGCGCAAATGAGGAGGGTCATACAAGTTGCTATAAAACATCAAACAGGGTCGATTATATTTATGTAGATCAAAATGTCCGATTTTTTGGAGTTTTTATTGTATTGACGTTCATGGCCGAAATCAGCTTCTCACCTGGCGTGGGTGTTCATTTATGTAATTATGGATCACACCGGAGTACAGCTGATTAGATTAATGAATAGCGATTAGCTGGATTGGGTCCTACCGTGAAATTTGATTAATAAGATACGACTGCTAAACCTACGTACGAATAAGAAGGTCGATTTCTATTAGGGATGCAACCGATAGTATTTACGATACTATTAGCAATTGCGATTGATGCTCCCGATTACACTAGTCGAAAGCCATTTTGCATCTGGAATGTAGTATATCAGTTAATACGTATTTTGATGCCTAGAATCCGAATATAACTTTGATAATGTTCTAGCACTTCAATGACATGCATGACAATGTTTTTTTTATTACTTCCCCGTCCCAAAGGAAAGTGTTGTGAACGCGCTAATAAAAAAAAATCGAGATGAAGACGGAAATATACATTTTGCCCCCCGACCCCCCTAAGACGATTAGGACCATTTCCAGACGAAGTCTGTCTGTGTGTGTGTGTGTGTGTCTGTTTGTGCGAGGGTGTGGAAAACTTTTACCAGTAAATTCAGCGCCCCAAACTTAGGTAAATCCACCAATTTACAGACGCAGAAAAAAAAAGTTTAAATTTGTTGACTAGTGTTATTTATTTATTTTATTTATTTATTTATTTAGTAGTAACACATCTAGTAAAAAGTTAATGTCATATTTGATTAAGATGTTAGCAAGAAATTGATGCGACATTATTTTTATGATTGACACAGTCACCTAACTAGGCCTAGGCCTGTTCTAAGGCAGACTTTTAATGATGATATTAAGTGTGCACTGTCAACTTAATCTATAATTAGTACTTATTTTTAAAACTACAAATATTTACGCATATACAAATATGGATAGATACTTATATACATCTATAGATAAAATATATATCCATGTATGCACACATACACATACATATATTTATACGAAAATAATAATAAAACCAAAATAAATAAAATAAAAACTAAAATAATATACAAATCATATATAAAATAATATATAAATCAATTACATATTGATATGACGCTCACATACCTATAATAGTCATTTAAAATTATCATGGAAAAACTAAATACTAAGTACTAAATACTATCATTCAAAATACAACAGTCAACATATTCCCTAAGCCGTCCCTACCCACCTCCAACAACCAATCCGTTAAAGATTTTTTAAAAGTGGATGTGTTCTCACTACTTTTAATTGCGTCGGGAAGATTGTTATACATTCTAGGGCCAATGAACGTGAAATGGCGCTGGCCAAATGTTGTGTAAGATCTTGGCACCAACATATCACCAGTTCTTGTTGCTCTCGTCTTTCCAATTCGTTGATTATAAGGTGTCATTTTATTTTTAGTATATATTAGGGCCATGCGAACATAAAGCTGTCTTACATCCAAAACCCCGGACTGGATGTAAAGAGTGTCTGACGGAAATCGATATGGTTTACGTGCGATTATTTTTAAAATACATTTTTGCGCTACTTCTAGAGGGTGTAGAGTGGACCTTGTACAACCGCCCCATCCTATAATACCATAGCATAGTATTGACTGACACAATGCATAGTAGGTGTTTTTCAGTGTTTTTTTTCATTTTCATTAGCGATTACCGGCGGATAAAACAGAAGAAACAAACTAAGAAAACACCGATAAATCTTGTATAAATTGAAAATCCCAAACAGGCTAATATAATAAGAAATTCTCACGTTTTCTCTGAACTACTATGCGAAAAAACGATAAAAACGGCGATAAAAACGAAAAAGTGTGAAATAACGAAAATGATTCTCGGTAGGTGAAAATGCCGCCATTTTATTACAGGTCTGTAAAAAAAATATATCCTCCTTAGAATATTTCGAACACTGGCTGCTCTACTGGATAGTGTAAAAAAATACGTGGTTTCTCTTTAACGACCGGTACAGAACTAAATTCAAAAAAGTTCTATCCAAATAGTTGATTTCTTATGGGTACCCCTAATAATTAAAAGGGTAATATTGCAGTATAGGAACCTCTTCTAGGTTGTTGATTTTTCGACGTCACTAGACAATATTCACCACGATGATTCCGATTCTGCAATAATCTTTATTCGGTCTCAATAAATAAGCGAGATATAGACATTCAAAGAAGCGCCAAACCCATACATTAATGTTGATTAGGTTTTTTTTTTAAATAATACATAAACACCTATTTAGCGGTAGGTTAGATTAGTTTTTTTTAAACAACCTTATAAACTGACTTTTTTTTTGTATGTAAATTTGGTTTTGAAATTTTACGCGTCTGAAGCTCTTTTCTTTCACATTTAGCATTAGAATGATCGAATCTAGTAGTATTTCTTTATTTTTTTTTTATTTTTGAGAACGGTTCCTATACTGCAATAATTCCTCTTAAAAGCAAAGCCTTTATTCACCCAAATGCGTTTTTTAAAACTGTTTAAGGACTATCGATTTATAATTGTGTACAAAATACGTTTTATTATCTCTACGAAACTAAGCTCTATTATTATCACAAGGTATCATACAAATGAATGATTCATCATTCTCACTGAAAATTGATTATTTGGTTATTTATAACCCACAAATAGTCAAACTTCTAATAACCTATTTTTCAATGGCATACCTTAACGTTCTTGAATGGTGATACTGCGTATATTTTGGGCACAGACCTGGATTATACACGTCTCAAACCAATACACTAGCACGTCTTTAGTCAGATGAGTATTAGTCATCTTTTCACATTTTAATCACATGTCACATATCATATTTGAATAAAAAAACACACGCAACAATAGACTCATCAAAAACGATTGTTCCGGCGCGGCCGGTCCGTCTGTCCGCGACTACCACAATACAACATCTAAGCAATATCGATTTGCGGTTCAAAGCAGCACTTATTTCACAGACGGTATGACCAGCACTGTCCGACGACTCGTGTGTCCAATGTGTGCGAGTGTGTGTGCATGAAGGCCTCGTTTTCGTGTGACATGCAACAAAATTGCTAGAAGCGGCCGGCTAAGTGGACGTCTGGGAATAGGTGTGTGCTAAGGTTCTGAGTTGGAGAGGCGTGACTCAAGCAAGGCGAAGGACGATTTGGCGACAAGAGCGGAGGTCGAAACGCACAGTATGAATCACGGCCTAATGAATGAACGATTGCAGCTGCTAGATTAACAACTTACGAGAAAGGCCACGTGAACAATAATCGCAGAACGAAAACCAACACGTATAAGAATGTCAAAAATCAATGCATTTTCCAGTTCTTCACATCCAAGTCATTTCAAACAGCGAGCAGTGACATCGTGGATCTGTATAGGTAGGCGTAGTGTACTATTGCCCATTCTACACGTTGAACAATGTGTCGACTACAACGGGCGAACCTGTCACCTCAGGGAGTTTTAACGATATTAGATCGTTCTATCTCCCGTGAGGTGAGCATAGAAGACTTGGGACGAAAACAGTCCACTGTCTAGTTACGCCACTCGAACGTAAGAGACCACCAAGCCTTACCGCGAGATAACCAGGTTCACCCAGCGGTCCGACACTCGCACCCTTACTTTCAGTTGCAACCAGATTACTCCGGTCTCCCGACTGGTAACAGGTTCGAGGTCGCTTACGCGGTCTCCGCCTCTCCCTTACGTAGCGGTGATACGGTGTACACCGAATGTATCGCGGACTACGGCATCCTTTGCCCGGATCTTCACCCGGTGTCGAGTAGGTTGTTTCAAGAGAAGTTGCCGTAAGGTTGACAACTACCCCCGCTCTAAAGGAGACAGTACTGTTTCCAGACTCCCCCGGCTGTCGGTCGGAATGCACAATCGATTGGCTGATGCAGCACGGTGCGCAACCCGTCCAGGAGCGCCCGAAAGTTGACTCCTAGGGTAAACTAGCCCGCAGGCCAGAGTCCTACCCCGGTTCGGACTTCTGCGTGGAGACCGCCGGATGGGTGTTGACTCGTGAGTTTGATTAGCTGCCACCCGTCACCCCAGGCTAGTATAACGATATGTGATCGTTCTTTCAGCCGTGGAGTGAGCGTAGAAGACCTAGACACAACATACATTCCACTATCTAGCTCCGCCAACTAACCCTCGAGAGACCAACCCTTACCTCACGGCACCGGGTAGTTAAACCAGCGGGCAGACCAAGCGCCCTCGCTACCAGTTATAGCCAGATTTCTCCGGCTTCCCGAGACTGGTTACAGGTTCAAGGTCGCCTGCGCGGTCCTCTCCCTTCCCTAATCTATCGGGGACCACTAACGACATTCGGTCACAGCATCATTGGAATCGATTTGTATAATAATGTAGAAGATCGCCAACATCTTCAATACGAATTCTATAAATACATACAGCTGTTACATACCTCCATTTTGCTATATACGGATTGAAACTGACGGTGAATGAACGCTGAAAACGAAACGGCCTTCCCTGAGAAGCTGACCATTGTTTTCTTTTAAAGGTATAAAGCACCGCTTACATAATAATCACCGATCAGCGTCGTTGCTATTTCTATTGAGGATACTGGCGGTGTCATTAACATTGGTCGCAAAAAAAGAAGATGTCAAAAATGTATTAATACATGTGGATAACTGAATGACAATCCTACATGGCAACTTATAAGCGAACGTGATAATTCTACGTGCATTGTTCCTCTCACTCGTGTTTATCGTTAGTTACGCTTTGATGGCGCTGAAATTTAACTCAGAAGGCGTATATTTAGTTACGATTTGCTGTTTTTGCGTCATGTCGTTTTTAATTAAATTTACAACTTTTCTGTCTAACGCCTAAACTGCAAGATATTGCTTAAAGGAGTGTTTTGGAATCCCCGTAACCTCTTAGAAGCTCTCTAGACGATCAATCATGCTTGTCAAGCATCGCGTCGCGGGCTGGGAAGGGATCGTAAACCGCAGGAAATATACATTTTTTTTAAATATTTACCAAAAATGCCTCATTTTGTAGTTTATACCAGGGAGTCACGTTAATTATACGTAATTGATTGATGAATGACGTGACTCCCAGGTATAAAACTATAAAATTAGACATTTTTGGTAAATTAAAAAATATATATTTGCATATTTCCTGCGGTTTACGATCCCCTCCCAGCCCGCGACGCAATGCTTGACAAGCATGCTTGATCGTCTAGAGGGCCCTTAAACATTTCATAGTAGGGTTGGTTATAAATAATCGTATGAAACAAACCGTCCATTATGAAATTTCACAATAAAGAGTAGAAAGAAAGAATATTCAAGAACAACTACAAGAATATGTTACCTTATACTAAATGTACGTAGCTCCCTTTTATGCGTACCCCGAATACGACTGGCAAAATAACAGCAAAGCTACTAGCATTAAATTCTATAATCATTAGAATTAAATTAGCTTAGCATTAAATTCTATAATCTACTCCCTACGACTGTTAAACAGCTGGAGGACTTAAAATAAAAATAAAAAACATTAAGGAGATGCTAATAGGACAACCTTTCTATGATCTGGCCGAATTTGAGGGCCATGACTTTTCAAATATTGTGCCCATTTAAATGACTTTAAAAAGTAGAGCCTTATTGTCTGGTTATTTTATTTGGTCCTATATTTGTACTTTTAGTTTTTAAATGCATGGCGTAGCTTTAATTTGATTATTTAACATTTTAGACAATTTGAATATTACGATGAATAAGTTTACTTCGTATCTTTTCGCATTATTGACTATGACAACTATTAGGCTTCTATTTTGATTATTTATATTTATAGTTTGAAAATCTAGTAGTTAAATTCTTGACTATCTATGTATATTCAGAAAAGAGTAGTAACGAGACTTACTATCTAAGACAATTATTTTGACACGCCCAAGAGCTGTTTTTAGCCGTCAATTGAACGCGAAGAAAATGTAATGTAATGTAAAGTATGAATAATATTTATAGAAAATATAAATATTTATTAGTATGAGCGTCATTCCAGAGTTATTTAAAGAAAAATATCAGACATTTAACTGATTTCATAGGTTAACATAGATTTTAAGTTAAAAAGCCACATTTTTTACTTCATTTCCTTTTTTTTTAAGACTTATAATTCATTTTTGTAAATGAAAAGACGTAACAAATTACTCCAGACCTGCTTCATATGGAATATTTTAGTCAGACTATACTATATTGACAGGACGAAAAAGAACACTTACGCCTTTCCCACTTAGGACACAGTATACCAGACAGTACCGTTTCTTAGAACAAAATTGAAAACGAGGCGAGCTACGTCACGAGTCCCAGGGCTCGCATATGACCGCCACATGTCTACTACTCCGCCAACGCAGATGTTCAAACGTTTTGAGAAATTCCCCGACCTTCGCACGCGGGCAATGCTAACCAAAGGCGTTCGTCGAGACTTACCCCTCACTTATTCCCTCGCACCCTATCCCCGCAATGCCCTATACCATGAGAGTGCGTCTACTGTTCTCTCGGTATTCTGTGCTTAGGATTCGGTGTAGTGCGGCGGTGTGCGCGCGGGAATGTTTTTTCAGTTGCGCTCGTTACATATTAAATACTACGCTGAAAGGTCGTAATTATACTAAACTAATATTTATGATGTTTATTGTCTAACATTTTTGCTAAATTGAGAAGAGAAAATAATTATAAATTAATAATGAAAATGCGGTAAAAATTAAATGGTCTCGATACGACCGGATGTATCTAAATTAATTACAGGGTTGGCTTGATTTTCCCCAACCCGAAAAAACCCATTGGGTAAAACCCACCTGAAAAAACTGGAGGGTTTTTAACGAATGTGGGTTTTTGAAAAAATACTTGATCATAATAATTAAATCAGTGAACGGATATAGCATTTATAATATATTTTATCAAAAAGAAAACAAAAGGATGTATTTCCAGACCATTCCAAATGTTAAGAAAAGTCTTTCAATTGATGCAGAACTGGCCGGACGAGTGTGTAATGCGGAAAAAAATGAGCAAAATCCATCGGGCAATTTGCTTTGGTCAATCACCACCTCCATCTTTTCCGTTTTTTGGCCCACGATTTTCCACAATTTACTGGGTAAAATTTTCGAGACTACATTTTTATGGAATAAAGTAGACGGGTGTACATCAGTGTCCTTGATTGAGAATGCCAAAACACCAGCCATTAACTCAGGGTAATGCTTCGTTACCCATTCTTCGGCCATTTTCTCTTGATCTGGTTTCAGGTGCCGACCGTAGTATCGCCGATCCATCATATTAGCCAAGAAGTGAAAAGGTTGCATCGCATCATTGAACCTCACACTTATGGCCGGTTCAAGTTCATGACTCCATCAGATCAAGCCATACGTCAACTGCATCAGATATAGTCGTATCGTCAGCCTGTAGTTTGCGTAGTAGCGCCATGGAAACTTCCTTCAATTGCTTCTGAAAATGGATGGCTTGTGTATGAAGCCCAACATTGTCAAGCACACGAGCTGCCCCTACATCGAACTGTATTTGCGGGTCAGGATTAGCTTCAATATCCATGTGAATTTCAACATATTTGTGATAATTTAAGATAAACAACTGTTGTGAAAATGAAGGTGATATCCCTGACAACTGACAATAACGATTTTCGGGGGAATTTCCTTCATGGTAGTGTTACAACTTTATTTAGTAGTAAATAGATTTGAATTGGGAGAAAAAATGCAATAAAATGGTAATAAAATAAAATAAAATGTAAAATTAAAATACATTCATTTAAAATTCTCATTAACTCCGAATAAACCCGAAATTCCCCGAAAACACCCGAAAATCTCCGAAAAAACCCGAAATAACCCAGTGAGCAGATATTTTTTGATAAAACCCGGGTTTTTGCCAACCCTGATTAATTATCTTTACATTTTAAAAAAATATATCGATGAAGGAAACCTTCACAGTTATCACAACTTCAAGTTCTTTTTCTCCAGGATGATTTTTTGTCAAATGCGCCATTTTTTTGATAAGCGGTATTGGATATATTTGTTCAAAAGGACCGAGAAGTGGGCAAAATTGTTAATTTAGTTTATTTTTTGTGTTAGTGAAAGAAGCAATTCCACATTATTGTCGAAATAGAATGATTATCAAGGAAATATATTTAAAAAAGAATAGAAAACACGACTGTCGGTACAAAAAGTTAACTAGTATTGTGCTTATAATTATTTTTATTACGGATTTTTTTAATATCATACATAAACCATATATGTAGATACATGTATATTTCCGGAATTTACTTAAGCAGACCATTTGGCACTAAACACGATAAATGTATGTCAATTTATTGACATTTGGACATTTACAGCCTTACCAATAAACGAGTTATAAAATTTATACCTCTGTTATTACTAGGTATAAGAAAATCTGTGACCAATAAACGCGGTATAGCTTACACCACTGATCATCTCGGGTATAAGCATGGAATAGTGGTACTGGATTTCCATCCGCACTATAACTCCGCTATACCACCCCTAGGCCAGGTATAACAGCGGTTTAACGGAGTATTAACTTAAAAATGGCCGACCGGCGTAACAGCTGTTTCGAACTGACAGCCACCTGACAGCCGCGGACGTGAAACTTCTCGTTCGCGAATCGTGCGCTTTCGTTGTAATAACCGTGCTACGACGAGGATACGCCTTTTATACTGCTGTGAAATCCTGCGTTTTAGCCTAATAATGGATTTTGACGACGTGGATGATATGATCGATCTGGATTTATTAGAAGAAATCGGAATGCGTCGTGATAGGCGACCAAAAATTTACAAATTGCGATACAACCCGTTCGATTTGGATGATTACAATTTTAAAACTAAATATCTTTTGACTAAGCCATACGCCGCAAGAATCATCGATATCCTGAGAGCTGACCTGCAAAATGTCGACGGCAACTGTTCGCGATTGAGATGGAAATACCACTATTATTTCGATCAGCATTCGCGTAACAAAACAATGGGCACGGGCTTTCTGACAACAAAAAGTGACATTTCATGTGCATTTCATGCCGCTTCAGTTGGCCACACTGCTTCCAAGTGGGCGTTGCCATGCTAGAAATATGACTTGTCTTTGGTTTCAGGGAGTAGTTATAACCGCGTTACAACTGTTTTATTGGTCACGATTTTACAACTTTGTTATAACTCGGCTATACCGGGTATAACAATAACAAGGGTTTAACGCGGTTATAAGATCATTTTATTGGTTGGTAAGAGTGTTAGACAAAAAACTTACTAGATATTTGGAGTTATGGCACTCGGGATGACATACTGATTCTAACAATACCACACACTTCTAAATCGGTTTAAGCGTTTAGATGTTATGGTGGAATAATGAAACGGAAAACATATTTTATAAAAATAGAGTTTATTTCAGCTCATCGAATAATTACTTTTGTAAGACTCCTACGTTTCTTAGTCATCTTAACTTGTCAAGTATGACGTGTCTTTACGTCTAATGGGCTCGATCGCATTTTTTCGTGAAAATATTTCATGCGAACCAGACAGGGCAGTGTATTAGAGGGGCATTTAAAAATTAGTTTGAAAACATTTCGTCTGACATTCGTAGTTATAGTTATCGGCTCCTAAACTAGAAGAAACGTAATCGGGCCCAATGTTGAGTTAGTGTAATAGAGATTTTTCTTTGATTAATTGACTTTTAATTACTTTGGTGGCAAAAATAGTCACCGGCTCCCAGACTAAAATAGGTGCTGCTTGTCGGCTCACTAGCCGAACCAATTTACGAAATCGTTTCATGCAAACAAACAAAGAAACCACTCGAGAAATTAGAGCCGGCAGCGGCGGAGCAGCAGCAGTAGCCCCAGCGGCGGACGCGATTGATGGTAAATAAAAAAATGGTGGAAGCTCTTTTATTAGAATCGCATCACTGGAGACACGGACTGCTATTACCACTGAGCCGATTGGAACAGAAATGCACTCGGCAACGTGCCAACGACGAATTAGTAAACACCGCTATGCGAACGACTCGAAAGTAAGGCGATTGCAGATATTGTATTCAACGTCCTGACAGTAACTTTTTAAAATTTTATTTTGGTTTGGTAATTTACAACCATCTACAGTAAATGGAAATATACAATTACAATGCCATAGGCAAAAATCCAGTAGCAAAAAACTGATAACATGTTATGCCAGAAACTGTTGCCAGTGATCCTATTTTAATATCATCTAACTAGGCAATAGCCTGTTCTAAAGCGAACATTTAAATGGTTGTAAATATACGTTTCAATCAATATTAAAAAACCAAGTAATGAAGAATATACAAAATTTGAGAGAATGTATACAAAGAGTTATTATTAATTCTTACAGCTTGGACGGTCAAAGTAAAATAGAAAATATAAAATTGTTAACTATAACATAATCTTTAAAAATTAATGATTAAAAATGCAAAATCAAATAGCAGTATTTAGATAATCATAATTTGCTTAAAAATAGAGTTAAATAGTCAAACCTAATTATAAAAACTAATAATTTGTAAAAAAATAAATAGAATGGATATTAAAATATGAAATGAAAATGAGATGAAAAATATAAAATTGTTAACCTTAGCATAATCATAATACAAACATGATGTACAAATAGAAAGTATTTAAATTATCATCATTGCTTAAAATAGAGTAGTACAATCAAACCTAATTATAGAAATAAAAAATAAATAAAAAAATAAAAATGGCATTTAATTGAGTCAGAAGTAATATATAGAAGTATTAAAATAATCAATAAAAGCTACTACTAATAAAATTCAAGCTTTAACCCTCTTTCGCATTCCTTATACAATTTTTGTGGCCAATCTTGTACAGCGTTTTGACGGTTTCCTAATGAAATATTTGTGGTTTAGGGTAATTACCCGTATAGATACATATATATTTTCGGAATGTACTCAATCAGACCTTTAATTTGACACGAAACATGATATATTTATGTTAATTTATTGACATTTAGAGATTTGGACATTTAGACAACTATTTACTTTGGATAAGTTAGCATATGACACTCGGGATGACATAAAAAGTCCGTAAAAGAACCAACAGCGAACAACTACTATGCTGAAAGGACGTTAAACATTCCAAGAATCTTTAATACTATTGTATCTGAGGAAGACTGTGTAAGCGTGAGCAAACAGATGTTTAAAAAGAGATATGTTGGACGTTTATAGTGAAATTAGTAGTCATAAGTAAATTTGTTATACGTTTCTATAATTTAAGGTTGTAGTAATACTGGCCTAATTTAAGCCTGTAGTAAGACCAGTAGTAATACTGCTGTGCATTGTTTTTATATTATTAATGTCTTTTTGTATTACAAAATCAGAAGTGTAAGACTAGAAAAATAAGAGTTTGTCTCGCCAACAAACCGTATACCAGTTTGGCAAAATTTTAATATTAAAAAAAAAAAAAATCTCTAAATAAAAAATAAAAAGTTCTAACAATACCACATAATTCTAAATTGGTTAGAGCGTTTAGAAGTTATCGTAGAATAAAGAAACGGAAAACATTCATACATGAACCTTGAACACATTACACTCCTTTTTTGTTGAGCAGTCGTGTAATAAAAGGTGCGTTATATCTATTATTTTTGTGTATACATTAACCTTGTATACTTTAAACTTGTATTTACCTATAATCTATTTAGTTTGTAGGCACGTCCTCAAATTATAGGTATAGTTACGATGCCTTTAGAGTTTAATTACATAGTCTTAGGCAGTTATCTATATATCTATAATAAACTTGTCACCGAATGATCCTTTAATTTAATTTCCCGGGAAAAACAATCACATACACCTTCATCGCCTCAAAAGGGTATTATTATTATTATTAGGTACTTAGAATATTTAATGTTTCTGTGGAGAAAGTGCTTAAACAGATTATTTTGTAATTCTACTTATTATGCATTTATTTAAATATTAATAATATATAGTTATAAAACATTAAAACGAAGATATTTTCGACTAGCAGCGCCGAACTCGAACCTGTAACCATTCGGGAAACCGGAGTAATCTTGTTGCAAATGGAAGTCAGGGCGCGGGTGTCGGCCCTATGGGTGATTAACCTGGCTATCTCGCGGTAAGGCGTTGGTCTCTTACAGGCGAGTGGCGTAATTAGACTGGACTGTATTCATCCCCAGTCTTCTCACGGGAGAGATAACGATCCAATATCTTTCTTTGGTATTGCGATGTAAGTTTTGACTCAAACATTCTATAAAAAAATGTTACGTAATATTGTTTGTACAAAGAAGGGGGGGGGGGATACTCTATCCTTCATTGAGGGAGGGGAGGGGGGGGGGGCAAGAATGTTTTAAAATACGTTACGTAATATATGGATGGCTTAAGGCAGTGGTTCCCAAACTTTTCCAAGCCGTGGCACACTTAGAAAATTTTAATTTTCTCACGGCACCCTAGTCATATAATATCTATCTGTGATAGCTATATTTCATACTTGTATGTCTATGAAGAAGAAACCAGGTAAAAATCTAATACAACTCGTATTTAAAATGAACAAGTACATTTATTGGTAGGTAAACATACGTGAAAATACAAAGAAAATGCAAATATAATTACAAAAACCTTCCACATACTCTTGAGGTGTGTGTGTTTAGTGCGACGCGTGAGCCTGCTGCTCATTGCACAATTTTTGGAATCGGGGAATAAGGCTTGATACAGCTACTCTCATTTCTGTTTCCATATTTATTTTCGAGCGATATTTGCTCTTTATAACAGCAACCGCTGAAAATTCAGCTTCGCACAGATATGAAGTCGCAAAGGGAATGAGGACCCTTACAGCTTTTGCACTTAGAATCGGATACTCATTTTCGACTGATACCCAAAACTCCGTCAAATCCGAACAAGCGTATTTTGTTTTTAGGCTGTTGTCGCTCGAGAGGTCAATTAGATTTTTTTTTCTTGCGTAGTAAAATCTTGTGGAGCTTGAGCACGGAATGGGTCTTGGATCCACGCAAACTTCTCCACTTGGTCTTCTGCGAAGTACTTTACAAACTAGTTAGTTAACTGTAATAGGTGCTCTGTGAAAAGGGTCTGCAAGTTATGTGAAACCTTAGGTCCACTACGGACCATGTAGTATTGTAATATTGGAAAGCAATCTTTGCCTCCATCATCACTCATTTTTCTCTTCCACAGTTGTAGTTTTTTCCTGAATGATGAAATCTTCTCTACAAGCTTAATTATGTGCATGTTGTGGCCCTGTAGAGACAGATTTAAGACATTTAGCTTTTCGAATATGTCGCATAAGTATGCCAGTTTCAGCAGAAAGTCTTCATCCGCGAAATTGTTGGCGTTTACATGATCATCTTCTTCCAGGAAAGTGTGAATTTCTTGTCGCAGTTCAAACGTACGAGATAGTACATTGCCACAGGAGAGCCATCGCGAGCTTCAGTAGTACAAAAGGGACGTGTGCTCTGCTCCCAAATCCTCGCAAAGTTTTTTGAAAAATCTTGCTTTAAGTGGCCTAGTTTTTAAGTAGTTTGCCACATTTACTACACATTCTAGGACGTGATTCAGTGGCGGACTCAGAGATTTCGATGCGAGTGCTTCTCTGTGGATGATGCAATGGGTCCACAGAGCATCAGGGGCTTTGCTGCGAATCAGCGCCCGTAATCCTCTGTAGCGACCAGACATTGATCGAGCACCATCAGTGCACACACCGATGCACTTTGTCCACTCCAAATTAATTTCCGTCATAAACATGTCAAGGATGTCAACCAGATCTTGAGCCTTTGCACGGAGAGATATCAGGGGAGCCTCGCGGCACCCCTGATATCTCTCCGTGGCACCCCAGGGTGCCGCGGCACCCACTTTGGGAACCACTGGCTTAAGGTGTACTCGTATATTATAAACCATTAACTACGTTTCGGTCAGTTCGAAACGCAATCATGTGCGTCGCGTAGTGTTTCACTACTATTTGGTTACGACGAAAAAATGCGTCGATTACGAATTTTCTCAATTGGCTACAATTAATTTAGAAAGCATTGCGTCGTGCGAGCTGGTTAGTCACAAGCATTTAGAGCATCATGCAAAAGTGGTGCGTTTTTGCTTACTGTCTCATCGATCCCCAGCGTCGGTGCGGCAGATTCTCTTGGTGGCTAGTGAGAGAAAAAAAGGTGGCTGTGGTGAAATAAACCTTAAGAATATATTACAAAAAGGAAGCTTGTCTTTTGAATATTGTTGCATTTAAACATAAGCGTAGGTAATTAAAAAAATATACATAATTAAATTTTTTTAAAATATGCTTACCTAGGGGGTGTCCTCCTTAGACTGGTCCTCGTCCAAGAGTGTCTGTTAATTCCGTTCGGACTTCGGTTTCCCACTTCCCTGCAAAATTTAATTTAATGATTTTAATTTATATTTTTATTTTCTTAGGAAGCCAGATTTTGTAGCAGATTTAATGATAATGAATTTATAACAACGCTTCACGGGCTTCAATGCAGAGCACAGTTTATTTGGTTTAACTGGCGATGCAATTTAAGGTTTTAATAATATTAATAATAAAACAAATCAGTGAGATTATTGTGTTAAATCAATATCTTACAGCTAAACTTAACCTAATGGGAAAACATGTTTTGGGGTATATAAAAGATAAAACTATTATTCAACTCACTTATAAAGGTAGCACGTATCAAATGTATCTAACATTTAAATCCAGCAGAAAATGAAACATCATAAAGGTAAATTTAAAAAAAAAAACTAAAAACCTATAATGACGCATTAAAAAGGGAGGGTAGGGGACGAGAGAAATGTATGAGCGCGTGTTAAAGTGTTATTTCTGACGACCTGTTTGTTGAGGTACAATTGCTTGATTTGAGGCAGTTGTATTGCCTCAAAGCAATACTTCGTCTCAAAAACAGCAATGAAGACGAATATTGTGTTTCTCCGGAAAATAGTTAGAGATCAGGTCGTTATAAGGGAGAATTCGAAGTGCCGAAACGTCTAAAACGTCTTTTGGACGTCACTACAGCTTTCTTGCTCCAAGAATAGTTAATATCATGAGGACATATTGGGAATTAGCAGCAAACAACGAAAATATCACCTTACATTATGGTTAATAAACCTTGGTAGGAGAGAGACAGAGAAAATATTTATCACAATTTTAAAATAAATAAATATATTTAAAAAAAAAACTTTTTGATATTTTATTTTATATTTTTTGTTAAAAACATACAGCATAAAAAATAACATATAAACATAATATATAACAGTACCTGTAGTAAAGCCAATGATGTTTTAAATTATTTGCTATATAAGGATTACAAAATATGCTAAACAATACAATGCAAAGAAATCCAAAAAGAAGTTAAAACTAACAGTTAAAATGGCTATGTGCGAGTATATGGGTGTTGGTGTGTATTTGTGTGATGGAGAGGGTGTATGTGTGCGTGTGTGTGTGTTAGGGTGCGTGTGTGTTAGAGGGTGTGTGTGTGCGTGTATGTATGTGTGTGTGTGGGTGTGTGTATCTGTAGTGCGAGTGTGCTTAAGTGCTTGTATGTGCATGCTAATTCAATCCGATCTGATTATCAGCTTTTCACGTATCGACTATTTTGATGGTTAAATATGTCAATATCGTTAAAGAATACATTGTATGCCTGCATAACGCGCGGCAATAAAGGAATTGATACACATATTCATATTTACCTTATTTAAGTATTTAATGTACCTATACGTATTTTAACTTATTATTAAATATTATTAGTTATTATTCTAAATTATTATTTATTATTACTATTATAATTATATATTATTATTTATTATTATAAATTATTATTTAGCATTACTTGTTTATAGTTGTAATATTATTTTGGTGTAGTATGAGTTAGGTACATTTTAAATTAATTTGATTAAGATTTTTTATTTTTTAATTGTATTTTGGAAGTTATGTAGTTTATAATCATTTGTATTGGTGTTCTCCTTAGAACAGGATCTGCCTAGTTAGGAGCAACACAAACTATGTGCTAACGGTGTATTTTATTTGTGGACTAATAAATAAATAAATAAATAAATAAATAATATTTGAGCCTGCGTTTAAAGCAATACAAACTCTTACCCACACTTACATGTGTGGCTAAAGCATTCTAGAAACAGGCTCCATGTACGGATTTATTGAATCATTTTTAGCGTTTATTCAAAAAAAAAAGAATAAAAATTTAGTACTAGAATTAGCGTTTAAATGCAATTTAAAGTGAAATGGTTTTCTTGTTATATTTAATGTTAAAATATAATTTTGTAATTTTGTTACCGACATATTAGGCGGAAAAAAAAGAAGAGTTGAATTCGAAGACGAAAGAACGAAGGCGAAAAATAGGTATGTAAAACATTTCCAGCACCTTATAATAAAATATTTAAAGTAGAACCTAGAGAATAAACACTAGAGACAAAGTATGTTGATATATTTCTTGGGGAATATTGAATACTGTAAATCAGTACTCAAAAGCATGATGTAACCAAATAATATGGCCAGGTACTGTATTTAATAATCTCATTAGGTATATGTAAAAAAAAAGGTTTTTAGATGCTACTCGACAAATTTAGACATGAAGAAATACACCTTCTTTGATATATAAATTGTAGCTTTTTGAAAGTAGTTTGAGAAAAAGCATATTTCAGTAGGTACTCAAGATGTACTCAATATGTACTCAAGAACAAATCTGTAATAGGGATAAAAGTTTGTAAGTATGATCATTCCAAGGTATAAAATGTATGATTCGCTGCGGGTCATCGTCGATGCTCAAGCGGTCATATACTTTTGAATACCAGGCATACCAAGGCGATGACGCATACATGACGCATGCGAATGAGAGGCAAGTTACGAATATTATGTAAGAGGTTCGATGAAATGAAAAAACCGATGAACTTGCTAAGACGGGAGCAAAGGGAATGTTATACGGCCCTGAACCTTGCTGTGGCATACCAAAAAGCCTTGAAACCTAATGCTCAAACAAATGTGTTTAGAACAATCCGTCAACCGTTGGAACAACACGCCAGGGTTGAATCATTCCAAAGCGCTAATTAAGGCTTACGACCGTAAGACAGCCCGTGAGTCCTTATCGCTAAATAGGAACAATCTACGCATACTGGCGAGGGCGCTCACGAAGCATTGTGGCCTGAACAAACACATGTTCAACCTCAAGCTCGGAGACACAAAAATGTGCAGGTTCTGCCAAGGAGCAGAGGAAGCTCTCCAGCACCTCATGTGCGAGTGTGGCCCGCTGATGCGTACAAGATACACCCACTTGGGTGGTCATTACCTCCAAACTGAGGAGGTAAAACAATCTGGCGCCAAAAGCCTGCTGCGGTTCTTAAATGACACGAGGCTTAGAGCAGAACTATAGTAGGTGGCGTACACAATAGATCAGCAATGGTCGCAGTGTTACAAGGCCCATAAAGACCTTAGAAAAGCCCCACTCAACAAATACAAAAAAAAAAAATAAACAAGTGTACAAAACCTACAAATTTTATTTAAAGAAAACTTTAAACGCGTTTTTCTTAAAACCATATTTTTCTGTTTTGCGCCGGTGATAAAAAAAATAGACGGATCGAGTTATTCCAAAAAATAATTAAAGATTTGTCTTTTATATGTACTAAATAAAACCAGAAAAAGTGTTTTTATATATTTTTTTACTAGTTAAACACAAAATTTTGGGGCAAAAATCGAATTTATTTTATTAAATCCCTAAGAAATTATGAAATGATAACATTTAGTTAATTTATTTATGTCATCTAGATTACTAAAATACACATGTAAAAATTTATATCTTTGTTATACGCTCGCTATTACCGGCGCAAACAGATACCGCCATTTCTGCAGCGGTGGAAACATTTGCAATTCAATATCTCAAAAATAGTTTTTTTTAGTATTGCAAAAAATATATTTTTTTTTCACATCTAATAGTTTACTATCCACTAACCGGTTTTAGCTCAACCGGAAGCCAAATCTCAAAAAAGAAATTGCGATGCTAACTAATATTTTTATCTCTATTTATTAACAATAACAGCGATTGCTTTACGGATTCGTATGTAATTTGGGCAATTATTGTGTCAGTACGGAAAAGTACGAATTTCCGAGCGGTCGTACGAAACGAAACGGCGATTTCAAAACACGAAATCGTAATGAGCGAAGGCTGCTGCCAATTTAAAAATGTTTCTATTCTCAAATAATAGCATAGACACTAGACATACTGCCCTCGGGTTGTGTTACGTCGTGGACGTTTCAATTACGTTCATCTTTAAAACAGGTTTCTGAATCCTACCGTTATGAATTGAGTAGGCTTGTAGCTTGTCCATTTTTTTCAGACTTTCAATGAGATAAGTTAATAGTAAAAACACATTTTAAAAAAAAGCTTTTATTTAAATGCTCTGTCCCGAGCCAACCCTGGGTGTAGCAGCCATATCACCGTGAAACTTAAAACGGGCTATCATAATTGAATGCGTATACAAAATTGTGTTTCTGTGCTTTTTACCGTGAAAAAGTATCCTCGACGGGAGCCGATCCTAGGTGTAGGATCAGGTCATGCTCTATTATAGGAACTGCATAAAAATGCACTATTATAGGAACTGAACCAACATGTCAAACTTCAACTTTAAAGGATAAGAGGAAGTAAATCTAATTCAGCTTTCAAGATTTGACCTTAACAAACTAACAAACACTGCAAGGTAAATAAAAGCCTGTAAAAATATATCGAAACAAGATTCTTTTAAATTGCGGACAAGGACACATCAATTATGAATATCGATGTGCTACGACGAGTAGGCTGATAAAGCCTTATTGAATGAGATCGCACAAAGGAAATACTGATACCTTGGACACATCCTTAGAGGTCAGTCCTAAATATGTCGCGACATCTTGAAAAGAACGATTGCCGGAAAAGTCGCATGAAGTAAAAATACAGCATGTCCAAAAAGCGAAATTAAAATATTACTACGAAACATTCATTATATTTATTGATGTATTGTTTGTATTGTAAAAAATAAAATATCCAAATGACATCCGTTACTTTAAAGTAATGATAAAAATTACGATTCTCAAAATAGACCTCCCAAGTGAAAAGCACTATGAACGACTCCAAAGCAACTAAAATTCCAGGAAGTGGTACGCGCTATGGCCCAACTCCCTGAGCTCTCGCCTTCACACGAAAACACAAAGTGCCACTGTCCTTTTTGCACACTTTGTAGATTTCGTAGATAAACTTTGATTGGACAACACACCGGTCATAGGTGAAAGTACGTTTGATGGCTGCAAATAGTTCTTACTTTGGGTTCATCTTAAATGAAATCCAGGCTGCAATCTAGAAGGATGAAGACCCCTCTACAAGACACTCTTCAGACCATGGTTAATAACTGAATCTGATGAAAATGCATTACATGTCTTTGAACACAAAAATCCCATGTAGATAGAGTCTTAGATGCCGTCCAAGAGGATGGCGTGTGGAGTAGATGAGCTAACAAAGAACTGTGTATAATCAGTATGACGACGTGCAAGGTGTGAGATTCGTGAAAATTGGAAGGCTCAGGTGGTTAGAGCATTTGTAAAAGTGGAAAATAAACAGCCGTTGCAACGCTTTCTTTGTAGAAGTTCTGACGGGCATCGTAGAATAGGACGGCCAAAACTGAGATGGCTTGATTCTTTGGTTAAAGACCTAAATGCAACTGTAGTGATCAATTGGAAAATCATAGCCCAGGATAGGGTGAAATGGAAAAAGATTCTCGACGAAGCAAAGACTCACAAAGAGTTGTAGCGCTAATGATGATGATGATGATGATGATGATGATGAAGTTGTCCACCTCCAGCTATAGGAGATAACACTTCATGATTTGATTTTTTTACTTTATTATGGAAATAAACAGATCTATACTACATAATAATATAAAAAAGACGTATTAATACTAAACGACCAATCGCCATTATGACTTTTCCAAATATAATATTGCACGTATGTGTACTTTATTTTAATAAAATTTAAAAGAGAATTTGGTGTTACTATTAATCGCGTGTTTGTGTTATGTAATATTGGTTTACAAGTAAGTGTTTTATCTTTCAACATTATTAATACACTGTCTATCATTTAATCCTGTTAACATGATTTACTTAATTTGGAGCTTAAATTTTACAGGTGAAATATCAAATATGTCAACGTATACGTCAACGTAATGTGTCAACGTATGAAGTAGCAAATATGTCAAAATATGAGAATTTATTATCATGTGCATTATAAGATTGGAATATAATTAATTTCTGACCTGAATTTGTCTTGACAAGGGGAAAACGGTCCAAGTGATATTGCAAATCGAGAGGGAAGAGTAACATTTATTTGAGCCAATATATCTCTAGCATCTATCTATGTGCAATTTAGAAGCTTGTGCGGGAAAGCGTGATCGATAAATGTATCATGGCCATGCAATGGCCACAATTCGTGTACTGTGAAGGATTCAAAATGTGTATCAGTCAGCTAATAGAAGAAGAAACTCAGATGTTTAACGAATCTTCTCTTGACATGTCCAGGTAGCGAATGGTTTCATGCGGCTTGGGCTACAAGATCCATTTTGTTCTCGGATCGGCTCAACTCATGATTCAGCTCCTATTCAGAAGCCTCCTCGCGCGGAAGGCTACTCCGGGTAAGACTCTCGAGTCTCAGGCCTCAAAGCTGGTGGACCGGTTTCTCCTGGCGGGATTGCCCCCCGCCGCTACTGGACAGTTTGCACGCCGTTCGGCGACGCCAATCGGTTGTACACTCTGACTAATTGCTTTAGGAGTCTGGAGACTATCGATATATACTGTCTCCTAAGCAGCGAGGGTAGGTGTTGACCTGTTGTCATGCCATTCTTGAAACGACCTAACGTCCACCCGATCCCCAGTGGTATGTCGGGCAAAGGACGCCCAGGTCTGCGATAAATTCTTATTGAATTACCGCTGAAATACAACAGGTAGCGGCCGCGTAAGCGACTTCGGTCCCGTAACCAATTAAGGTTGTCGACTACAGCGGGCGAGTCTCTCACCTCAGGAAGTTTTAACGATTGGTCATTCTATCTCCCTGGAGTGAGCGCAGAAGACTTACAAAATAGTCCACCGCCAAGCTCCGCCACAAACCCGTAAGAGGCCAACGCCTTAACCGCGAGATAGCCAGGAGTGTTACCCAGCGGGCTTACACTCACGCCCTTACTTCCTATTGCGACCAGATTACTCCAGTCTCTCGATTGGTTACGAGTTCGAGGTCGCTTGCGCGGTCCTCTCCCTTACGAAGCGGTGAAACGGTGTATACCGAATCTATCGCGGACCTGGCATCCTTTGCCCGGCTGTTCACCTAGGATCGGGTAGCCGATGGTCGTTTCAAGAGCAGTCGCCGTAAGGTCCGCCACCTTACGGCGACTGTCGAGTGCGCAATCGATTGGCTTATGCCGCATGGTGCGCAGACCGTCCAGGAGCGCAGAAGGTTGATTCCCAGGTTAAACTAACCATATGGCCAGAGTCCTACCCAGGCTCGCAATTCATGCGTGGAGGCCGGGATAAGGACCGAGACATGTCCCGGTAAACCGAGACGTATAGCATTCTAACACTAGTGTATAGACACGTGAGAAACTGACGAGGCTAGTGCGTGATCATCGATCGACACCGCCCAACTGCACAGTGATTAGGTTAGTTGTAATATATTGCCATGTAGCAAAAAGCTCGCATGTTTATATTCTAATGTTTAAGAACAAATAAAGAGTTTTTTATTATTATTACTTATTTTTTATATAAGAGATTAGAGATGAAATTGCTGAGAAGATCTCTATATGTGCTTTATTTCTCGTGTTGGGTTGTTGCGTTGGATTCAACAGCGCAGCGCGATTGCAACGAAGGCAACAAGTAGGACAGAGCGCGGTGCGGACGTGCGGTGCCAGTCGGTGTCTGCCGCGGTCGTGTCGGAGCGAATGGCGAAAAAACCTCCAACGGCGCTCGATCACGCCTTCGCTGCACTTCACGCAAATCGAAGCATGGAAAAGAAACGAGATTGGCGCACACCAATCGGGAAATTGAAATACGGTAATACTCGATCTACAATCGAATCCCTCGATCCATCGCCTATATCAGCGGTGCGCAACCTCTTGGGGTCGCGAATGTCCAGTTCGCGCACCGCGCGGCGTCAATCTTTTGTGCATTCCGTCTGATAGCCGAGGGAGTCTGAAAACAGTATTGTTTTCTATAGATCTGGGGTAGTTGTTAACCTTACGGCAACTGCTCTTGAAACGACCAATCGGCTACCCGATACCGGGTGAACAGCAGGGCAAAGGATGCCGCGGTCCGCGAATGATTCACTAGACACCGTTTCACCGCTACGTTAGTGAGAGAACCGCGCAAGCGACCTCGAGCCTGTTACCAGTCGGGTTGCAACTGGAAGTAAGGGCGCGAGTGTCGGCCCGTTTGTTGATTAGCCTGGTTATCTCGCGGGTGAGTGGCGTAACTAGACAGTGGACTGTTTTCGTCGCAAGTCTTCTACGCTCACCTCACGGGACACAGATCGATCTAATATCTATAAAATTTGAGATGACAGGTTTGCCCGTTGTAGTTCACAGCTGACAGTTGGGGTCGCGAATTGTGATAATGAGGTCCTCAAAACAGAAACAAGTCTAAGCATGTAAAAGGCGATCGCAGGTATCATACGAGGTTTATAAAGATAAATTGTGGACAAAACCCACAATGTGTTATTTGTTTGGAGACAATAGCAAGTGAGAGAGCACGAAGCTGATTAAAATGAAAAGACACTTCAAAACTGAGCGTCTTAGAGTTAAAAAATAAACATATGTGATGCATGTCATTACATCATTACTTCACAACAATTTAAATAAAATACACGTCAGTTCTACAAAATACACATGGCATCTTCGAGGTTCCTTTGTTAATTGCAAAACTAAGAAATCTTACAATGTTAGTCAGAAGCTATTTTTTGCCACAAATTAAACTAGTTTCGATCAAGCACGGTGGGAAGAGTGTCAATGCATTGAAAACAGAATTTTTTACAAGCTTTTATTTACCTTGCAACGTTTGTAAGTAAGTTTGTTTAGGACAAATCTTGCGAGCTGAATTAGATCCACTTCCAAAATTATGATGGCCCGTTCTAAGTTCTATTATGACTTGGCTGCTAAACCAAAGTTTGTTTTTGAAATGTGTTTTTACTATTAACTTATTGTCAATTGTCGATATCGAATTATTTCAATGTCAGATGACAAAACAACATATTTTTATATGTTTTTAATATATTTTTATAGCCCTAAACATTGTTTTTTTTTTTGAGAGAATTTTGCTGATTTATATGAAAACCTTATAAGACACAGAAATCTATTACTTGCAAAAAATAGATTAGAAGACGCTCACTTCTAATAAATAAATTATTAGTTGAGTTCATTCCAAGACTTTTCTAACAAGTCCAAACACAGCTATGATACGATGTTCCATCATGAAGTTCCAGTTCATATCTTCCGACTCCATCATCAGATCAGTTCGACAGTACCATATTATTGTATTGTCATCAGAACTACATACAGCTGCCAATTTTCATGACTCAACGATCCTTGGAAGATGGTTAAATTAGTTACCTTAGATTCGATTACATAGTTACATACAGGTCGACCTAATGAAAGCGTGTTAAAAAGGAAATCAAACTCCCCCTTTCAATATAATGTGTCCGCTGCAGAATTAAATTAAGGTACATGGGGGGCCCTACGCTGAAAATTTCAAGGGGTCCTATGATCATTAAGAGGTTAGGGATTTTGCAATGGATATTATTTACTGAAGGAAGGTTGCTCGATGTTCGGATGCTTGGATGCAAGAAAGATTGAGAAGGCCTTTAATTAATAGAGGAAGTGACCTGTAATTAATAGAGGAAGTGAAAGTTATAAAAGATTTTTAAAAACAAGCTTTACTTTCCACCATGAAGTTCCAGTGGACATCTCCCGGTTCCATCTTCAGACCTTCGTCATTATGTGTAATGGAATGTACTCATGACAATAAAACAAACGAGCCCAAACTCAACTATCTTAGCACTTTTCATCAAGGAGTTCCAGTGTCCAAGGATCTCCCGGATCCATATTTAAAGCCTCGTCATCATGTGCAATGGAGAGTATTCAAGACAACAAAACAAACGAGCCCAAACTCGACTATCTTTGCATTTTTCATCGGGAAGTTCCAGTGGCAATCTTCCGGCTCCGTCTTCAGACCCTCGTCATCAAATTTAATGGAAAGTACTTAAGACAACAAAGCAAACGATCCCAAACTCGACTATCTTAGCGCTTTCAATTAGGGAGTTTTAGTAGAAATCTTCCGGCTCCATCTTCAGACACTCGTGATCATGTCAAATGGAAAGTACTCAAGATAACAAAATATATTAGCCCAAATTCGACTGTCCTACCATTTGCCATCAGGGAGTTTCAGTCCTTACATCCCGGCCCCATCATCAAATCAGCTCGATGATACCATAATATTGCATTGTCGCCGAACTTACATAAGTATGCCAAATGTCAGCTCAATCGTGAAAAATGGTTTGCAAATTTTGAAACGGACAACTTACATACGAACATTGCAAGATAATATAAAGCTTGTAATAAATTACCAACTTTGCGAAAAAAAACACAAACTTATTACAGAAATACATTACCCGATAGTGGAGTCAAGATCATCACCGCCAGCTTCTCCGTAGCACTCGAAGTTTTCCCCGTCTGACATGGAGGAGCAGTGGCTCTTATCGGGGCTGCCGGCGGCCTGAGTCTCATTGGCGCTGCCGTTCACCAAGAAGCGCGGCTTCTGGATTTTGTGCGTGAGCGACGAAGAAGTCTTTGAGTTTTGGTACACGCTAGGGGCCATCATCACATCCGGGGTCGGCCAGGTTAAACCTGCAATCAAGGAAGAAAACAAAGTTAGAGTAATGAGGGGACATAAAGATGTTCGTCGAGATAACATTTTCCGATGCCTTATGTATAGACCGCGCCAAATTTCTCGGTTTCTATCCCCCATGCTCATACCACACGATTTGCATTTATTAAACACCAATGCACTTAAACTAAAACGATAAATGCAATACGTAAGATCTGAGCATGTGGGCGAGGGACCTAGAAATTTGGCGCAGCTTATACATGTTCACCTGTGCATGTATGAATAAAAAATGTAATAGTTTGTTAAAGTGCGTTTTTTATAAACGGCTGCCCAACCAAACAGAAGCGTTGTGTGGATTCATCTATGTTTTCCGTTTTTTTATTCCACTATAACTTCTAAACGCTTCAACCGATTTACAAGTGTTTGGTATTGTTAGAATCGTTATGTCATCCCGAGTGGCTTAGGGTACATTACCTGTCAAAATATCAAGTAAGTAGTAGTCTAAATGTCCGAATGTCAATAAATTAACATAAATATATAACGTATGAAATCGAAGACTATCGCGGTTGTTTGACATTATAAATAGGATAGAAAACGAATTTACCGCGTAAAATTTGTAGGACCCGACGTTTCGGTGACGTTGCAGCCGCCGTTGTCTAGGGTAGACTGTCTACCCTAGACAACGGCGGCTGCAACGTCACCGAAACGTCGGGTCCTACAAATTTTACGCGGTAAATTCGTTTTCTATCCTATTTATAAATATAACGTGTTTAGTGTCAAATGAAAGGTCTGACTGAGCACATTCCGGAAATATACATGTATCTACATGGATGAATACATAACCCACGAATATTTCATAAAAAAAACCATAATAAATATAATTATACATACAATAGTTCACTTTCTGTAACGATAGCCGTGTTTTTTATGCTTTTATATATATTTACTTGTTGAAATTACCTTGCAGCAGGCTTTGGCCTAGATAGGCAGAATCTGCTGATAATAATATAGCCTAAAATGCTAACTTAAAAAATACATTATTTTTATTTTTATTTGCCGTCGCTTGTCACATAGACCTTATACGTCTTAAATCTTAGTGCAAATTGCAAATATATCGCAGAAGGAAGAAATAAACCAGCCAAGCAGTGATACTCATGTCTACTATATTATTATTTACAATCATAACTAGATCGATGGAGAAAGTAGCTGCTGGACATTTTATAATGAGCAATGGCGAGATCTTGTTACCGGCAATAACGGGTGCGCATGCTTACTAATGGCAATGCAAAATCATGAGCGGAGGAAAGCGACACAACAATTAGTTATAACATTAATCTAATTAACGCGGTTTAATTGACACAATTAAATCTGTTTTTAGAATTCAGCATCCGACAGTTTTACTTTCCTGGCCCACCAACCGACTAGGAGGGAAAGTATTGTAGACGCGTAATTTTTTTTTCGAGATGAAGTCGGATATATCCATTTTTAGCCCTCCTGAGACGATTAAGACCATTTCCTGATTGATGTCTGTCTGTACGCGCGTGTGTGTGTGTGTGTGCTTGTTTGTGTGTGTGTGTCTGTATTCCTTTACGATGTGCCCAAACGCTTAATCCGATTGAGCTAAAATTCCGCCGTACAAATGTATGGGGGTATCAAATATTTAAAGGACAATGGTCAAACATGTATGGGCGATTAACAATAACGCATTTACTATTGGAAAGATCCATTTTTACTTAGAATATTTATAACTACTACAACTTACCTCAATCACAGTATACCAATCAGTAGCTTTACTTTCGAGCTACAGAGCATTGCGGGAAGAGGGTGCGAGGAATGTGGGCAGAGAGGTACGTCCCGACGAACGCCTTCATGGTTAGCATTAAGCGCAGGTAAAGGCTGGCGACCTTTTCAAACGTTTCGATATCTGCGTGCGATATCTGGCTGCCATATCCGAGCTTATGACTCGTGACGTATTCGCTTTGATTTCAATTTTGTTCTAAGATAAGCTAGTGTCTGTTATATTGTGCCTCAACTATGAGCCGTTTCGGAGTTTTGAAGTTCGGAATTTTCATAAATATGGCTAATTACACGAAAACCCCCGGCCAAGTATTTATTCAAAATATATTATTCGCAGTGAAGATCCATAAAAGATAGCATATTACGATGTATGGTCACTGGGCTCACCATGTTGATCAGCTGACCTTAGCATATCACATACGTCAGGAAACAAAGCGGGAGTAAAATCATGGGTCACATTACAGAATTCAAGCAACATATCCCAGTATTTCCCCTCCATGTACTGCTGACAAACTCGAACATTCTTAGGAATATACGTATAGTTAATACAATGCCTGGATGTGTTACGTCCCCAAGGGGATATAGATAATTAGCCATATTTATCTATACTAATATTATAAAGAGGTAAAGTTTGTGAGGTTGTAGGGAGTAATCTCTGGATCTACTGAGCCGATTTTGAAAATTCTTTTACCAATAGAAAGCCACGTTATTTGTGAGTGTCCTAGGCTATATATTAATCCCGAAAATAAAAAGACTTTTTCGTGGTAGTCGGATTTGTAAAGTAAGTCGGAGAAAAAACGGTCGAATGAAAACGTTTCTTACTAATGCTGCCCTAACGATGAGAGATATGATATGATTGAGTTCTAGAGAAAAGTTGTATAGCTTGACAATGCCTCCTAAAAAGTTACCGACAGCATATGTTTAACTTTTATATTTAGGTCACAAAAAGTAGTTTTTTATATTAAAAAAATAATTTAAATCGTTAGGTCATGTTTATTGGTCATATTATCAACAATTATAAATTCTTATCAAAACAAGTAAATTCATCGTCTCAAGTATTTCAAACAAAAGACTTTTCTCTTTTACTGCGTATAATTTCCCTTTTACTGCATAAATGGTTAAAGAGATAATACGACATAGGTATGGAACCACGACCGTATCTCAGGTTGGAACTACTGAAAGACATTATATTCTGGTACCAAATAATAACGTTACATCTAATATAGTATACAGAGAAGTTTTGAATAATTAAAATAAACATCATTTATTCAATCATAATCATTTCATTCATTTGAAACACGGTAATATAGTCAAATTGGCATGCAAATACATACATATGCAGTAAAAATATAACCCTTCTTTTGGCAGTCAGGAAATAAATCATAGCACGCAGTACTAATCGAACCACACTCATAATTTCATCACAAGTAAAAAGTTTTACCGCACAACGTTTACGTTCGCCGTTTTTTCCGACTTACTTTGGAAATTCGACTACCACGAAAAGGTCTTTTAATTTTTCGGATTAATGTATAGCCTATGACACTCACAAATAACGTGGCTTTCTATTGGTAAAAGAATTTTCAAAATCGGGTTAGTAGATCCAGAGATTACTTCCTACAACGTCACAAACTTTACCTCTTTATAATATTAGTATAGAAGAAGATGAGATGACGTCCTTGGCTAATTGCCGGGAAAGTCTTGAAGTAACACAACCGATTTTTTCTTTAGTGTATTGAATAAATTGGCAGTTTGTGTATTGAATAAGTTGAGTACGAGTGTGTAATACCTCGATACCTGTTTTTATTGTTTGCCATCAAGGCGAGCGAAGGAATTAAAATTGTTATCTATAAAAGTAGACCCAGTGACAAAAGGTTAGTCATTTTCTCACATAGATTTTAATGTCGACAAGTTAATTATTTTTCCACGCTCTTTACTACACTAGTGTCTATGGGTCTATTGAACTTGAAACATTGTTAATCGGCAAACAATAGAACGATCAAACGACGGAAAATTGTATTCGTCAGAAAAAAGCAATGATTTGCTAGCATTAAACGTAAATTAAGTTTGCTTTATTAACGTACAAAGATTCGAGCTAATCTTATCAATTTAAAGTTAAACTGTTTATCGTGCATCATATTGCCAAATTGGGCTCGATTGCGTTCCTTCGTGAACTAAAATCGGAAATTAGTCCGTGTGAACGAGACAGGGCAATACGCTAGAGCGGAGTGTGAGATGACCGGTTGTCACCTTTTCGCATTAAAACTGCCCGCCAAGGTCAAATCTTACACCGCACTAAAAATGCTCGAATTTATTCGGACAAGTATAAATTCGACAGGTAGTATTTATCGACGATCATTCGTTTCATATTCCGCTCGAACGTATTGCTCTGTCTCGTTCGCTTGGACTAATTTTAGTTTTAGTTCACAAAGAAACGCAATCGGGCCCGTTTACTTTAGAAAACTTCAACGTCCAAAGTAAAAACTATATTTTGTTTCACGAAGACTTGATACATTGGTGTGTATTTCACATTTAAAACTATACATCGATACCGATTTTTATTTCGACACGGAACCCTGGTGGTATAGTACTCAGGTCGCCTGATCTTATATTGTTAGGTTCCGGGTTCGATTCCCGGCTGGATCGCCATTTTACGTTGGCATAAAATTAACGGAATTGCATTTTCAATTCTGTCGATCGAATTCAATAACAAGACACACACCACAAGTGTTACACGCACATACATATAAACACTTCATAGTAGGCATAATAAACCCGCCAATTGTGAAATTTCACAACAAAGAATAGAAAGAAACAAACCAACATCATCAAAGAAGTCGCCGAACGTCGCCTTGCCATAGTAACAGTAAAACAAAACAAGTCCCAAAAAGTCAATTTTTCGTAAAATATGCAAAAATATGTAAAAATACGAGTTATACGCAGTGCAAGCAACAATACGATTCTAGGAAATAAAAATAAAAACTTCTAAGTTTAAATAAGAGAGGATTGACTTTGACTTTAAATTGTCACAATCAATACCAAGATAAGACAATTACTACCTGAGATGCATATGAACTTAAAAGATATTATATAATATGGAGAGGAAAAATGTAACCTCCGAAAAGTTCATATAATTATTAAAAATAATTAATATCAGTTTTTTTAATCTCAAGAAGGCTTTAAGGTTACAGAGGGACATTTATCCCTAACAGGAGAGATTAAATAACATGTACTTAACTCAAAACCCAAATACAACAGTGAGACTTCTGCAGATTTGCAAAGATTTTGTCAAAAAAAAACCTCAAGGTGAAATCGAGATATCTAAAATAAGGGATATCTCAAGAAAACAAAACGAGCGAGCCTATACTCGACTATTTTAGTACTTTCCATCAGGGAGTTTCAGTGGCAATCTTCCGGCTCCGTCTTCAGACCCTCGTCATCTTGTGTTATGGAAAGTACACATGATAACAAAACATACTAGCCCAAATTTGACTGTCCAGGAGCGCCAGAAGGTTGATTACAGTCTGGCGCTCCTGGACGGTCTGCGCACCGTGCGGCGTAAGCCAATCGACTGTGTACTCTGATTAACAGTCGGGGGAGTCTGGAAGCAGTACTGTTTCCTATAGAGCGGGGGTGGTTGCGGACTGCTCTTGAAACGACCATCGGCTACCCGATCCTGGGTGAACAGCCGGGCAAAGGACGCCGTGGTCCGCGATAGATTCGGTATACACCGTTTCACCACTTCGTAAGGGAGACGACCGTGCAAGCGACCTCGAACTCCTAACCAATCGAGAGACCGGAGTAATCTGATCGCAATTGGAAGTAAGGGCGTGAGTGTAAGCGCGCTGGGACACACCTAGTTATCTCGCGGTTAAGGCGTTGGCCTCTAACGGGCATGTGACGGAGCTTGACGGTGGACTGTTTTGTCCAAGTCTTCTGCGTTCACTTCGCGGGAGATAGAACGAATAATCGTTAAAACTTTCTGAGGTGACGGGTTTGCCCATTGTAGTTGACAACTCTATTTGTAGCTAGTATTTTTTTTTCAAATACGAGTCAAATGCACTGCAATACCAATACAAGTCAACGGCTTTTGCATGACGATGTGTGCGCGGCAGTAATTTAGTTGTCGTTCATAATAGTAATTTCAAAGCATTCCATCCGTATTAAATCAAAACAGAAAAATACTATAATCTACCGTACTTACCTGCACAACAAAATAAGCACAACACTGCCGGCATTACACTGTTCCATGCATACATAACCTTCAGGTGCGTGAAATTCTAGTGGAATAGTAGACTTACGACTGATGCATGCAGAATTGCACCACCAGTAGAACGACCTTTTGCTGCTTGAAATTAAGCATTTTTTTAAAAAAGTCAGCACCAAGCGAGGTTGAGTCCATTACATTCAGGTGTCTTTCTATTCATTACATTCTTGAGTCCATTACATTCAGTTGTCTGAAAATCTTTCTCGTCGACAATGTTTAATACAGGGTCGATGTTTTTTTGCACGACTGCCCAACAAAAAGGAGTGTAATGTGTTCAGGGTTCATGTATGTATGTTTCCGTTTCTTTATTCCACCATAGCTTCTAAACGCTTGAACCGATTTAGAAGTGTGTGGATTTTGTTAGAATCGTTATGTCGTCCCGGGTGTCATGGGGTACCTGAACTGTCCAAATATAACTGTCCTTGCTTTGCAGCCTTTGAGGCCAGCCACTGCGAGCATTCTCATTGCTTGTCCTGGCACTAACTGGTCTTCCAATTGCATTAAACAAAGCAGCAGCGAATTCGAAATAAGTTTTCTTCTGAGTTTTCAAAGACCCTCGAATTTATATCCGGTCCTCACGGTCTGAGGTAATCTTTTTCCGTCTATTTTTTGTCTTATTATCGTGAGATTTGGTTTCATTTAATGGAGACATTTTAATGGAGACAGAGACATCATCCCGAGTGCCAAGGTTCCCTATGGCACTCGGGATGACAACGATTTTAACAATACCACAAACTTCTAAATCAGTTCAAGCGTTTAGGAGTTATGGTAGAATAAAGAAACGGAAAACATACATTGATGAACCCTGAACACATTGCACTCTTTTTTTGTCGGGCAGTCGTGTAATAACACTGGCGGTTTGGCTTGTGGCTTGTGGCTACTACGCAATAGACCAACCTATTTGTATACTTTGGTATACAATTAAGTTTTTCAACAACAACCTTTAAAGAAAAGTGCCCACATAGGATTTAAACCATTCTGTGGCATGACTAGAAGCTACAACGTGGAACAAATCAGATCCTGAGACAGAAGCTGGTACAACACAGCTAGTAATATTATAAATTTAAAGATATCTCCCTTTAATACTTATGGGATGACGTCACAAATCAGGTACATGAAAAAGCTAAACCGACGCTTTGATCAAACCATTGAAAATTTATCGCTTTTACTTATTTCAGATGTATGGTTTCTATTTTTAATTGCACTTACATTTCGTTTGACTGTTCAGCACCAGATTATGATACCACAGAAACAACTTGGTAACAATCCAGGCCAGACCCCGAACAACCTCGAACATCCACGTCGGGAACAAAAGAACCGGCACTTCCACATGGTGATGGGAATGTTCCACATTCAGCGACATTGACGCCGTGACTCCCCCATCAGTGGACACTCTTCCATAAGCACTATATCAGGCGACACTCAATCGGCACTCAAACGGCACTACGAGGCACTAAAAGTAGTCCATTCGTACGCGACGGTTGGACCTCCCGACGGCTACTGATTACTGAAGCAAAAATGCATTGCAATCGACCGGTGAACGAACCGCTTCAGGCGTTTAGCGGTATTTTTATAACGAATCACGTACAGCGTGAAGCAAGAGGCGATATTGTGTCCGCTTTTACCGGTAAAAAACCTCGAATTTCTCGCGTGTTTTCTTGCGGATTGATGGACGGCAATCAGGTCGCGGCGATGAAGTAATTCTTACACGGACAGATCGACGCCAATGAGTCTATGGCACGAACAACAAACAACATCAGGAACAAACCTGTACAATAAGGGAACGGAAGTATCACGGATCGGAGGGAGGGAACGGAAAATCAACCGGTAGACGTGCATAATCATGATCATAATCATAAGTTTTTTATTCAAAATAGTACGAAATCGTAACTTTTTGACGTCAATAATGCATACAAACATAAAATGATAAAAAATTAAGATGTTGTGACATTATAACAAATTATTGTGACATATAACGTGATATTAATCATCGAGGTAACCATTTTATTTCCAAGGCTCTTGGTCATCTAGATAAACATTTATTTTATAGTAGCCCTTTGAGTACAGCTTCTTCTTAATAAATGACTTAAATTGTATCACAGATAAATTTTGCATGTTTACTGGGACTTTATTATAGAAGCGTATACATTGCCCTTTGAATGATTTTGTGGTTTTGGAGAGTCGACTGTTATGGTCAGCAAGTTTATTTTTATTTCTAGTATTGACACCATGCCTTGACAGCACTTTAGGACTTAAGCCTCCCCCCATAGAATGCCATGATGAACGGTCTTAAGCAGCCTCCATCCACCTACCTCCTACGACTATGGCAATATCATCGGTCATCGTGTGGTAAGTAGGTAAAAGTTAAAAAAAGGTACTTATAGAAATCAACACGAAAAGCCTTTATAAATCGATATGCAAATTACCATAATCATTACAAATCTCCACAAAATTTGATTTTAATTTAATTTCACAGTCGAAGCAATCGTATTGCAATCGATAGGTCTATCGAACTGGTAATAATACCCAATCGATGAACAATAAAACTCGATTCTGAATGAGGAGCAGTGTCTTTACAAATTAACAAAAAAGTAGAACATCTTTACTTTAGTATATACTTTTTTGAAAACGTCCTTTCGGGTAAGCGTATAAATGCAGCGTTTCTGTGCGATGAAGGTGCGTAAAACAAAATCGTTGAAAATGTTAACACTAACTTCAGTTATTTAAGTAAAAGCCATAGGTTTGTTTGTTTCTACTCTTTATTGTGAATTTCCACGATGGGCGGCTTTATTATCATGCGACAATCTTTTACAACCAACCCTACTATGATGTGTTAATATGTATGTGTGCGTGTAACGTGTGTGTGTGTGTGTCTTGTTATTGTTATTGTTATTGTTATAGGGAGTTAATGGGCCCTTGCTGAGTTGGCCACGAAGACCCATTCTGTTCAGGGTTGGTCACACTCACGGGTCAACACCTATCCGACGGCCTCCACGCATGAAGTGCGAGCCTGGGTAGGACTCTGGCCTTATGGTCAGTTTCCCCTAGGAATCAACCTTCTGGCGCTCCTGGACGGTCTGCGCACCGTGCCGCGTAGGCCAATCGACTGTGCACTCTGACTAACAGTTAAGAGTTTCAAGGCGATAGGTGAGGGCAGCAATCCCCGCCCACCGCCCGGGCAGTAACGACGAGGGTCGTCTTGTCTGCCCGAGATGTCGTGCTACGACAACCCTGCGCGTACCAGAAGGGTAAAACGCGCAGGGGGTGAAATAGGGTAAACCACCCCCCCCCCTCTGTACCGCCCCAAGAACCCATTTATTCATAAGAAAAGTTATTGACAAAAAGAAAAAAATACAAAAATATTACAAAATTAAAAATTTCACAAAAGAAAAAGAAAATATCAACAGATAGCGTGAATTTAGGAGCCGGTAAGCGTGGTAGAGGACGCCCTAGAACGATGATGGTGAAGGCGCACGGTCCGTGGGCAGGTCTCGGAGCAGCCACGGGGGGGGAGGAATCCCTGGATCCTGCAAAGGACGAAACGCCCCTCGGGGCGGTAAAGAGACGGACACAAAGACGGGCTTTTCGGGCTGGAAGTAGCCGCCGAATCACGCCACCAAGGAAGAGGGTACCCCCAAGGAAGAGGCACTCTGACTAACAGTCGGGGGAGTCTGGAAGCAGTACTGTTTCCTATTGAGCGGGGGTGGTTGCGGACCTTACGGCGACTGCTCTTAAAACGACCATCGGCTATCCGATCCTGGGTGAACAGCCGGGCAAAGGACGCTGTGGTGCGCGATAGATTCGGCAAACACCGTTTCACCGCTTCGTAAGGCAGAGGACCGCGCAAGCGACCTCGAACTCGTAACCAATCAAGAGACTGGAGTAATCTGGTCACAATTGGAAGTAAGGGCGTGAGTGTAAGCCCGCCGGGTAACACTCCTGGCTATCTCGCGGTTAAGGCGTTGGCCTCTTACGGGCTTGTGGCGTAGCTTGTTTTGTCCTCAAATCTTCTGCGCTCACTCCAGGGAGATAGAACGACTTATCGTTAAAACTTCCTGAGATGACGGGCTCGCCCGCTGTAGTCGACAACCCTAGTTGTCTTGTTATTGCATTCGATCGACAGAATTGAATTGCAATTCCATTAATTTTACCTTTCGGAAAATGGTGATCCAGCCGGGAATCGAAACCAGAAACTTAAAATGCGAGATCCAGGCGACCTAAACACTATCTCCCCGACTTATAACTTGGTACCTATTCATCGTCAGGCAGCTTTAACTGGATACGCCAGGTATATTATTCATTCCATTTCCTCTCGTTATATACCTTACCTGGTTTATAATTTCTATACCTTCCCATTTTGGTACCTAATTCTTATATACAACTGGGTGGCTTACGAAAAAATCGCGGTTAGCTACCAGTATGAAATTGACCCTGACTATGCCACTGGTACTAGAGTAGAGTACTATAAATAAATTTTTATATTTTTCACAGTAAGATGGCTCAAAATATCTAAAATCTAATTTCTGATAAAACTTTGTAAATCTTCGTAAACACAAAGCTTTTTTTGTCAAAGTAAGGAATGCAATATCCGAGTAACATCAACCCAGAATATACAGTAATAGTAATAGTAATTAAACGCGTTATTTGCTTTAACAAAAAGGCGAGCTTATTGCCTAAAAGCAATATCTTACAGATAACCTTAGTACAGCGTGAAGCAATATTTTTCAGCTAACCTTAATACAGCGTGAATATATACAGAAATCGAACATAAATACAGACTTTAGTTTGTATTGATTTTCGTATTAAATAAAAGAAAATATTAAAAAACTAGCTCGGTATCTAACTCAGCAAGGTTTTGAAGATTTAAATCAGATATTTAATTATCGCAATATTAAGCCGTAACTAAATGGTACTGGGTCCTTACCTATGTAATTGCTGTTTTTTTCATACTGGCCACTTTGAACTTGGATAACTTGGGTTTGAGTTGGAATTCCTAATTCAAATAAATTTAAATTCAATGCCATGTTATTCTTTTTTAAGAATCAGCTGTTTATTTGTCTTTCCGTCGCTTGTTTCTGCTCAAAAATTTTCGTTTGTGTAACCATGGTAAAGTTTAAAATTTGTATTAATTTCAAATACGAGATTTTGTGCCGGTGTCTATTACAGCTCCTTGCAGTCTGGCTATAGTTACCGTAAATGAAATGCAAATAATGACTGAGAAGCTCGTGATTGAATAAACGAGCCTGGTTAATCGCTCATCGCCACTGCTTCTACATGACTACGTATCACCACATATTTCGCTGCAAACAGTCGCTAAGTTGCAGGATTTGGAGACTCTTGGTCACCCACCGTACTTGCCAGACCTTGCTGCAATAGAGTTTCTTTTTTTTCAGAATTTAGATAACTTTTTACAAGGGTAAAAAAATAACTTTAAAGAGTTGGTGAAAAACACCTTCATAGCATTCATTGGTTTCTATCCACGAGAGTTTTACAGCAGAGGAATTAAACAACTCCCATTAAAATGACATAATGTCTATTAATTAAATATATATTTTTCATACAAAGTTTTTTACCTTAAATTTCCTTTATAGAACAGCACATTCATTGGTAAGGACCCAATATTAACTCTAAAAACTGTAAAAACGTTGGCTCCCATTGGTAGTCGCCTTAAGTTCCTGCGGTCTGTTCGAGCAGTGCGGCAACCCTCAACGCAACACGGGAGAAGTAGCTAGAAGAACACTCTTCAAGGTTAATCCTTTTTCTTCCTGTTCTTTTCTCTGTATCTGGTTGCGTCTTTCCCGTTTAGCTCAAGTACAGTCCGCTGTTCCGACATTCGGGACACAACAAACTTATTCATACTTCTTAGTTCCATATATTTTAAAAGTTTATGAAATAAATTATGTAGTTGTCTGCTAACGTCTGCTTTCAATAACGCCGTAAGTGCTAACGTCTGCTTTCAATAACCCCCTTAAACAGGCCATGGCTAAACTATAATAACCACAACGATTTTTACAGCATTAGAAATACGGGCTATGATAACTATAAAATGTCAATGTCAAAGACAATGACATCGTCAAACTTTGTTTATAATTACAGGTTCCACTCTGAATGTAATATAGAACGGGAACTCGCGGCGATTTTCGACGGCGCTTCTGAGTATGGCGACGATGAGGATGGTGATTACGGGGACGGTAAGGAGGACAATAAACCAGTTGGCATCAAACTCACGTCTGGATCAAATAACAACTTATTTTGGTATTAAATATACTATCATTTATTATGAAAATAAATATAAAAACAAGCAAAGATTTCAAGCAATATTTGACTTATTTTTACTTTCCCGGCCTAATGGAAATATTTTTTCCGAGTTAAAGTGACGGGTGACACTGCCAATGAACGATGCCAATGAACAACGGTGACATTGCCAATGAACAATAAACGAATGAACGATGTAATCATTTTCTGGTATTGGCTCAATGTTAAAAATATGTTTGTGCATAGTACATAAATTCTGAAATTGTATACTAACAACATATTTGCATTAATATTATAAATTATAATAAAAAACGATTAAGGGCATTTATAATCAGGTATCTGCAAACCAACTACTAAATGGGCAATGGTTTTGTAATGGCCACGTCATGATATGAATAAAATAAAGAAATAAAAACCTTTTTACAAAAATTTTTGAAAAATTTAAATAAATTTCACGATATTTCCATGTGCCCCATTCGAGGTTTATAAAATCAATGTTCTATAACTTTCTCAGAATAGCTTATTATCAGGTAATTGAGGCCACATTTAGCCCTAGTTCGAGCGAACCGCTGTTATATTATACAAATTATATACACATTCATTAACCAGTGAGCGCTTTCTGTCCTACATAATAAACTGGAGCAGACCGTCATTTTGTTGTGACGTTTGCTGCTCTTATCTAATGCGGTCGAAATAAAAACATCCCTAAAAATGTTAAACATTTTTAAATATTAATCGATAAGTGTGAATTGGGGCTGCGTACACCATGTGCTAAGCTACGGTCTGGAGATCACGTCGCCCGACCACAGTCATACTAGAATAGACCACGCGACCAACCTGAGAAATCGATAGAGGAATAGAAAGAGAATGCTGCATATGTGCCCCCTTATCCTTGTTTAGGGACATGATTCGTAATTAAAGAATTCCGAATTATTCTACTCAATTAAAGAATGATAAATGCGCATGCCCGACTAGACAAATGGAGCTCAGTAAAATTACTACTTTTATGTATATATATATATATATATATATATATATAGATGTAAAACATATGTATATGTATAGATTATATGTATAAATGCATATATGTATATATGTGTATGTATATGTGTAGATGTATATGTAGATATGTGTATGTGTATATACGATTATTTAATATTATTATGTATATTATGTTACTAAAATATACTAAGTATATGTAATATTTGTGTAAATATAGAGCTACCACATAAATCAATGCTACATTATGTTACATTTACCAACTACAAAAAAAAACGGAAAAAAGAATACATAAAAGTCTACCTTAGTACGGGCATCACTCCAGCAAGGTAGAAGTGATTTAAATGTGTGTGAAATATAAATAAATAAATAAATAACTTCAGGTTGTTTGTATCTTTCATTGTTTGTAGTCGTAGTGACGAGTGTAGCTCGTGAATTTTATTTGACAACAATAGTAATAACGGCAGCCATTGCCAAACCAATTTTACAGCGTTATTGATTTAGTTTTAAATACATAAGCCATGAATAAATATGCTGTCGCAGACGACGTTTATTTATCAGACAACTGTATATGGAAAGGCGACCTACATACGACGACATACAAGGCAATACAACTCTTAAAGGTAATCGAATCACATGTCACGATGTTGCGTAAGAAATAATTGAGATATAAATAGACTTACAAATTATATTTATAATTACAGTTCATATTTTAACCTGAGATAAAAGTGAATGCGAATGCAAGGCGATTGAAATACAGCTAAAGACTTAATGCAAGGCAATTGAAATACAGCTTAAAGATGAAATATAATATATTCGTCAAACGTTACTATTAACTTGCTAAATAAAAGTTCCTATAAAAAAACAACTAAAAAATCTGTCATCAGACATACGAATTACAAGTATAACATTTTTACATTCCAAAAAAATGCATCAAGTTACGCGTAGTTCCTATGTAAACAGGGAAAGTCTTGTTTTTGATCAAAATGTTGAATTATGTATAGTTAGCGCCGGATTCCAGAATTCTAGTTTGTTTGTTTGTTTCTACTCTTTATTGTGAAATTTCACAATAGGCGGGTTTATTATCATGTGTCAATCTCTTACAATCAACCCTACTATGAAGAGTATTTATATCTGTGTATGTAACATGTGTAAGTGTGTCTTGTTATTGGGAGTTAATGGGCCCTTGCTGAGTTGGCCACGAAGACCCATTCTGTTCAGGGTTGGTCACACTCACGGGTCAACACCTATCCGACGGCCTCCACGCATGAAGTGCGAGCCTGGGTAGGACTCTGGCCGTATAGTTAGTTTCCCCTGGGAATCAACCTTCTGGCGCTCCTGGGCGATCTGCGCACCGTGCGGCATAAGCCAATCGATTGCGCACTCTGACTAACAGTCGGGGGAGTCTGGAAGCAGTACTGTTTCCTATAGAGCGGGGGTGGCTGCGGACCTTAGGGCGACTGCTCTTGAAACGACCATCGGCTACCCGATCCTGGGTGAACAGCCGGGCAAAGGATGCCGTGGTCCGCGATAGATTCGGTATACACCGTTTCACCGCTTCGTAAGGGTTATGACCGCGCAAGCGACCTCGAACTCGTAACCAATCGAGAGACTGTAGTAATCTGGTCACAATTGGAAGTAAGGGCGTGAGTGTAAGCCCGCTGGGTAACACTCCTGGCTATCTCGCGGTTAAGGCGTTGGCCTCTTACGGGCATGTGGCGGAGCTTGACGGTGGACTGTTTTGTCCAAGTCTTCTGCGTTTACTTCACAGAAGATAGAACGACTAATCGTTAAAACTTTCTGAGGTGACAGGTTCGCCCGTTGTAGTTGACAACTCTTTTTGTCCTCGATGTGAACTTATCCTTAAAGCAGAATAATATATATTAATAAGTACTATATTCACTTGAACATAATTCAATTACAATAAACGGTAAGACACGACTAGGAAAAACTTTCCTTTGTGGCAAAAACTTAAATTTTCAGGAAATAGAAACTATCATTGCATAGATAAAGCAAAATCTGTTACAGAAACAACCCTTTCAAAATACCACAACTTTTGTGGCGGAGCTAGACGTTGGACTGTTTTGTCCAAGTCTTCTGCGCTCACTCCAGGGAGATAGAACGACTAATCGTTAAAACTTCCTGAGGCGAGGGGCTCGCCCGCTGTAGTCGACAACCCTAGTTGTGTCTTGTTATTGCATTCGATCGACATAATCAAAATGCAATTCTGTTAATTTTATCCCAACGTAAAATAGTGACCCAGCGGGGAATCGAGCTTGGGACTTACCAATGTAAGACCAAGAGACCTAATAACCACTATGCCACTAAGTACCGGATCACCATGTTTTGAGATCCTGGTAATTTAAAAAGAGGTGGTACCGGACTCTCCAAAATTTCCTTGAGTAGGTCCTAATTGGAAATAAAAAAGGCATATATTTTCTTGTGGCTTTCAAACCGCGTATTTCTGCACTGATAAAATTATTACTGGTTGCAAAATAAGCCGCCGCGTCACAGCGTCAATTTTAGGTAGATAATGGGCCCGATTGCGTTTCTTTGTGAACTAAAACTAAAATTAGTCCAAGCGAACGAGACAGAGCAATACGTTCGAGCGGAATATGAAACGAATGATCGTCGATAAATACTACCTGTCGAATTTATACTTTTCCGAATAAATTCGAGCATATTTCGTGCGGTGTAAGATTGTATCTCGACGGGCAGTTTTAATGCGAAAAAGTGACAACCGGTCATCTCACACTCCGCTCTAGTGTATTGCCCTGTCTCGTTCACAGGGACTAATTTCCGATTTTAGTTCACGAAGAAACGCAATCGAGCCCATTATCTGACGAGCCACGATCTTATCCTTGCCCTGTCTACACGCAGGCGCTACATGCCAACAGTAATGAGTGAATATATTAAAAGGATATATAAAAAACACGACTGCCGTTACAAAAAGTTACCTACTATAACCATACTTATTTTTATTACTTTTTTTATGAAATATCGGTGGTTTAAATTTTTATCCATATAGATACATATATATATTTTCGGAATGTACTCAATCGGACTTTTTATCTGACACGAAATACGATATATTTATTGTAAACTTATTGACATTTGGAGATTTGGACATTTAGACAAATATTTACTTGATATTTATGTAGACAGTTAAGGTACCGGGGTGTGACACTCGGGTTGACATAACCTAACAACACCCCACACTTCTAAATCGGTTCAACCGTTTAAAAGTTATGGTGGAATAAAGAAACGGTAAACATACATAGATGAACCCTGTTCAGTGTTATGTGTTCACATAACACTCCTTTTTTTAGTGGGCAGTCATGAAATACATAATAATAATAATACATACATAATAATACATAAATAATAATAATAAACTCTTTATTTGCACTTACAGGCTAATATAAACAGGCGAGCTTTTTGCTAAATGGCAATGTCTTACAACTAACCTAATCACAGTGCAACTTGAGTTAACAAGTACAACGGGCGAACCCGTCACCTCAGGAAGTTTTAACGATATTTCATCGTTCTATCTCCCGTGAGGTGAGCGTAAAATACTTAAGACGAAAACAGTCCGCTGCCTAGTTACGCCACTCGCCCGTAAGAGACCAACGCCTTATCTCGAGATAACCAGGTTAATCACTCAGCAGGCCGACACTCGCGCTCTATACTTCCAGTTGCAACCAGATTAATCCGGTCTCCTGACTGGTTATAGGATCGAGGTCGCTTGTGCGGTCCTCTTCCTTACATAGAGGTGATTCATTGTCTACCGAATCTATCGCGGACCACGGCATCCTTTGTCCGTTCACCCGGTATCGAGTAGCCGATTGGTCGTTTCAAGAGCAGTTGCCGTAAGGTTAACAACCATGACACTCGGGATGACATATCGATTCTAACTACCATACACTTCCAAATCGGTTCGAGCGTTTAGAAGTTATAGTGTAATAAAGAAACGGAAAACATACATAGATGAACCCTGAACATATTACACTCCTTTTGTGTTGGGCAGTTGTGTAAAAACAAGACAATTTCACCCGTATTGCATATGACCAGTGATGCTCGCGCCCGGCTACTCTGACGTCATCGCCTCCCAACGATACCCGCAAACGGATATTTTATGTAGATGTCTTATTCGTATATCTCCGTTCATACGTTTCCTATTAACTTCAAATAAAGATCGTTATATTTAACCCGTCAAATGTGAGGCGTCCCTTAAGGGATGCCTTGGCAAAATGTATACAAAATGTATATAAATTTATATAAATATAAATATAAATGTAAATGTGCGCCGCTTTATAGTAATCCGCTCTATAGTAATGCTATAGCTCTATAGTAAACCCCGCTCTATGTAAATGTAAATGTAAATGTAAATATAAATTTATATACATTTTGCCGTAGGCAACCCGAGCTAATCGCCATTCATTTGAGGGGTTAAATCCACAAATTATAACATTGGTTGAAATAAACGGTTTTATTTAATAAATTTTATAAGCCCATTACAAAAATAGCACGAATATCATGTCTAATTTCACGTATACCTATTATATAATTTACTAATTATATCAGTTATATAATTGCTTTAATTGAACGTGTCAAAACAGTCCTAATTTAAAGCAAATTACACCATTTACGAACGTTTTATATTAACTAACGGCCAGTTTGAGGAGAAAACGTAGCTGAAAATAGCATCTGTCCATCACAGACCAGAGTGGCGGTTTTAATGTCTACTTTACGAAGAGCCATAAGAAATAGCTGCTAATTGGCCTCAGGCATACATTAAGCTTCTTTTTGACGAAAGTGAGCGAAAGCGTCTAAGTTGGATAAGCCTCAGAATATAGCTCGTAATATGATGAAACCACTGAGATTTTCATCTTAATTCCCTCACGCGTATCGGTAATGTAATAAACAGTTTTTGCAAGAATTGTTTAGTACTTGAAATGATGATAATTAAATAATAATAATATTGAACTCTTTATAGAACAAAATATGTTTTGTACAAAGGCTTATCACACAAGAAATAAGGAGCTACTCGATAAACTGGAAAGGATTCAGAACGCGTGTATTCGATGTCTTTATTCCCTGAAGAAGTTTGATCACATATCGATCTTGTGTAGGCAAATGGAGTGGCTCCCCATTAAATGACGCCGGGATTTTCACACGCTCACCCTACTATTTCTTATACTTCATTCAAACATGCCTACTTTTTTCTATAATCTCATTCCATTGCATTCCATTATACTCTCAGGAAAATATATTACTGGCTATACCTCCGCATTCATCAACTGTCATGTCCAAGTCATTTACAGTGCAGGCGGCCCGAATTCGTAACTCAGTGCCTTGCCACTGAGAGAAATTGAAAACCTGATCAGTTAAAAAAAATCTATTATGATGCGTTTATTTAACATATGTATACCTTTAGCACTACCAATTAGAGACGAGCGAGGATGTTACAGTACTGACAATCAACCCCAAACTCTATCATGTCATTTTGAGATTTCAGTGGATTTACACGTTTTGAGGTCCCATGAACCCAGAAGAAATGTTTTTTTTAATGTATTTTAGTATGTTGCCTACCGGGACACCAAGGCATACCCGGCAACGAAGAGGCCTGATAGACTGGCAAAACTGGGCACACTGGAATGCCCAGTGGAGCCAGGGATGTCGCCAGGCAAAAGCCATGATGGAGCAACCACTACAGAAGAAAACCAAGGCCCTACTTGACATGAGCAAGAAGAACCTTAGAACCACTATCGGTCTCACCGGACACACGACCCTTAGAGCTCATCTATTCAACCTTGGCTTGACCGAGAGCAAGGACTGCCGAATATGTGGCGAGGAACCTGAAGACAGCATACACAATGTTGGTCGCTGTCCAGGGCTGGCCGCCAAAAGACACAGTTTACTGGGACGAGCCTTTTTCGAACCCAGCGATCTGCCCAACTTGAAGGTCAGTGATCTACTTGGACTGGTAAGAAGTACCGGACTACTAGCTGACCACTTACCTAACCACATAGCGGGTAGTTACAAAAGACCTTACAGATCTCGGTGACAACAAGGGCTGGAAACAAGCCCCCCACTCTATCTACTACTACTAGTAGTAGTATGTTGCCGCGACTGGAAACTAAACTACTGTGCGGTTTCGATCAAGTTTGGCTATACCTATTTTTTTTTTAATTTTCCCTTAACCTTAAAATAGAGAGGGGTCGCCACACAATTTTTTCGAGTGTCAGCGCAAAACCAGGCCTGAATTCTAATCCGGTCCGATCCCGCCAAAACATGGCATACATTTCTAGTACGTTGCTTACATGATTTTTTTACAGACACATTTGAAATTTTAAGGAAAGACCCTAATTATGTGGGATTATCCTACTTTAACAAATTCCTGAAAAAATTAAAAAGATTGGGATATTATGTAAGATATAATAATATGAAAGACAAAACATATATTTTTTCTGAAGTCAAGATGCTACTAGTTGATAAAAAAAATTACGACAAAAATACATTTTAGTAAAATTTCTGGACTATGACAGAAAATATAGATGAATAATTGTTGCAACTATTTATGAATTTTTATTTACCTATCATGAGGAGAGCAAGATTACGATTAGTCAGTATGCTCTCCTCCCCCGTTTGGATTATGGAGATGTCGCATTTCTCGACCTCACAGAGAGTTGAGCATCCACCAAAGTTGAGCGTCTCCAAAATGTTTGCATTCGGTTTATCCATGGCCTCAGAAAATTTAACCACATCACGGAGTACAGAGAGAAGTTTCACTGGCTGTCGACCCGCGAGAAAAGAGACATGCGAGTTCTCTGTATGCTTTTCAAGATCTTGGATGGCGTCGCTCCCAATTATCTTACCGGCAGATTTATTGCACTATCGGCTCATTGACGCCCTCTGAGATCAAAAGCGAACCTGTTACTCTCTATCCCTAGTCACAGCAGTGACTTCTTTTCATTCTCATTCACAGTGCATGGAGGCCGTCTTTATAATACTTTGCCGAAAAATGTGATAACCGCGCTAGCAACTTTTAAAAACAGACTCGGAGAGCATTTGAAATCTTCCAGATAAATTACCTTTCCCCTCCCATTTCCTCCTTTTAAACTTTAGCGTCCTTATAGGTGTTAGATTATTTTGATGTGGCAAACTTGTGCCCACAAAGAGTAAAGTACATATTTCTTTCTATCCTCTTTTATTTTATTTGTCATACTCTTTATATAGGTTAAGTTATGTAGTCTACTCGCAAATGAATGTTCATACAATAGTATAGGTTAGCTCTAAAATATTGCATGCAGGCAATAAGCTCGCCTTTTCTTAAGAATAAAGCGTTTTATTATTATTATTATTATCAAATTGCAACCAATATTGACTATATTTGCACCTAATGTTGAGCATTACGTCTACTATATCACCTATTAATTGATAAGTATACTCAGCGTGTATTTTTTCATTTCTACAATTTTATTTTAATTATAATATATAGGATTATTATAAACCTTTTTAGTAACATATATTTGATGACAGTTTTCATACTAATTGCGATGAAATAATCAAATTTATTTAAATCTAACGATAGTTTTATAATAACATTGTGTGAAATACTTTCACTGAAGTCCAGGAAACTGTAGTAATTTAATGTATTCATTTGATGGTTCTGTTCCACGTCTTCTGGCGCCTTGAAATAAAGAACTCTTAAGGGTAGTAATAAAATCCTCTTAGTGATTTTACCGAAAGAAATGTTGATTCCGGATTTTTTTTAAATGTGCTTGGATACCTACTTATATTTCGGATTAGAAATTCTGAAAGTTGTGGTATTATGAAAGGGTCGTTTCTGTAACAGATTTTGCTTTATCTATGCAATGATAGTCTTTATTTCTTGAAAATTTAAGTTTTCGCCACACGGGAAAGTTATTCCTAGTCGTGTCTTACCGTTTATTGTAATTGAATTATGTTCAAGTGAATTTAGTACTTATTAATAAGATAAGGATAGATAAAGATCTGCTTTAAGGATAAGTTCACATCGAGGACAACAACCGAAATACCGTCTCTCATGATTAACGACATGACAATACTGTGAGTTATTCGAGTATAATATTTGGGTTGTCGCGCTGCGCTGCCTCTGTTTTTAGACAATGCCTGTAATGTGACATATCATAGCAGCGTCATTGTGTTCACATGTTATTATCTCACAGCCTTGGTCACCTTTGACAAATAAAACAATTCACCATAATATTTTAAATCACCGATTTTCAAAGTTTATTTATAATAAACCAAAAAATATTTATTATAAGAATAATTATATTACGATAATCAGCTATAAACGAGCAACAATACTTACATAAATATAAAAAAATATAAGAGGCATTAAGAGGCCGTGGCGGCCAAAAGCTATATGACGCATAATTTTGTGGCCTGGTTGTGAGAACAAGAAAAAGAATTTTAATACAATTATGCCGGATTTTAAAAACCCGATCCTTAAGCTATCATTTCGCCAAAAAGAAATTGGTAAATTATTTCCATATTAATCGTAAATTATTTTTATTCTGTTACTGTTTCCAAAAAAATAAAAACGAGCGAGATTTGTCTTCAGTTTTGGAAAAACCTAGAGATGATTCTCAATATTAAAAAATACTATTTACACCAGCGTATGGTCTATTTGCATAGTACCAAGATAGTTTTTGGAACTTCCATACAAAAAATATAAGAAAAAAAATGTTTGAAATTACGTAATTTCCAGAAATGTTATGGCCAAACATTATTTTTTTTCTATTTATTGAAGATACTTTTGAGTGATATAAAAAATAACACAGCGATCTTATTTTATTATTGTAATCTAATTTTTACTTTTTAAAAAACTATTAATTTGATAATTTATTATATTATAATTGAAAAGCCAAATCGACTATATTAGACGACGCGCGAAGCCGAAATCGTCATTCGTAATTGGCCACTGCCAATGGTGGGACGTATTCCCTTGTCGCCGCGGTGTACCTATACATCTTTATGTAGACCTACATCGAAAGCGCGCGGGTGCGTGGCATTGCAAAAATACCTAATTTATAGTCGCGTCAACTCGGAAGGGAGCCTCAAATAAAGTTGTATAATATTAAATATTTCAATTAGGCAGGTACATACGGTAAAGTATAATAAATAAATATAAAAATAATATATTATGTTGTATCTTTGGCCTTTATTATATATAGCATTGGATTGTTCAACTCCATAGGTAACGAACGGTTTCGTGCAGTTCGGGCCATAAAATGCACTGTGTTCCGGGTCAGTGAAACTCACTATTCAGCTCCTATTCAGTAGGCTCCTCGTGTGGAGGACTCTCGCGTCTCAGGCCTCGCGGCTGGTAGATCTGTTTCCCCTAAAAGAAAGCCTCTGGATGGCGCTACTGGACGGTTTGCGCTCCGTGCGGCGTCAGTCAATTGGTTGTGCACTCTGACTAATTGTTAAAGGAGTGTGGAGACTATAGAAATATACTGTCTCCTAAGCAGCGAGGGTGCATGTTGACCTGTCGACAGCCACTCTTGAAATGACCATTTGGCTACTTGACCCTGAATGGTCCGCAACAGATTCAAACTGAATCACCGCTGAACATACGGCAGGTAAAGATCGTGCAAGTAACTTCGGTCCCGTAAACAGTAGGGAGGATGGAGGTATCCTGATGGTTAATTTCGGACGGACATATCCTTCCAAAACTGGTAGTTAGGGAGCGAGGCTGCCCGCTGCGTACATTTCCCGGTGCCTCGCTGTAAGGCGTTGGCCTCTAACGGCATGTTGGCTTAGCTAGACGGTAGATGTGTATTGTCTCTAAGCCATCTACGCTCACCTCGCGGGAGAACGATCGCTATCATTAAAACTTCCTAATGTGACGGGTTCGCCCGTTGTAGTCGACAACCCAAGTTGTTCAACTCAATAGAAGAATTTGGCAACACTTTTGAAACTGCAAAATCCAGGTGGCGCCGATAACAGCATTGACGGCCAAACTAATAGCAATTTGAATTGAATTGAATTGAAAAATATTTATTTGCAGCTGTTGTTATAAAAAACATATACAAAAAAACAAGAACACACAGATTAAAAATTAAAACTGTAAATAGGCAAACACTATGAAATAAAGCTACAAACGCTGCAAATTAGGGGTTTCCTCAGGATATCCCTTATCCTGGTTTTCAGGACACACCTATTAATTATTGGTACATATATGATTTTAAAATAAAATAACCAAATCAAACAAATCTTAAAATAAAAAAATCAAATAATCATAATCAAATAAATACACAAATCGAAATAATCAAAATCAAAATATTTAACATCGAATGATATTAAAAGAAAATAACGTAATTACATAAATTTAAAAATCTACATATAATAAATCAAAAATAATAAAAATCTAAATATTTAACATCAAATAATCACGTTACAAATTAATAAATAAACGAAGACAATAGTAATAATCCAATTAGCAAATAGTTATTTTAACATAAAATCAAATTTATTAGCCCATCTATAATAACATTGAAAAACGAAGGATTTTTTATACAGGACTGACTGTTTATAAAAAATCAATAATTTAACCAATGATAACAATAATACCATTCAATTATTTGTGTTATCTATCGCATTTTTATATAGGCTGATTACTTCACAGAAAACATACGGAGAGATAGAATGCCATCTATTAGTTTATATGAGTCTTAAAAGTGCGTAATTATTACGTAATGAATCCTGTATACCAAATTAAAAATTTATATTCTTATGTAAATAATACTAAAATAATGATTGTTATGATTTAAAAAATCGTATTATATTATTATTGTATACCGTATTGCAACCTGCATATTAAATAAAAAAATTACATCTTTATGTAAATATTATTACAATAATAAGAGTTATGATTTCAAAATTCATTTGTTATTATTTTATACCATATAGGCTTTTTTAGAGCGCCATCTACAGTGTGCCGCCATACCACAGGTATACAGTGGCTATACTGTTATATTCACGAAAGTCGCCATATTGACATAACAATATATATATTTTTTTGAACTATGAGTGCCATCTACACGTTGCGTTTGGTAATAAAATCATGGTTGCCAAATTGTAGTAAAACGTTAATTAATCTAATACGCTATATAATCAATGATTTTACTAAGCCATATAAGATTGGTATTTCTTAAACGTGGTCGCAGCGAATAAAAGTTTTAAACCGCTATTCTAAACAATTGCAACTGTTACTATTATAATGCTTTTATTTTGATGACAAGATAAAACAGCACCGGGTTCCGCATTCAGAGGCACAGAGAGTGCAAAAAAGCATTTCGTACCGAGAAGCGATCTCAGGCGATGCGAGATGTTTTGGTTTTTTATTCGTTGTTTGCGTTGATTGCCGAGCAGAGCGCTGTTCCAGTGTGCAATTTGTGACGACTTCTTGAGTTAATTTTACGTAATTGCGTAGCTTGAAAATATGGTATTTTAACAAAATTCGATTAAATAGTATATAAATAACGGTTTGACTATAAGGCCGGTCATAAACGGACTGCTCGAGCAGTTAGCAACATATGTACACGGACCGCTTGAACAGTCGTTGTCAACTGCTCGATCGGTCACTGCCAACTGCTCGAGCAGTCGCGTTCAACCGCTCGAGCAGTTAACAAATCAGCTGCAATCACGATATGGTTTTTTAGAAAGAGGCAATACTGGTGCTGTTTTTGCTCAGGCGCAGACGACGGAGTAGAAAGCTAAAAAAAATGGGTTCATACAATTTTGGAATTGAGACAACATGGACAATGGGCCCGATTGCGTTTCTTTGTGTACTAAAACTAAAATTAGTCCAAGCGAACGTAACAAAGCAATACGTTAGAGCGGAATATGAAACGAACGATCGTCGATAAATACTACCTGCCGAACTTATACTCGTCCGAATAAATTCGAGCATAATTCGTGAGGTGTAAGATTTGACCTTGGCGGGCAGTTTTTAATGCGAAAAAGTGACAACCGGTCATCTCACACTCCGCTCTAGCGTATTGCCCTGTCTCCTTCACACGGACTAATTTCCGATTTTAGTTCACGAAGAAACGCAATCGAGCCCAATTTCATCATTTGTTTATGGAACTTTCTATCATATTTTTAGTTACAGCAACAAAAATACCTATTAAAATTTAGTCATAATAACATTTGAAGAGTTTAAAAAATAATCCAAATATAATAAAAATAATATTAAAAACAGTCAAAGAATAAAACAAAAAAACAGTAAAAATTATATGACTAAAAATTCGGTAAAATAATCTATAAAATATTTTGAGTTTGCTTCACATGAAATAATGTAGTGAGCAGTAGTATTATTACGTATAATCTTTAAAATTGTAAAGCTATAATAATAATAATACTTGATGTCATGTTAATATGTCTCCGATTTTTCAGATTAGAAAAAATATATATAAAAAAAAATACGTGTGGCACTCGGGGACTGCCGCGGTAAAGCTATTGCATAGCATTTTTAACAACTTATGCAATTATAATTATTTATTTATTTTATTTTTTCTGATATCAGATAACTGCGCTCTATCGGAAAACGTTGAAATTATTCCGAATCATTTGCGGCTGCGGTAGCAAATGATTCGGAATAATTTAAACGTCTTCCGATAGAGCGCCGCGTACGAATTTTTATTCGATAAAGCAAAAAAACCGGATTATTCGAAAAAAATCGTAGATAAAAAGATAGATAATTTAATTATCTTTAAAATGGTGCAGGTTTCATAATAATACGACAGATAGTATTTGCATAGTAGTCGTTTTTGTGTTCGGTTAGACCTAATTTCACAAATTGATTATACTGTGTAATATAAACAAAATCTAAAATATTCAAAGCTAAGAATATTAGGAAAATGATCTTGTTTAACATATATTTTTTTCGAATCGTAAGCAGTAGTCGTTTAGACGTAATTATCAGTTTAAAATAATTAATTTTCCTTAAGAAATTTCTTCATTCGGTCGCCGCGCTGCCCTAGGCCCGCGATAAAAGCTATGCAATAGCTTAAAACTTATATAAAAAAAACTTAAATAAAATAAATATTTAAAATAATGCATAGCATGATCTCCAGACCGTACCTTCACTTAAATTATAGAGCGTCAGCATCCGAAAATATCTACTTAATTGACCTTCACTGTAAGAATTACCAACTTCCTTAGCAAAAACAATAGACCGTGCAGGCACTTACGTAAAAATACAAAACGGAAGCCATCTCGTTATTTCGAGGGCAGTTATTCTAGGCGCAGACAATATCATTCTCATTAGCGGTGTTAGCGAGCGAATGTTTGTATTGAGTCTTGACATTCGCAATTTCAAATCGGGTTTACGACGACGACCAGTAAAAAATATTTTTCAGACGCTAAATAGTAAATATGTGCTTCAACGCAAGATAATTAACTCGAAATCAGGTGTTTTGACTTTCAGATATGGTTATCAACGAATTAAGCAATCTCAAGACGAATGATTAAACAGCTGATAACACACATAATTATGAACGAAATAAAAAATATATTACGCGTCAAAAAATGTTATGTTAATGAATTCGAGCAAAAGCAGCACTATTTTTAACACGCTTTTATTAGGTCGACCTGTATGTAACTATGTAATGGAATCTAAGGTAACTAATTTAACCATCTTCCAAGGATCGTAGCGTCATGAAAATTGGCAGCTGTATGTAGTTCTGATGACAATACAATAATATGGTACTGTCGAATTGATTTGATGATGGAGTCGGAAGATATGAACTGGAACTTCATGATGGAACATCGTATCATAGCTGTGTTTGGACTTGTTAGAAAAGTCTTGGAATGGAACTTTGACCACGATTAGGTTTCAAGGTCTGATGATGAAGCCGGAAGATAGGCACTGGCATTCCATGATGGAATATCGTATCATAGCCGTGTGTATGTGAATATCGTATCATAGCCCAAAAGCGTGTTTTTAGTGTTTTTTTTAAAACTATTAATTTATTATATTTCACGCACGCGAATTCATTTCACTTGTCCGTAAAGCGATATGTGAAAATAGAGGAAAAACGAAATGAATACTTGAGTAAATTCCGGTGCGTTTGGTAAGCTTTTTAAAAACAAAACACTGGTGAATCATGGAACAAACAGGTTTTATGAGAAATCGTGGCGAAGTTATAAGGATTATTGTTTCAAAGTTCGATTACGTTGTTACATTACTATATCGATTTCAGAGACTAAAGACGAAACAAAACCCTGTCAAATCTGCGGTGATAGACTGAGAAAAATATAACGTGTAATACAGGGTAATACGCCAATCTCAACATGGAATACTTATATAACTCGGACTGTGGTCCATACGTATGAATTAACATGACGCGTAACGGTGTTGGCGTGACGGTGGTTACCGTATCGTAATGTTAAAACATAATTTTATTTCATAACGTCCCGACCTCGAGATCTCGTTTCTAACATGACAGCTTGTAGTCGTATACATACGGTTATAGTCGGACATAAGAATCATGTTGAAACTACATTTACTGATATTTCCGTATTAACCGTAAGGAAAATGTTCATACATAAAATCGAGTAAAGGAGTTTCAACAAAATTCGTTGTAATTCAATAAAATTACGATTGAAGCATCGTTATACTGTATATAACCGTAATAACAAAACGGTAAGAAGAATCAATCCAATATTTTTGTCAGTGTAAATGTCACTAAACTAAGGGAAATCCATAATAAATTAGACATAATAAATAAACATAATAAATATACAAGACCTAAACATAGACATAATATTTTTTTATAGAAATATAAATAACCGTTTAAAAAAAAACAATATTATGATGAGAAAAATATCAAATTAGGTTAAAATATCCACCTAAATGATATGACTGACAAAAAATAGGCAATAAAGCAGTCCAATTAAAATTCAAAATCAGCGAATTACCTGCAATTAATAAAATAGATTAAATGTATCTAGAGTCTATAAAAACACACACAAACACATTCAAATAAAATTTCTAAAAATAGGTACTTATGTATATTCTTAACCAGTGATACATAATCAAACTTGAATTTTTAATTAGTAAAATACATTCAACTTAACATTAGATAACATAACCACTGAAAATATAATAGAAAAAACAATCAAAATCGTTAGGATCATAAAAAATGAAGTTTGAGTCACTAGTTTTGGGGACTGTCGCATTATGATAGCGTTCCTCAGATTTATAGGATCACCTGCTGCATACAAGTTGAAAATAAGATACAAATCAACTTGTATAAAATCGAAGACTATCGCGGTTGTTTGACATTATAAATAGGATAGAAAACGAATTTACCGCGTGAAATTTGTAGGACCCGACGTTTCGGTGACGTTGCAGCCGCCGTTGTCTAGGGTAGACTAGACAACGGCGGCTGCAACGTCACCGAAACGTCGGGTCCTACAAATTTCACGCGGTAAATTCGTTTTCTATCCTATTTATAATACAAATCAACTTGTATTAAACAACATATCGCGAATCCTGGACTTGACAGTGAGTAAAAAAATTATGGCAGTGAAGAGCAGAGCAATAGTATTCCTATTTTCGTTTTCAATTTTATTTTGAACACTACTACTGTTTTGCTATACAACTTTTATCCTGCTCATAGATAGTAGTAGTGCTTTTATAAGTGTGGTTACTCTGGTGTTCTTATTTATTTAGTTATCGTTTTGCGTAGGAAAAGGAAAAGCGTACGCTTCCCCGCACATTTTTCACCCGTCTTTGTATCGATCGCGCCGCGACTTGTTGAAATACTATTAGTGTCCGACGCTAGGTGTCGTCCGACGTTAGGGGACTTCCCCCTAATATTTTTTGAATCCCAGCAATGATGAACAAAGCTGTTTATTGGTTATTACCTAATAAACTGGCATGTGAGAATAACAAATGATATAACTTGCAGATACGACAAAGAAAACCTCAAAACTCCCGAAAAACTAAAATCTGACATCTCTACGAAAGTTGGTTTTAAAATCTGAAAAAATCAATAATGTAACACCCAAAAGAACCTTGAATTTCATAGTTTTATTGACTGGTATGACATAAGAAGCAGAGAAATTAGAAGTAACTATCAAAAGTGGCTCAATAGAACACTGTTTCTTTTTACAAAGAAGTGAGGGCATATAATGTCAAAGTTAATGAATATTTACAAGCCGCCATAGTTAGTTGTCATCATGATTATGACAAACTTACCTTACCTTGCCTTACTTCACTTACCTATTTACAGTGTCCCTAATAATATGTATATAATAGAAAATAGAAGCAAAAAAACAAAGCGCGACGTAAATGGTTCAGGTACAAACATAACAGAGTATTACTTTTATTGAACTGGAAGTATCATTCTCTACACTATGTAGGTACCCTATTTGGGTTAATGCGGTGTGTGAACGAGAGAACAACGAACTTTTCCACCCTCACGATTCCGATAAAGAGCACAAATTAGGGCACAAAGCCAATAACCCTGCATTGCTAATATAAATAAAAAGTACACGACCTAGAAAACTGCTAATAGAGCTGGTCGACCGCAATCATAAACCAATCGGCGGGGTATCGATTGTTTTCGAACCCGCCTAGCCAAGATTGTAATCGACATAATTAGCTGGAAATGCCGTTCTTATCGATAAACGCCCGGCGTAGCAGCGTCGATTAACCGTGGCACTATTCTGTCGAGAGCGCTGGAAATAATAGAAATAATCAAACAAAGACATGTTTTAATTACAGCGTTTGTTGAGAATGCTAATCGGTCACGTGCGACAATTCGCAAACGATATAAAATATATTAAAAAAAGATGATTGAAAAGGCTACATTTAAATAAGGCGGTGATGACGATAATTTACATTCTTAAGATTCTGATTTTCTTAGGATTTGTAAGATTCTTAAGATTATAAAAGAAAATAGAGAAACGAAAATGTCTCTTCCATCTCCCATTTCCCGTCCCTTTCTCCAAAAGAACTTCCTTGAACAGAATAAAATAAATAAAAGAAAAGTTAGTTAAAAGAAGGAAATGATATACCAGACAAAAGAGGTTTCTCATATCAAACAATTAAAAAAACACAAAGGGGGAAGTCCCCTGACGCCGTACGGCAACCTAGCGTCGGACACTAACGGCAGGACCACACGATGCGGTGCAGCTGCGGCGCGGCGCCTGAGCGGGTGCCGCTGCGGCGTCCTACATTCAAATATCGAGGGTATGCCACACGGAGCGTTCCGGCGTCGCACCGAACTCATAGGCGAAATCGTTGCGGTGCGGCGCCGCACCGCAAAGATTTCGCCGTATGGGCGTACACACGCACAGTGCACGGGGCGGCGCCGCAACGTTACTACGACGCCGCAGTGGGCGAATAGTGTTGTAGTTAATTGTGCGTAGATCTAGTGAAATGAGGTAGTCAATGCCAATATCTTCTTCGTTGGCACTCATTTTAAACACTTCGATTAAAAATTAACAAAAATACGTGAAAACAAATGAAACAGGCAAGCATGTACCCTCATTCGACTGCACTTAACAACTGAGCGATGCCGCTCCGGCGCATATCCCCGGTTTTCGTGCGGTGCGACGCCGGAACGCACCGTCTGACATACAATGGATATTTGTATGTAGGACGTCGCAGCTGCACTACTTAATTTATAATAAAAAGAAAGAACCAATCACAGTGGTTAACAAGTAAATATATTAAAAAGAATAAAAATACGAAAGCCGTTACAGAAAGTAAACTATTGTATTTATAATTACGGTTTTTTATGAAATATTTGTGGTTTATGTATTTATCCAAATGGATACATGTATATTTCCGGAATGTACTCAACCAGACCTTTCATTTTACACTAAAAACGATTGTTAACTTATTGACATTTGGACATATAGACACAACTACTTACTTGATATTTCGTCAGCTAAGGTATCCTATGACACACGGGATGACATAACGATTCTATCAATACCCAGGGGCTGACCGTACGTTTGTGGGGCCCTGGGCTAACCATTACTTGGGGGCCTGCCTAATTAATCAACTAATTGCCATTTTGTCAAAAAACTTTTTATGATACTGATGTCTAGGTCACTAGGTACACGATATAGGAAAGAAAGAGGACAATACAATATTTTATTTGTTGAATATCACACACACAACCACAACTGTAAGACATTTAACTTTTCACTATAATAGACAAATCGAGTAGCGTAAGAAAACGTTGCTACTAAACAACATTAATACTAATGCTATTGTTACTAAACAACATTAAACTAAACAACAATAAAGTAAACAACATTAATACTAATTGTAATAATATCTTAATTAGTAGCTTAAAGGAAAGTATTGATATTAATTGTAAAGCTAGTTAATATAAGTAAAATTTAAACAAACATTCATTACTAGTCACCTATTGACAAGGCAGTTGGAACTCGGTTCACAATATTGTCCATTGTTTTCAATGGAGGCTGGGGCCCTTTATATCCACAGGGCCATGGGCTGCAGCCCAAAAAGCCCTTATATAGATCCGCCCCTGTCAATACCACACTTTTAAATCGGTTCAAGCGTTTAGAAGTTAATGGTGGAATAAAGAAACGAAAAACATACATACATATGAGCCCTGAACAAATTACACTCTTTTTTTGTTGGGCAGTCGTATAAAAATCGAGCAGATCAATGGACGCAAAAACAGTTACTGAAAGCAACCACCGTGGATGGATTGACATGACATCAATTTCTCATACGTCTGTAAATAAACAAGCATTATACGTTTTGATAGCATACTAAATGTTGAATAACGCACTAAACTAAATAGGTACAAGTGCTTAAATATATTAGATACATAAGAAACTATGTTGCGTTGAGATCGTCTGCATAATATATCGATGCGTCAACTAAATGGCTTCTGTTACGAAGTCTTATAACGCTGTTCGATCAAGTTGAAATCTTATTGCGAAATTACGTGACACGACGTAGACACCGCTCGATCATTTATGTGTAAAGGTTGAGCGCCTTATAAGTTCAAGCTTGATACCTTGTGGAATGCTGGTGTAACGGGAGTAAGGGCAAGAATGTATAGAGAGGTAACGCGCGGAGAATAAGATGCCAAGCTAAGTTGAATTTCTGACCATATAATTCCTTATTTAAGTATAACTTAGTCATTCTTTGTTGTTTTTCTTTTTTTTGTATATTGTCTTTTGTTTAAAATACGTTTACTGTTATTTCTTACTTTTCCTAATGGCATACCGGCGAGAGACCTAAATAAGTTACGTTGGTTCTCATTTGCTTGTATTCAAATTTTTCTTTATGTTACCTTTCTTCGTCTTCTTTTTTTAACATGACTGCCCAACAAAAAAGGAGTCTAATGTGTTCAGGGTTCGTCTATGTATGTTTTTCGTTTATTTATTCCACCATCACTTCTTAAAGCTTAAACCGATGTAGAACTGTGTGATATTGTTAGAATCGTTGTAATCCCGAGTGTAATAGAGTAGCTTAACTGTACAAATATCAAATAAGTAGTTGTCTAAATGCCCAAATGTCAATATAAATATATCGTGTTTAGTGTCAAATGAAAGGTCTGATTTAGTGCATTCCAGAAATATGCATCTATTTATATGGATAAATACATAAATCACAAATATTTCATAAAAATCGTAATAAAAATATTTATAAATAAATAGTTCACTTTCAGTAACGGCAGTCGCGTTTTTTATTCTTTTTAATATATGTATTTACTTGCTGTATATTGTCTTTTGGGATAATACTTTTACTAATATTTCATTTTCTTTTCCTAATGGCATACCGGCGACACCTAAATAAGTCACGTTTTTTGTCATTTCGTTCATCCAAATTTCTCGTTCTTGATTTTATTCAGATTCTTATTCATGTTATTTTATTATAAAAATTATATTTTGTTTGAATTTCAAGTAATTTTATTTAATTTCCATTAATATTTCTATAGAATGCTATAGTTTTAAATTAATTTGTTATTAGTATAGGTACTTATTTGAGTGGTTCTCGGATTTGTAATTATATTATTGCAGTCTTGAATATTTTAAATTGGTTTCATTACATTTATCAATTTATTATTTATTACACTGAGCCTACCTTAGTCGGACGTCTCGTGCGATCCAGTTAGGTTAGGTTTATTATATTGTATTTGTAACTATGAAATTTGAGACAAAAAACGATTTCATTATTTTTGGTTTATCATCTTCTATGAGGATATTCTCTGTTATGACAATGATATTTTTAGATGACATACACAATGGCAAACGTTTTTTGAAAATTGTTTCTCGAACTGGCATAGACTAGTGTTGCAACGAGTAATCAACGACTTGTTGGCTATAATTAATACATTTTTATAACACTCTTTTATATATAAATCTTTTCCACGTTCTTTGCTACAGACTCCTAGAGTGCGTTCTCATTTTTTGGACCATCAGAATTAGCAGAAAGTCGTATACCTTACATTTTTGTTCTTTGTAGTGTCCTTAAAACCCTCCTCTAATGCTCAATCCTCAACACTTGTCCTTCGAACTGGATGATTGACACAGAATGCTACATTGAAAACACTGATGTATACCTATCTTTTATACATTTCTACGTTGGTTGTTACATTCATGAAAAAGAGAGCGCTTCGATACAGATGAAAAAGGTACTTTATCAAAATCACCAAGATGTAACATTCTTTCTGTCAGTTTTCCACGTCGTCCGGCCTCTTTCAATTTATCTTTCCTTCCATGACCATTGACCGAGATCAGAAAACGGTATTTGTCGCGACGCCATTGCATGACCTGGATATTACACCTATCTTATCTTTAGTGTATTGACCACTTAGATCTCCTTTGCATTCCTGCTCAATCTCGGTTTTAATTCGTTTCTGTTTTTGCAGGTAGTAAACAGCAGTTTTCCAGTATCATCTTTTTTATTTCTTGATTTTTCATTTCCAAGCTCTTCCACAGATCTTATTTTTAGTAATTATTTAAACTTTTTTATTTGTGATTTTGAATATTTATTTGCTATAATATTTTGTTTATTTATTATAACTATGTATTAAATACAGTCTGGCCAGAAAGAGTAGACCCTACGCTTTGGAAAAAATATTTATATTGCAACACAGTATGTGAGAATTGTAAGACTAAATAATCTAGGGACATGTCTCAGTAGCGTTTCCCAAGAGGTGTAATGTTCTCTAGACTAGTGTTTCTGCTCCTTTAATGATTCTATCACGTAGCATAGACGTTTGAATGATTGTGAGCTTGAAATAAAAAGAAAAAACGTAAGTTGTGCCTCCGTTAAATAATCATTAATTTTGACTACGATTGAAACAGTTAGATATACAGTTAGATACCAACAATTTGTGGTTACAATATACGAAATGTTAAACATAACCTCAAAATGTACATAGAAGTACATTTTGAGACACTGAAAACATCGTATCTAGTTGCGCTTTGAATAGTTTTGTTTATTTTTAATGCAAACGAATATGAATCACGAGAATTAATGACAAAATGTAAGCAATTTCATGAACTGAACCAAGACAAAAAAATCCTGTCATAAGAGTCAGTGTGATACATCTAAATATTTTCTCCACACGTCGAATTGATTTCTACTCTTAACGATTCACCAGACAGTAAAATTGTTCTAAGCCGTATACACGTATAGCCGTATACCCGTAAGCGTATACACGTATTAATAGGTTAGCTCTAAAATATGCAGGCAATAAGCTCGCCTCTTCTTAAGAATAAAGAGTTTTATTATTATTAATTAATGTAAATCCAAACTTTGCTTAGTTGGGCGACATCGGATAGTAAACTTCATTTAATAATTGAGTTTAATGTATATCTGTGGATAAAATAATTTAGTTATATAATATTTTATTTGATGCTTTAAATTGTAAATTGTGATATAATGTGTGAATTGCTTTAAATTAAATTAAATCTGATGTCATGCATGATACGTCTCTGATCAAACTAGGTTATCGCAGAATCAAGAATAAATAAAAACGTCATGGCCCAGATCGACTGGAACCACGGTCTAGATCGCCAGAGATGAACGGCTTTAGATTGTAATCTTTCCAAACACAAACGCGTCTTATGCGATCCGATTTATCGGGGCAAAGCGGAATGCGGAGAGAATCATGCATCACACGAAGAAAGCAAGTCACAATCAAAGAGACAACGGCACTAAAAACCTTTCAATGGATCGTCGAACAATTAAAAAGCCGCGACAGAGTGAAACTACCAGCGCAATACAATGGCAGTCGGCACGACGCACGCCGCGAGAGTTGCCAGGCGAGGGGATTTAGCAGGGTATTCAAAATTGGAATTACACATTTATCTAGATATATATCTAGACTATTAGATAACTATCTGTATAGACTCTATCTATCTAGATAGAGTAAGTTTATCGTGTTAAAAAAGTCCGATATTAGATAAGAAACAGAAACTTAATGGTAAGGTTTATGTAGCTTTTCTGTATGGGCCGCGGCAGATTTCTCGGTCTTTCGTGCCCATGGCTAGATCAAACGTATTGCATTTATTGAACACCAACGCACTGAAACCAAAAAGGGATAACAATCCTAATCCTTGAAAGATTTCGATCCCTTTTTGGCTTCAGTGCCTTCTGTGGTCTGGGACTGCGTGCAAGAGCTCGACAAATTGGGAAAAGCCAACAAAATCACCCTAATATGGATGCAGGGTCATCAAGGCATACCCGGCAACGAAGAGGCCGACAGACTGGCAAAACTGGGCACATTGGAATGCCCGGTGGAGCCAGTTGTCGGGGTCCCCTTCGCTACTGGTAAGAAGATCATCAGGGACCGCTTGGAGCAGGAACATCTGGCATCCTGGAAACAGAGCCAGGGATGTCGCCAGGCAAAAGCCACGATGGAGCAACCACCACAAAATAAAACCAAGGCCCTACTTGACATGAGCAAGAAGAACCTTAGAACCACTATCGGTCTCCTCACCGGACACACGACCCTTAGAGCACATCTATTCAACCTTGCTTGACCGAGAGCAGGGATTGCCGAATATATGGCGAAGAACCCGAAGACAGCATACACATCGTTGGTCGCTGCCCAGCCCTCGCCGCAAAAAGACACAGTTTACTGGGACGATCCTTTCTCGAACCCAGCGATCTGCCCAATTTGAAGGTCAGTGATCTGCTTGGACTGGTAAGCAGTACTGGGCTACTAGCTGACCACTGACCCAACCACAAAGCGCGTAGTTACAAAAGATCTTATAGATCCAGATGACATCAAGGGCTGGAAACAAGCCCTCCACTCCGTTTACTACTACTACTACTACTTGGCTTCAGTGCATTGATGTTTAATAAATACAAGACGTGTGACCTGAGCATGTGGCCGAGGGACCGTAACATTTTCCGCGGTCTATTTTTTGGCAGTCTTATTCGGGGAACGCATAAAACGAAGATACCGTGGATACGGTGAGAGTGAATGTCAGCATTAGTTGTAGTTTCTTTTAGGTACAAAAAGCCAATGCAAATTACTCTCCACTAAAAAATCGTAGTGTCGTCAAAATTGTCGTTAAACAATGGTATCGATAAAAGCGAAATAACAATTTTATTTCTTTGCAAATAATAATTGCAATTTATTAAACATAATCATGTAAGTTGGCAATGCGCACGCTGCAAGTGGAAAGCGCCAGAGCTGCTCATTCAGACCCAGTTTAAAATGGAGACATCTCTTTTGTTTCCCGAGCGCAATGTAATTACATTCAATGCTTCGCAATGATATTCACAAACCTTGAAAAGTACCTTTCGAGCGTGGCCTATAATAACGATACTGTGGGGCAATGGTCCGCGAATAGGTATACTCATTTCGAAAGAATAAGCAGCAGTTTCACTGTATTAAAAATAGGCTAATTACGATACTGCCGCTAAAGATATCAAGGCAGGGCGTGTCGGTACAATATTATTTTTGTTTATAAAAAAATATATACAAAACTTGTTCTCAATTTCGTTAGCAATATTCCTTCATTTTGTAATTGTCATGTTTTCATACTGGTCACTTTGAACTTGAATAACGTCGCGTCGGTCCGATTTGGAATCACAAATTCAAATCAATTTAAGTTATTCCCATTTCAAAATCAGTGATTCATTTGTTTTTCTATCGTTTGTTATTGCTCTGATCGTTTTGGGAGCTAATGGGCCGCCCTGTTTGCAGTTAGGCCACTAAGACCCATGCGGGTCACCGGTCAGCACCAATCCGGCAGCCTCCACGCAGGAGTGTTCAGGAACCGATTTGGAATCACAAATTCAAATCAATTTAAGTTATTCCCATTTCAAAATCAGTGATTCATTTGTTTTTCCATCGTTGTTATTGCTCTGATCGTTTTGGGAGCTAATGGGCCGCCCTGTTTGCAGTTAGGCCACTAAGACCCATGCGGGTCACCGGTCAGCACCAATCCGGCAGCCTCCACGCAGGAGTGTTCAGGAACCGATTTAGAATCACAAATTCAAATCAATTTAAGTTATTCCCATTTCAAAATCAGTGATTCATTTGTTTTTCTATCGTTTGTTATTGCTCTGATCGTTTTGGGAGCTAATGGGCCGCCCTGTTTGCAGTTTGGCCACTAAGACCCATGCGGGTCACGGGTCAGCACCAATCCGGCAGCCTCCACGCAGGAGTGTTCAGGAATCGTTCTTCGAGCGCTCCTGGACGGTTTGCGCTCCGTGCGGCGTCAGCCAATTGACGGTGCATTCCGACTGATAGTCGGGGGATTCTGGAAACGGCTTTGTTTCCTATAAAGCGGGGGCGAATGTTTACCTAGTGGAAGCCGCTCTAGAAACGACCATTCGGCTACCCGATACCAAGTGAAGAGCCGGGCAGAGGATGCCGTGAACCGCGTTAGATTCGGTAGACACCGAATCACCGTTACTCTAGGGAGAGGATCGTGCAAGCAACTTTGAACCTGTAACCAATCGGGAGGCCGGAGAAATCTGGCCATAACTGGTAGCGAGAGCGCTTTGTCTGCCCGCTGTCTTAACTACCCAGTGCTGGGATGTAAGGGCGGTAATGGATTGTCCATTGTCTAAGTCTTCTATATCCCACGGCTGAAAGAACGATCTAATATCGTTATACCAGCCTGGGGTGACGGGTTCGCCCGTTGTAATCGACACCGCCCTGTGTTCTATATGGGATTAAATAATGATCGTACAAAATAAACAATACATGCAAGAAAACGACGATTCGGGGAATGATCCATCGAGATTTCACTGAATAGGTTAAGTAACTGATTTGCTGGCCAGCTTTCGGCCCTCCTACCAAATGTATCGAAAGCATCAATTAAATAATTCAACGGGACTTTTCCGCGATGCCGCTATCATAACATCCGGCCTTGATTGGTCGTTGACATTCAAAAGTTAACTCTGCATCATTACGATCGATCGATAATCAAAAGTATCGCCTATTATGGCAACAAATCAAACCAACACAAATAATGCGTCAGCGAGGCATTAAAATATTATGCTTTCCCCGTCGAAACATTCGTAATTTGCTATTAACATTTTGAATACTGGCTGCTTCTCAATAATAAAATTAGTGAAATTGTAATAGGCATCGTGATAATATTGGAAAGTTGAAGGTTTCACTGGGCGCTTTCGCGAATAAAAGAACAAATCTGGTCTAAAGCGAACACAAGCGCCTGTTTACACAGGCCACTGGCAGGGAAAATGTAATCAGCGTTCATACAAATGATTCTGCTATAAATTTTCTATGAAAGGTAGCTAAAAATTCAAGGTACGATGAAAAACAAACACACAATAGCTTATACATAATACACATAATAGGTGGCATACACGTAATAGCTTACCCCATTCTATGTAAAGTAGTTTTTTTGACTTGACATTTTTACAAACCATTATTTTTTTAAGTAGCGTTTTAGTTATAATATTTTGACTGTTTTTGCAATATGATTCTAACAATTGACGATTACTTTCAATTATTTTAATCAGTTATGATACTGAACCCATTAGATTTTTTAATTGTTTTAAAAATTTGTAAGATACTCTAACTAGTGTAAAATATGTAAGATACTTAACCTAACCTAACTATATACTAGTATCTAATTACTACGTGTTACTTAACGTAGCTTGTATATTATTACCTATAGTATATTGTGACACGTCTAACAGCTGTAAAACTCGCCAATCGGATACTAAATTAATGTAATATAAAGTAAAGTAATGTTTATTTTATTTATTTATTTGTTACAACTTGGAAGTAGGTAAAATATTGAGTTGTCAACCACAACGGGCGAACCCGTCACCGCAGGACGTTTTAACGATTGTTCGTTCTATCGACCGTGCAGTGAGCGTAGAAGACTTTGGACATAACAAATCCGACGTCTAGCTACGCCACAACCCGTTAGAGTCCAACGCCTTACCGCGAGTAGCCAGGTATGTTACCTGGCGGGCGGCACTCGCGCCCTAACTACCAATTGTGACCAGATTTCACCGGTCTCTCGATTGGTTCCGAGTTCGAGGTCGCTTGCGCGGTCCTCTCCCTTACGAAGCGGTGAAACGGAGTGCACCGAATCTGTCGCGGACCAAGGCGTCCTTTGCCCGACTCTGAACCGGGATCGGATGGCCAATGGTCATTTCAAGAGCAGTCGCCGTAAGGTAGACAACTACCCCCGCTCTATAGGAAACAATACAGTTCCCAGACTCCCCCGATTGTTAGTCGGAAAGCACAATCGATTGGCTTGCGCCGCTCGGTGCGCAGACCGTCCAGGAGCGCCAGAGGATTGTTCCCAGGGGAGACTGGTTGACCCAGTGTCCTACCCAGGTTCGCACCCCATGCGTGGAGGCCATCGGATGGGTGTTGACCCGTGAGTGTGACCGACCCTGAAACAGAATGGGTCTTCGTGGCCAACTCAGCAAGGGCCCATTAGCTCCCGGTAGAGAGTTAACAATGAGATTGTACAGATATGATTTGTAACTATTTATATAAGCAATAAGAAAATGAACACAACCCATACGATCATTCTAGACGAATGCCCAACTAGACCGAACAGCCTGTATCTGGGCATATGTATCAAGAATGAAGAGACAATGTATCAAGAAGTATCCTCTAGCGGACTGAAAAATAAAAAATTTAAAAATATAAAACTAAAAAGCAATTATGTATTTAATATAAAGAACAAAGCATAACCTAATATGTAAATTCTTAACCGGCCGTTACCGAGTTAACTGAAGTTATTTCCTATACGCATAGATAGATTAATATAGCACAGCGTTGTGAAATTCCAAGACGTAGTCTCGACGATAACCGCGAGAGGAACAGACTCTTTGATAGGCCGAGGCATCAAGGAACATGCAATGTTAAGCGGGATGTTTACCGCAGATGTTTGCATTTAAATAAAATTTCAGAGAAGGAACATCCAGAAGACGAGAGCAGCGTAATTAAGATGTAGATAGGAAACAGACAAAACTGTACATAACGAATGAAAACGTAAAGAGATACAAAATGAAGATGGCTTGATTTCGAAAAAGAAACATCAGCGATATTCCAAATTAATCATCATTTTGTATGTCCTGGTTAAGCGAATCATTACACATATATCGGTTTTCCTATTGTCCATTTGCATATTAGGTAGCTCCGTTGGTGAGTAGTAGACAATAACCATGCAAATGAACATCATGAAGCCAGATAGACTGAAAAGTAAAATAATGAAAGATAATAATTATTGTAGTATCAGAGTTACCCTATCAGAATACAACAAGAATACAACAACAGGAAAAATATAAGACATCAGAATACAACGTAATTAGACCAGGACAAAGGCTGCCAAAGCTAGAAGAGAGATGTTGAAGGGGGGATATCTGGGAACCCAGACATTTTTATCTTCAACCAGAATCATGATCTATAGGGGAGGAGACTGCTTCAAGCTTGACAAAGATGGCCTCTAACCTTAAGAAAATCTTCCCGAGCAACAGACTAATTGACAAGGAGAAAGAATCCCCGACATAGGATTGAATGTGAAACAGTATCGATTGCAATTTGTTTCCAAATATCTTTAGTCAAATGTGGTCTTACGTTTCACATTGACACAATTAATCTTTTTGATGTATTTGAATGGTTGCACAGCAAAATCACGACAATTAAGTAAAAGGATCAAATAAATAGGTGTACAGTATTGAGGAGAACAGAAATGGAAATTAATAAAACTCGGTTGTGGCACCCCAAAACTTTTCCTGAAAGTAGTCAAGGACGTATGAAAAGATTTGAGCGAATTGTTTACAGGATCAATTCACACTGTACGGCGTTGAAACATTGAATATATCGAGAGTCAACAACGCGAATCGTTTATCGACGACGAGCGCGGATAGTGGGAATGCAACGCATTTAACACGTTCTTTCAATCATTTACGCAAATATACTAACAGGCGAGAATTCAATGTGATTTCGGTTCAACGAGGCATCTGTGTACCAAATTTCAAGTCTTTATATTTATAGACTAGATGGATTGGACTATGGACTTTGTCCAACATTTCGAGATTGAAATATGACTAGTACTTCCCCTGTTAGATTGATTTTAACCACAACCTTTTCAACTCTTGCAATGATCAAATGATGCCTGCATGCCAAATTTCAACTTAATCGGATTGAGCGTTTGGACGCTATCGTAGGGGAATAAACACAGATTGACTACCCCCCTGGAAATGGTCTTAATCGTCTCAGGACTGCAAATGGATATTTCCGTCTTTATCTGGAAAAAATGCTCGTTCACAATACTTTCCCTCCTCGTTGGTTGATGGGTCGGGAAAGTAAAACCACATCATGCGAATCGATTAAAAAAAACTAATCATTCTACGAATTGTAAACTCACCTCAGGTAACATTTTTAAATATGATAGAAGGAAAAGACCACCACGTAAGAAATCCTATCACGTAGTTCAAGAATTACAAATTTAAACATCTAAAGAAGGATTGGCTGCATTTGCATCGGATCGGTGTGAGTAAGCTTAAAAGAATCCGGTACAAAATAATAAGTTCGCCGGGAACCCGTTTGTCCGGGTATACGAAGACGAGACTTCTACGACCTGAGGCCTGCGGGAGATTTGCTCCGGTGAATATAAAGAATATAGGAAGCAGGCGAGCATTAGTTACCCAGACGGGAAATGAAAATGATATCAAGTTGAGAACGTTTTAGAAGCGTGCATCTAATTTTGGAGTATCTTTCCTGTATTTAATGTCTTCAGTATTGCTAGAGCTTCTATTTTTGTTAAATGTTGTATATTAAAAAAAATAAGTCCCAGTGAAGTGAAGCTTCAAGATACGACGTAAAAAACGTTTAAACCGCAATTATACAATAAGTATCAAGAAATACATTGAAGAAAATCGGTAAAAATAGTCAAAAAGATTTTTTTTGTGACAATCATAATAATCGCTATATAGATATAAAATGAAAAATCTAATCTCAAAAGTTAAAGAGTTGAAGAACACATTAGAAATCTTACTTACTTAATTTTTTCTAAGTTAAGAGAAAAAAATCGTTGATTTTCCGTGAGTTTAAAGGAATTATGATAATTTTCAAACCCCTAGATGATTTATTAATTTATTGACTTATAAATTGGCGCTGAAATCCGGAGTCTGAAGAGGATGAAGTCATTTTGCCTTTTTTTTAATATTTCTTTGCTTATCGATATTTTATCGATATTTCTTAAAAGCTATATTAGATTATTATTAAATACATAAAACTTTTATCTGTAATACTGTTATCTGACTATTCCTATAAAATGTGTAGTTAGAGTATGTAAGGAAAATTTAGTAGACCTAAGATGGTACCTTTCCTTAATTTTTTAAGTTGGGAAGCTTACTCTAGGCACAGTATACTGAGTATACTGTGCTCGCGAGGATTAGGCCTCGCGCGCAAAATACTGCGCTGTAACTTTTTGGTCGATTTTGTAAATAAATACTAACAATATCGTGTTTTCATGAATTCCCTCTTGTTACCTAGTAATTAATCTTGTTAGTCATGCATATTCTATATTTATATAATATATATGGGAGCCGGCTGAAACGGTCACGCGCCAAACTGTCAAAAGACGCAAAATGCAAAGCGGCACCGTCGGCGTCCGACGGGTTAAGGCTCGTTTTAATTTTCAGGTTTGGGCAATTGCCTGGGCATATCGTATTCCAGTTTCTTTGAGAGCGTCTGCACACAGAGAGCGTTAGGGCGATTTCCACTGGCAGACTCCGTTTTTACATTTTTTCGAGTAAATACCATAACATGACGGCTTGATATTACTGTAATGAAAAAATCTGATTATACCGAAAATCTAGTTACATACCGAAAATCTAAAGTCTGTATTTATCCATTGGGTCGATGTTACTCGGAAAATGCATTGCTTACTTAGACATAAATATACTAACAGTAGCTATTTATTATACGAAATTTTATTAGGAAATAGATTTTTAGATATTTTGAACCATCTTCCCGTAAAAAATAAAATCCTGCATTTTCTGGCATTAGCGCGAAATGACTGCGAGCGCGACGCCCTCTGTTCAGCCACGGGACGGAAAGAGATGGAAACCATCAAAAGAGTATGGACCTTAAGTCTCGACGAAGCATCGCAGCGCTGTCGCCAATAAGTTTGCATACTTTTCCTTCACACTGCCAATACTAACGTGCTACGTCACCAAAATTATTTCATTAAGACGCATTATCGTCGTTTTTATGTCAAAGTCTGCAGACGCTCTTAGTATGATACGACCAAATCTGGATCTGAAACAATTATCCGTTGAGTATGATACGACCAGATCTGGTTCCGCGTTTTTTTCACTTCTTTGACGTTCTCATATTTATTCATAATTATCTAATTGTTTTACAAAATGATATTTCAATATTCTATATTCGAAATTTCAATGCAATCATTGTGCAGTTGTTCTTTTTATGATTGGTGTAGTAGTTTCGTAGTTATAGTACTTTAAGGTCGATGTCGCCGAAAATACTGCAAAAGAGACAGATGCATCCACGAAAATACCCATTTACTCCAAGGGTTAAACAAACTGGACCGCAACAGGCCGGGTCCGAAACGGGCCTAAAGAAACTATCGTTAAAGAACAAAGAACAGCAGTAATAAGCACTACATGCGCCTATTTAAACGAATTGGTTTCGGATATAAAATTGCTCCTACGATTTACGACTTTTCCGTATAAAGAGGCAACGAACTCAGTATTGAGTTAATTGTTTCTTAGATATAAAAGGGGCTAACTTCCTTTGAGTCGTCATTGTACTGGCTCTGTGGGGTCATTTTACAAGAATTAAATATAGAACATTCTGTGAATTCTTCTCTCATCCTGTTAGCATCCGCTACTTGTCCGACGCTCGACAACGACAAATTACCCGCCACGGTTAATCTGCAGAAATGCCATCCATCCACTTTGTAATCCACCTTCCTGAATTCTGCAACATTCCCTCTTCAGTCTTGCCATGTCATGCGATTTATAAAAGAATGGTTCTTCTTCTGCTGTCGCTATATCTATACGAATTAGTTGGCTCAGGACAAGTCGTGGGTTTCTCCTTAATTTTGGAGGCAGGATGTTCTCCTTCGTCTGTGAGCTCTTTTCCAGTTTTCTGCCTAAACGCTCGGTGTTGTTTCGTTCTAGATGGCATATATGAGAGAAGAACTCGAGTTTTAGTGCTTTGCTTTCTGTTGACAGTCATCCACCTCACGGGTGACTTTCGACAAATTATGTAATCATAAAGTCATCACGATTGACATATATTTATATGTCCTTGAAGACTGTTTCTACTTTCCCCCTACCAGATTTTGGAATAATTACTCAAATATTTCTAAATCCTTTAATGATATCAATCATTTATGCATTTCCAGTTTAAAAAAAAAACACATAATAAAAATCAAATAATTGGTCCAAAACCAATTTCTCTCTTGTATAATGCTTCAGTATCAATTTTAGCGACCCCGAAAAAATCGACTAAAAACTTTCAATCCAACTGCACACAAGTGAAGAGCGTTTTGACCATCTTTCCTAAATCTTCTTTCCTGCAACAAAATCCAAATCATCGGTGTAGCCAAGTAATTTCATGGCGGTGTTTCCTTTAATACTCTCTTTAGATTGGGGATAAACGACCGGGATGTATGTCTGTTTGTTGTGTATGTATGTTTGAATATGTTTTTTTTACAAAAATTATCTATTATAATAACAATTTTAAAAGAGAAGAATATAAATATTAATATTTTTAACATATTGTTTTACGAAGCAGATTAGGTCAGATTGGTGTGAATGTTATTACCCCCAATATATTTTATATCTGTTCTGGGGTAATAGTATTTAGGACATAGTGAATTGATCTTTACAAGTTTTTTTTCCATAAATACAGATTTCTCATTAGGTCTTAAAAACGAGGCAAAATTTATATAAATGAATAACTAACTGATCGACTAAAATTAAATATATACAAATATATAAATAAATCAATCAATCAATAACGAATTATAATAATAAGAAACCCTTTCTTTAAAATAATAAAAAATAAAATGATAAAAAAGAAATAATTATCAAACATTGTCTGCGTCAGGATGTTGGCTACCATTTCTTCGCAATCACTTCTACTTGTAGCCACTTGTTAAAGCATTTTTTACTTTATTCCAAGTACTTTTAGCCACTTGTTAACGTATTTTTTCAGAGTCACAGTTATAAATGGTCACTTTCTCACTTTTGCACACGGGGAGGTAGACCTCCATCGCACCCCAAAGTACGGGTTACGTTTTGTTGCGTTTGTGCGATATAATAGCGGACGTGTCACGTACGTTCGTATAGGTAAAGCGGTTAAATGGCAACCAATGTTGATGAAAAACGAAATTTACCCTCGAATAGGTATTTTAACAATACGTTAAAAAGAAATAGTTATGTTTACAGTATATTTGTTTGTTCTTTATTGTGAAATTTCACAACGGGCGGGTTTATTATAATACGATAATCTCTTACAACCAACCCTACTATAAAGTGTTTGTATGTATATGAACGTGTAACAAGTGTTTAAGTGTGTCTTCTAATTGCATTCGATCGACATAATTGAAAATGCAATTCCGTTAATTTTATCCCAACCGAAAATGGTAACCCAGTCGGGAATCGAACCCGGAACCTTACTATGTAAAATAAGGCGACCTAACCACTGTGCTAACAGGCGTAGGACTTGTGTCACCGAGAAACAGCCGTGCAAGATGGATATTATGTTTCGTTCCACTGTACGCCGTTCATTTGTAGAACAATCGAGCATTTTAAATAATGTATTGTTTCTGCCTTAGTACATAGTTAACTAAGTACGAGTACGAGTATATTGCAATGAGGATTTGTTTTAACGGATCGAAGATGAACCACATTTTGAGAGTAGGAATCCAAATATTTGTTTGTTTAGTCTGTTTTTCTGCTCTTTAGTGTAGTTTCACAACGGACTGACGGGTTTGTTATCATGCGTCAATTTCTTACAACCTATAATGTTTATAAGTATGTGTGCGTGTAATGTGTATGTCTCGTTATTGCATCTCAACGCAAAATTGTGACTTTGCTGGGAATCGAACCCGGAACTTTACTGTGCCAACGGGCTAGTAGCACTCGTTCCTTCGTGTTCTCTCTTCTTGTTTTTTCAAAGAAAAATAAAATTTCCTTTTATGATTCAATCGTGTTGCCTAATTAAAATTAATGGTGTTGTCCTCATAAAAGGTCGATTCTCTGAACCCTTCCGCGTTCATTATAATACCTTGTGGGCAATTTGCTGAGTGGGTGCCCGCGAAAGTAGAACTAAGTTAAACGACCTGCCCGATACATGTCGTGCTTGCTGCTCTGCCTTTTTTCGGTCACGGAACGCTGTTGGTCGACGACGGTTTCCCTTTCGCCGTACATCCGTCGGCTTTTCCCCTTCCGTCTCATGCAAACAGCGCGAAAATGGAGGAAATGTCAAGTCGAGGCTTAGTTACAATGGAAATGTGGTTGTCTTTCGAATCTTATGTGTTATGTCACATTTGCAAACCATAAAATCGCCCGCATTATCTAACTACATATGTACTCACTTACTAACCGCAATATTTAACCATTCATAACCACAAAACTTCAACCATGTCTATAGGTGTGCATTTTATGAATGTACAACATTCTGATTGATATGCGGATTCTCACGAAACAGGTCAAAATTATCAAAATTTGTGTCAACTAAATAAATATAATACAAATAAATAACCCAATGCAATATATTTAGCCTTACTAATCTCGTCGGTATAAATCGGCTGGGATGGAACGATCAGAGTTCACTCGGATCCGATGGTTAAAGCTCAAATGGCGATAGTTCGTGTCATAAATAAAAAAGCTAACCACTTACACGTCCCTAAAAAATAGACGTAAACAATCCCCTAACGAGGGAAAACCAGATTTGGACATTACGCATTTAATTGTCTCTTCCTTGGCTAAAGTGAGAAAGTGACCATTTATAACAGTGACTTTAAAAATACGTTAACAAGTGGCTAAAAGTACTTGGAATAAAGTAAAAAATACTTTAACAAGTGACTACAAGTAGAAGTGATTGCGAAGAAATGGTAGCCAACATCCTGACGCAGACAATGTTTGATAATTATTTCTTTTTTATTTTAAATAAAGGGTTTCTTATTATTATAATTCGTTATTGATTAATTTATTTATTTATTTATTTGTATATATTTAATTTTAGTCGATCAGGTAACTAACTGATCGACTAAATTCATTTATATAAATTTTGCCTCGTTTTTAAGACCTAATGAGAAATCTGTATGTATGGAAAAAAAACTTGTAAAGATCAATTCACTATATAAAATCGAAGACTATCGCGGTTGTTTGCTGCAGTCGACAGTTAAGGCATAGTTCTGGTATACTGTGGTGTAGGTTTTTCCAAACGAGACTCTCAAAAGAAAACAAATATGGACGCAGCATTGACAGAAATGGTGGCGACATTTTTTTCTGCAAGTGGCCGTCTGGCGACAGTGTCGCTAGAAGATCATAAAACAATCAATACCCAGTGGTACAGCGAAGTCTGTTAGCCATTTGTCTTCAACACGATGAAACTTAAACGTCTATAATCTGGATTGAAAGGGCTCCTTATGACAATCGCCTTACGAAGCCGTTCCCATCAATGACTTTCTGGGATCTCAGAAATTAAGAGCTTCGTACCCGCCTTACAGTCCCGATTTGTCTCCGTGCAACTTCCTCCTATGCCGAAAAATGAAACGTCGACTCTATAGAGCTTGTTTCGACAGCCCTGAGAATGCTCAAAGTGGTTTTGTGTGTGCTCTGGATGACGTTCACCTACATATTATCCTTTATGAACCCATTAACATTTTTATTCTGTCGTATTCGACAATGATTTATCAACGCATTGGTTTATGGTTATGTTTTTATGTATTTACTTACCTAACTGTCTTATGACTCACCTCACGCGTATTGTTTACTGATCATCTGATTATTGAGTTAACGACCTGCAATATATACGTGTCATGAAACACGACGCTGACTTCCCATAGGCAATACGTACGCACTCACTGCGCCAATAGAATAGCTACATTTTTCATTGGAAAAGGCGCGGCAGTAACAATGCGGGTTGAAAGCCCATGCCTTATCACTGATGTAAAAATAGGCCACTCTGATTGCCAACATGGCGTTTCTATTGAAAAATTAACCATTCGCAATCAACCGGAACCAATCACATGTTAACGTTGCAAACATGCTGTATTATTTAATTAAATGTGTGTATAACTGTTTGATAAATGAAATCAGTTCTCATCATATTTACTTTCAGGGCGTAAAAATACAATAAATTTCACAACAAAATGTTAAACTTTGAATATTTCAAACTTTAAACTCTAATATCCGAATGAAAAAAATTACATTCAAATATTTGAATTGAAGGTTAAACATGAAGAAGATTAACTTAACTCCCCTACCCATAGGAACGTACGTGATACGTCCACTATAATATTATCGCTCGTACGCAACACAACGTAGCCCGTACGTTAAAAAAAACCCACAAAGCGTGCGTGATACGTCAAATTGTTCCTACGATTCTAACTACAAAAAAGGGTCATAAATGGGTCTTTTGTGTAAAAAAGTTTTCTGGTAAACAAGTATAACTATTAAGAAATGTAATGAAAAAAACCAACTATTTTGTACCTGTCTTTTGAATAACCCAACGGTAGGGCGGTTAATGTAATATTTCAAAACAATTTCTAAAAAATCTAATCTTATCAAGAAATACCTAATTATGTCTAATCAATCTTAATTATATAATAATAAAAAACAATATATAAAAGAAATGCTAATCAATCAAATTAATAAATTAGTAAATACCGATCAAAAAATAAACTGGTATTAAGATATGAAAGTCAAAAATATATTTAACTGTTAAAGAAATATAATCACAATAAATAATAAAAAAATAATTCATGAAATCAAAATAATAATACAACACCTTAGATACATTTGAATTGCGTTTAAATTACCCAAAGTAATGATCAATGAGAACATTATAAAAAAATCTTGCCCCAGATTTTATCAAAATTAATTTTAGATTAAATTTGAAGTGACTTTCAAGCATAAAAATAAATGTACCTACCGAAAATTATCACAAAGAATTTTATCTCAAAATTAACCGATCTAATTTAAACACAGAATGCTTGCGTAAATGCGACTATTCCTATTCCGTATTTAATGATTTGTATTTGCAAAAAGAAATTATATTCAGTATAATTAGTATATATTATCAGTATAATTAAAAATGGAGGTAAAGTACTGCCAGGTGAAAATATGGTCGGTACAAACAAATAAACTGCTAAATCAACATACCGTATTATCCCCGAAGTAGGTGTGAATCCGAGTCTTTTAAATTTCCAGTGGCTGAACCTGTGAAAACAGAATAATTCAAATGAGACAAGTTTATTGTATTTAAAATAATAACAAATGTGGTTTCTATTTATAGTACATTCGCGCGGTGATTTGTAATGCAAATTCTTTACCTACTAGCCCAGTCTACCTAGAGCAATTATTATCATTATTTGAGGTCGTAAGTAAGATATATAGCTTTGGAATTTGATAAATAATTCATTAACGGATATGAAACGTTTTTGTAATAATAATATGCGTTAATGAAGTTTTCACCTGACAACTATTATTGACCAGATTTCATTTCTTAATGACTGGATTTTAAATTAGTGAAACAATCTTATACAGCTCTTATCTATCTAGTACTTGGGCGTAAAGTAGGCACAGTATAGCAAATGCTGTGGTGTAGTGCTGCCTCAAAATTGGTGACACCAACCGGTATGTTTGAAGCAACTTGTGTGGGGGGGGGGGGGGGTCTGACTCCCCTGTCCACAGCAAGCATTTTTTTTACATTATAACTGTAATACAAGTCTAATTTAAAAATGCTCGTCACGGTTTTGGCATGAAATTTGTCTTTAATCGGCCGTCTTGGTCTGTGGGCTGGCAAGACTCGGGATAAGGACCAACTAGTGATGTCGACTACAGCGGGCTAGCCCGTCACCTCAGGAAGTTTTAACGATTGGTCGTTCTATCTCCCTGGAGTGAGCGCAGAAGACTTGGACAAAACAGTCCACCCTCAAGCTCCGCCACAAACCCGTAAGAGGCCAACGCCTTAACCGCGAGATGGCCAGGAGTGTTACCCAGCGGGCTTACACTCACGCCCTTACTTCCAATTGCGACCAGATTACTCCAGTCTCTCGATTGGTTACGAGTTCGAGGTCGCATGCGCGGTCCTCTCCCTTACGAAGCGGTTAAATGGTGTATACCGAATCTATCGCGGACCACGGCATCCTTTGCCCGGCTGTTCACCCAGGATCGGGTAGCCGATGGTCGTTTCAAGAGCAGTCGCCGTAAGGTCCGCCACCACCCCCGCTCTATAGGAAACAGTTCTGCTTCCAGTACGGTTTCCTATAGAGCTCCCCCGACTGTTAGTCAGAGTGCGCAATCGATTGGCTTATGCCGCACGGTGTGCAGATCGTCCAGGAGCGCCAGAAGGTTGATTCCCAGGGGAACTAACCATAAGGCCAGAGTCCTACCCGGGCTCGCACTTCATGCGTGGAGGCCGGGATAAGGACCGAGACATGTCCCGGTAAACCGAGACGTATAGCATTTTAAGACTAGTGTATATACACGTGAGAAACTGACGAGACTAGTGCGTGGGGCCATAGAAGTGCAGACAGAGGACGCCACTGATTTAAACTGTGTTTTAAAAGCATTATCGATTATAAATTACCTTTAGTTTGTGTCACACTACACTGAGAACAAAAGAAAAAATGACAACTACGAGTATCTGAGTCGGAGTGAAAACAATGAATGCAACAATAGGTTGCATATCTTATTAAAATATCAGTACCTAATAATATAACAGATACTAACAGACTCAAATACTAACAGACTCAATGTAATTATTATAAAATGACATAGTGTTAGACACCATCAAACAAATATTTAGTGACCACTACTATCCAAACACTACGCCCACTACTATCTCGTACGTCACCACTATATAGATTGTTGTGAACTACGTATGCCTTTGCTATATTTGTATTGTATATGTAACCCAACGTATATCTATCACTTAATACACGCAATATGGGTAATCGAAACCCAGCCAACGTTTTAATAAAAAAAGGAAAGACTTAAAAAATAACCACTTCATTTTACGTAGATACTATGAAAGGCACCGAGTTTACATAAAATATATGTACGAAGTAACTCTTTCAATCATCTTTGTAAATTTAGTAATCAGATGAAAAAAACCTACTTAAACACTGGGAAGAAAAGTGTATATTTTATATTCTCTAGAATTACAATATATTCTCTCGTTTGGTCCAATACCTTTGCCACCTTTCTAGCAGTAGCATGATTTCACACTCATAAAACTTCTGATTTTTGCTAGCAAAAAATTTACTTTTGACGTCCTCATTTGATGTAAAGGTTTGGCTGTCTGTTTTTTTTTTTGTAGATACCGGAACAAGTAATAGTCCGAAGTTGCTAGATTTGGAGAATATGGTGGATGTTGCAGTACATCTCACCCAAGCTGTAAAAGCTTTTGGCGAGTTACCAAACTTGTATGAGGTCTCGCATTATATATCTTGGTGGAACAGTACACCTTTTCTATTGATCAATTCTGGCCTTTTCTGTTTGAGTGAATCATTCAGTTTCTCCAGTTAATGATAGTACACTTCAGAATTGATCGTGCTATTATCCGGTAGAAGCTCAAAAAAGGATTCCATTGAAATCCCACCAAACAGAGAGCATAACCTTTCTTTGAGGAATATCGGCTTTCGAATTGTTTTGAGCCGATTCATCTATTTTACTCCATGATCTCTTGCATTTAACATTGTGGTATACAACCCTTCGCTTTAAAAAGTAGATCATTTTCTTGACGTTTGAGAAACAAATCTCAGATGTCAATGCGACAGAGCAAATTTGTTTTTCTGTAAGAGCATGTGGAACCCATATATCGAGTATTGAAATTAAAACCAAGGAGTTTCACGAGACCATGAACAGTCGAAGTCGATAACTCTTAGCAATCTCAACAGTTTATTATTCGGCGATTTGCATCAATTTCTTTATTTGATCAACTTTTATTTGATCTTAATCAGTTTCAACTGGATTTCCAGAGCATGGTGCATTTTCAACGTCAAAATTGCCGAAACGAAATTTGGCAAACCATAATTGGCACTGGCGTTCTTCCAATATACGAGTATCTTCTCCATGCTCATCCAATAGTTTTTTCTTGAACTACATTTTTTGATATCAATAAAGTAAAAGTAGCCGAAAATACTGCTTTCGTCTTTGCATATTTGATAGGGCACCAAACAAAAGCTATTGCGCAGAATTAAACAAATTTCTCCACAAACAAGCCTTTTTATTACAGCTGTCAAAATATATAATGACAATGCGGCTCAAGTGTAAAGTTGGCCGTGGAAAAATACAACTTCTGTTGAAAAAAAAAAACGAAATGACTTTTCGAACAACTCAATAGAAGGAGACATGGAGTGGCGATAGACAAAGAGAAAAAGAAAACAAACGTTAAACGAAAGTCTTCTGATAGTGATAAATATATTAGTAGATTCAGAAGTAAGGTGAAAGACCCCATAAAATATAGGGAAATCATAGGCCACATAAGGCACACGCCTACACGGAGATGAACAGGGCAAATTGTTGGCAATTCAATCCTCGCTGCGCCGCTGCCTCCTCCGTTCGATACCATAAATAGGCGTGTAACAATCCAAATGTCATTACGATTGGAGCGTGCATGAGTCATTTAGCAGAAGAAATCATCTCGAAATTCTTATTCTGTGAAAGGTGTGTAGTTGGTAACCTGTTGAGGTGATGTCATCGTCGCGATTAGCATATTTTGAGAGACATTTATTATGTCGAAATATAATTACACTACCGATCAAAAGTATTTGGGCATCCACTTTTTGATGTACTGATTATATAAAAGTGTATTAAGAAAATCCTGTTTAAGCACATTAGACTACATCCACAAAGTCCATTTTTTTAAATCGCTAATAAATCAAATTTGTTTATGCGCCCTATTACCTAGTATACCATAATCCCTATAATAAAGGTATCGGACATTAATGAAAATTTAGATATAAAAGGGTCATTTGACATGTGAATTCTAGTTTTAAATCAGGCATTTTCCCCGACATACTTAAATGTGCAAAAGTCATCCCTATTTACAAAAACGGCGATAAATTAAACATTGACAACTATAGACCCATATCCCTACTAAACACCCTATCTAAAATCATAGAGAAAGTGGTTAAAAAGCGTCTTTCGAAATACCTGCAAGAAAACAATATTTTATCAAAAAATCAATTTGGATTTAGAGAGGGTATGGGCACTACTGATGCTATTGCAGAGGTAACAAGTGTAATTTATGATAATGTGGATAAGAGGAAAAAATGTTTAGCTGTTTTCCTAGATCTAGCGAAGGCATTCGATACTGTTTCACACGACAAACTGCTTCAGAGGTTAGGCAATGTGGGATTTAGGGGTATCACTCTGGGCTGGTTTACAAGCTATTTGACAAATAGGAAACAAATTATTACCGTTAACAATACATACAGTAAGCCAGAATACCTCCAGTATGGTGTCCCTCAAGGCACTGTTCTCGGGCCCATTTTATTTCTTATTTACATCAACAAACTCTCTAATCTAGTCAGCAAAACAATTTCCTTCGCCGATGATACGGTCGTTATTTTCGAGGGCTATAACTGGAATGAAACATTCTCAGTAGCCAATGAGGGTATTAATGAAGTACATGAATGGTTAGACAATTCTCTACTTAGCCTGAACATACATACAACTAAGTACCTTACGTTCAGCAACAATAGTAAAGGCCAACCACATTTAAACCATAGACTGACCATTCATGACTGCGACAGAAAAACTCAGCATTGCAACTGCACTACTCTAGAAAGAGCACAACAGGTACAATACCTGGGTATAACGATCGACAATAAGATGCGTTGGCAACCACATATTGATAAGCTGGCGATGAAGGTGCGTAAACTCGCATGTATATTCAGGGAAATAAGAGATATTGTCGACCCGGGAACACTGAAAAACACCTACTATGCATTGTGTCAGTCAATACTATGCTATGGTATTATAAAATGGGGCGGTTGTACAAGGTCCACTCTACACCCTCTAGAAGTAGCGCAAAAATGTATTTTAAAAATAATCGCACGTAAACCATATGTAAGATGTAAGACAGCTTTATGTTCGCATGGCCCTCATATATACTAAAAATAAACTGACACCTTATAATCAACAACGAGTTGGAAAGACGAGAGCAACAAGAACTGGTGATATGATGGTGCCAAGATCTTACACAACATTTGGCCAGTGCCATTTTAAGTTCATTGGCCCTAGAATGTATAACAATCTTCCCGAAGCAATTAAAAGTAGTGAGAACACATCCACTTTTAAAAAATCTCTAACCGATTGGTTGTTGGAGGTGGGTAGGGACGGTTTAGGGAATATGCTGACTGTTGTATTTTGAATGATAGTATTTAGTAATTAGTATTTAGTTTTTCCATGATAATTTTAAATGGTGAGCGTTATATCAATATGTAATTGATTTATATATGTATATTATTTTAGTTTTTATTTTTATTTATTTTGGTTTTATTATTATTTTCGTATAAATATATGTATGTGTATGTGTGTATATATGGATATATATTTTATCTATAGATGTATATAAGTATCTATCCATATTTGTATATGCGTAAATATTTGTAGTTTTATATTTGTCGATTTAAAAATAAGTGCTAACTATAGTTTAAGTTGACAGTGCACACTTAATATCGTCATTTAAAGTCTGCCCTAGAACAGGCCTAGGTCTAGTTAGGCGACTGTGTCAATCAATGAAAATAATGTCGCATCAATTTCTTGCTAATTTATGACATTAATTTTTTACTAAATGTGTTACTAAAAAATAAATAAAAAATAAATAAATAAACAATTATGGGAAGAATGTATTCGTTTTATTGTAGGTAGCCCTAATTATATTATCGTATTAAAACTTATTTAGGCGTTGTTCTCCTAAATAAACTTTAATAAAAATATATAATCAGGACTACTGACAATAAAATAAATAAATTTATTATAGCGAGTATGGTCTACTAGGTAATAGTGCGTTTTAAAAAAATGATCTGAGTGATATCAATGCACTTCGGGGAAGTATTACAGGATTTTCTAAATATACTTTTATATAATCAGTACAATAAAAAGTGGGTTCCCAAATACTTTTGAGCGGTAGTATTTTTCAAATTTTATTTGCATTTGATGTTGATGCTTGCTTTCGGAGCAGTATTTAGCTGATTCATGTTGGTTTTCATTATGTTAAGACTTTCAGTCTATTTTTAATCATTATCAGCGAATTGCGCATATGTCTATATCAAACAATTATTCAAGGTTTTTATTATTGTATACATTCATTATTCTACATATCGGAGATACATTATTTTATGGTATGAGTTGCTAAGGTGATGGGCCGTTTCTTCGATAATTCGCCAAACATTGAAAATAGCGCAAAAGAATTGCACGATTGATTAAATTAATGTCACTTATTTATTACAATGTCTTTTCTCAAATTATAGACGCAATTAAAACATGAACAGTCCCTTGCCATATTATAATATGGTCTAATCATTATTAGACCTGCCGTGCATTTTAGTACCGATTTATCTGCGTTCGATGTATTCCGTTTTTTTTTTGTCCCGCGGCGTAACACAGGGCATCTCGCTCGCAAACACCCCGCCCTAACGCCAGAAAATGCATGTTTTTATTTTATACGGGAAGATGGCTTATATGTAATACCTAATAAAACTTCGCGTAACAAATAGCTACTGTTTCTATATTTTTGTTGAAGTAAGGAATGCCATTTCGAGTAACATAGTCCTGAATAAATAAAGACTTTATTTTATTTTGTTATTTATTTTATACTGTTAGGATTTGAAGATTCAAAATCAGATTTTGAATTACCGCAATATAAAAACCGTCAAGGCGCCGTCTACAGTGATCGTACTTGTACATACCGGTGATGGTATTGTACAATCTCTTTGGTGTTGTACAATAATTCACTATCGGTAAGATGTAGATACGATAAAATATCGCTATCGTATATTAGCGATAAGATTTTCTCGAATTTTTAAGTACACAAATTTGGCATATACTCCCCCCCCCCCCCCCCCCAATTACTTTCGACTTAGTTCACCCACTAGGATGCGATGTCGCCGACGTTGGGAATCACTAGCGTATATCACTGTGTGTATGTTTAATTTTAAACCCCTTTGTTTTTACTTATCTAAGTTGAACGGCCCTTTCTGAAATAATTCAATGGATTTAAAATAACAAAAAGCTACACTCCAATTCTCCGTTACTATTAAATAGAAATTTGTTATTACCAACCAAGTGAGACAATTCTTGGAGCGGACCTACTCCGCCAAGAGAAATATTTATGTGAATTTAGGTAAAACAGACGTGACACCAATATGAATTTTCGTCATTGATGCTCCTCAGATATCTATGTTCAGAGGTCAGAGGATCGAATGAATAACATGTAATACAATTTAATTAGACATCTCAATCAAAGCCTTTTAAAATAAACTCCGCGCGCTGAAATGCTTTTAATTTATTTTAATTTTAATTTCGGATCAACAAATGAGTTATGTAAAGTAATGGGTGATACTAAAAATACCTAATTATGGCAATTAAAAATACCTAACAAAAAAAAACTATTAACAAATATACTATTTCAAGGTAAAAATAAAATGTAACTATTTCAGCGAGACTTTCGGTTATATTTCAAAAGTATAACGTTTACAAAAATAAAACAGTAATAAACTAAGAAATATCAAGGAGAAGATATTCTAAATAACAGTATCTTAAAATTTTAAATCTTTGACAAAATGATGAAATGATTCACACGAAGCCGAACGCAAAAAAGTAAAGGATATTTTGAAACTAGACTGCTTTTGACCACACTAGATTTCTATTGCGAAAAGAAGGTGATAATTTAAGCAAGCTAAATTCAAGAGCACGGCGAGATGTAAAACCTGACAATACTGAACGAACATAGATAAATCTGGAATGTGCTAAATATTTTAAGAATTGGCTGCTAGAAAAGTTTCGATTCCAGCTAGAAAATCCGCTCGTTCTATCCTGCGACTATTGCGAAATCATCGCGATACGCGTTTAATAACTTACCCAGGGACAATAAATAGACAATATAAAGAAGGATTCTAATTCTTGCATCACAGACAGCTGACGCTAATGAACACCAGTGACAAATCAGGTGAGTAGTTTGCGCGTTTGATGACTATCCTTTGTTGTTCTTTCGTCATCAATTGACTGACGTATTTGACCAGTGAACTACACACATGGGAGTCGCCACGGTCTCTTGCAAGCCGTGTGGGAGAGACCCGAGCATTGTTTTGTATTCCATCATGCATTGCCCAAATGGGCTGTTCATTATAAAAAGTATAAATTGGTTTCAAAACTTTAATGTCGTACCGCGAACTGATCGCTGCCATCATATAAAAATAATATATTCGTGGGCTGTCAATAACAACTGGCAAATCTGTCACCCCAGGGAGTTATAGGGAGTATCAGGGGGAGTATCAGGGAGTTCTGTCTCCTATGGAATGAGCGTAAAAGACTTTTGCGAACTAAAACAATTCACAGCCTAGCTACAACAACAGCCCGTAAGAGTCCAATGTCTTACAGCTAGGCACCGAGAAGAGGAACCCAGCGGGCAAGCCTCGGGTCCTTACTACTAGATTTGGACGGATATATCCATCCTCCAGTCTGGTCTCAGAGTCAAAGTCACTTGCGCGGCTTCTATGTGATAGCGGTAATTTAGTTCGAATTGATCGCCGACTGTGTCGCCCTTTGCCCGCCAATCTCACACGGGATCGGGTGGCCAACGGATTCGCCGGAGTGCACATTCGATTTGCTGACGCCGTAAGTGCGCAAACCGCCCATCACCGCCCAAAGTGTTCCCCCAGATCGAACCTAAGTTCCCACCTACCCACGACTGGACTTACAGCCGCAGGCAGAGTTCACAGAGGCCTCTCCGGGTTAGTCCCTCTGCGAGGAGGCTACCGGATGGAACCGTGAGTTGGGCCGACCATAAAAGCACAGATAGATCATCAGGCTCAAACTGCACGGTTCCATAAAATTATACAGCTATAGCAAAATATGACGATCTATCAGGTTTTAAAAGAATGACGCATCTAACGTAGCTGTGCGTACAGATCTTTGATAATCTGTGGCCGAGATAAGCGTCTTCTTTTCTCAGCTAGCGCTCCGCCTCAACTAGTGCGTAACCCCCGACTCGAAGCGGTTTACACGCTTGCTTTCGTCACGGTTTGTGGAGTTTTGGCTGCGCAGTGACCATGCACATTCATCGCATGTGCATCTGCACATTTATGCACATCTTGTGTCATCAAATTTCTTCGAGTTACAGCATCGAGTTACAGTTCGCTACGATTTCGTTTTCAGGTAGCGAACCTTTTTTTGCAATTGCCCAGGTTTTGAAAGTGGATTGAAATATCCATTATTCCAGTCATTCTGTTATTCTCCTTCGATTTTTCAAGCCCGAAATTAGTCAGTATTTTATTTACGATTTATTCTTCATATTCAATTTTTGAAAGATTGTACATGTATCATGTTGGTGGTACTGAAAAGGTTGTACAGGCTGTGTTGTATTCATAACTGTGACAAGTTCAGCTCCTTTATATTTTTTTATATACCCTGCTCCTTGTTTTATCTTAATCAATGCGAAACTTTTTATAAATCTAAGTTTTTTTCTGGATATGACGATGATGATCTCCTCATGTGTTAATATAATCTTTCCTAGATGACAAAGTCTCTGGTAAGCGATTGTTTCGCATATACATAGTAGATGATCTGCCATTTCAGCATTTTTTGTGCCAAATCTGCCCTTTAACTCTCAGCATTTCCCATATTTATCAAAAAGTAGTTCACTGGATAGTGATCGGTGAATGTTCCTATTATAATCCTTAGTTCACCTTTGCTGAGAGGAAGTTGCTTCATTGGCTTTCCGATGTAAAGATTCAGATTTTTTTCGCTTTTCGTTGTCCTGCAATTTCATGCCACTTTTTAGACTTATTCACGTTCTTCTGCTCTAGGATCTGACACGTTCTTCTGTCTTAAGATCTGGTTTGTTCTGCTGTGTGGCAGATTCGTCTAGGGCCCACGAAGAACATGTTGGTTATTTCCTCTGCAAGTTTGGATTGGTAAGTATCGAATTAAAAAATAAAAATAGATCCCGAAGATGATCTCGACAGAAAAAGAGTAATAAATTAAATTGAATAGTAGCTTCGCAAGTTTACCGTACTCTTTTTTACGACACATAAAACATCGATTGCTACAATATTATTATGCATAATAATAAACGGTATTTACGTAAGCAGAATCAAGGATATTGTGGTGAGTAATAATGACACAACGACGCGAACAATAGCGAATTTCAGTATGCAATGGAGGCAAAATCAAGACCTTCATGTTCCTCTTTTTTTTTATTCATGTGATCAGAAACCTATTTTGTTGAGAATTACCTTTTTGCTATTTTTACCTTAAAGTTTTCGATAATCACAACGTTTTCGATAATATGTCACCTCGTCCGATCGTGTGATGAAGGGGTAGTAACATAAAAAATGAGGGGTAGTAACACATAGTGTTACAACCTGATCTTACATCGTAAGGTTCCGGGTTCGATTCCCGACTGGGTCACCGTTGGGATAAAATTAACGGAATTGTATTGTCAATGCTGTCGGCCGAATGCAATGACAAGACACACGCTTACACACATATTATATGATAATAAACTCACCCATTGTGAAATTTCACAATAAAGGGTAGAAACAAACCAGCAAACAAACAAACATTGGACAGCCAATGGACACAGTGGACGTAATTGCTGATTTGACAATCTCTCCGTCAGGAACGTTGAAATCGTGTCATATAGTTTTATCTTTTTAGTAAAATGCAGGAGGTTCTGTATTTGTATCTACTGTCCATCTCAATATGATCACGATCATTCGTTATGAGCAGTTGCATCTTTTTCGTACTAAATGGACTACTTCAGTGATTGGAGCCAGAATCTTGCCATATGACAAGATTCAGGCCTTAAGTACTGAAGTAGTAGTGGGACACTATTGTTCATTTAGTACCAAAAGAAGATGCAACAGCTCATAACGACTATCATGATCACATTATGACGGATTTGATTTCGTCACGAATCGATTGAATCGCTGAGCGGCAAATTGCATCGTTATTATAATGTTGCGTATCCTTACGATTTCGATCGAAATTCTACCTGGAGAAGAATCCGTGTCGCTTCTGTACTGGAAGAGCTTTTCTTCTGTGCAAACTCACCAAAGCTTCTTCAAAAACACATAATAACCGTATAATATTATAGCACTTGCGCTCCCTAAACGTTTAATAACAGCTTACCTGAGTATATAATCATTATAAATTATGCTCTATACGGAAACGTATATAATTATAAATTATACACGGTCCATTTACAATTAAATATTTCCCGCGACCGTAATTAAGTCCACATAAACGGAAATTGAGAAAGTTTCATCTGCTTTCGTCTATTTATTGGCACAGTTGTGAGTTTATTAAAATGACTGTGCACAATTTAACTGTCATATAAATTGAGAATAACAACATTACTCACGGTATTATCATTATTAAAATCCGACATATTGCTTCCTCGTATTATTCGATACGAAATAATACAGGAAGGAAATAATACAGAAACTCCAAATTCTTATGGCCATGCGGATTTTTAAAAAAATATTGTGACAGCCTGGTATACAAAAATGCTGTGACAGACTGGTATACAAGTTTATTAGTGATTTTGAAACAGCTTTCGCGTTAATTTACAAAGAAAATGTGTGTGCCGCGTTTAGAATTATTACGCCAGCCGACGGCAGTACTTTTCAAGAGCAGTCAGATAAAAACGACCCATTGCCACATACTACGACAACGGTTGAATAAGCACCTACAAAATAATGCGTTTTTAGAAAGCGACACAGATTCGAAAGCATTCCAACGGAGGACATTTCTTTGTCTGAGTTGGGGCGTGCACATGACGAAGTCATGATTGAACTCATAGCGTTCCCTATTTTGTACCTAGTTCTTCTCTTATCAAGTTACAAGGTTATTTTGTTTTCATATGCTCGTACGTTATAAATAAACATCACAGACATTTGTTATAGATAATTCATTATTGCAAGGTACAGCTGGTACTTAGATATGTACAGACAACATCATAAATGGACTAGAAACATTTGCTCAAAAAAATCAGGCAGAAGACTGACGTGGAAAAAGCGCGATCAAGTCTACTTCGGATATTGCGATAGCATTATGTCTTATTGTATACTGCTATGGTGTAGAGCTGCTGACGTGGAATATAGGTGTTGTAAAAGAGGACTATTCGGTCAATATAGGGATTAGGTTCCAGGGACACACTGAGACATCTTTTTAAAAAATTAAGAACCTCGCTGTTGCTTCTCAATATATATTTGCAAATATATTAAAATAAGTATGTCCCCCAAAACCTAACATAGTTCACAGTGATCGATAGAATATAAATTAGTGAAAATGTAAAGAATTTTCATTTCCCAACTTTCGACTAAAAATAGTAAGTATACATTTCTGTAATAAAAATTCCGAAAAAAATTTAAATATACCGTAAAGACAATTTAAGTCTCGTATTATGGAGACTATGTATAAAAGCATATTATAAAATAGACGGTTAGTTTACTAATAGATGCATGGTATTAATCAATCTATATATGTTTGCTCAATATTACTCTTCAATACTTTAAGTCTTAAAATAATACCGTAGTTTTTTTTTCATAAAATTCTATATCTTAAAAACGATATTTCGATTTCAACACGAGCTAAAATGACTAAAATAATAATAATAAAACGCATTATTCGTAAGAAAAGGCGATCTCGCGACGAAGAAAAGAAATAGCTCTAAACTATTGCCTGCAGGCAATAGTTTAGAGCTAACCTATTGTATGATCATTATTTGCGAGTAGGGCAAGGACGCTAACGTTTAAAAAGGAGGAGAATGGGAAGGAAAAGGGAATTTATGTGGAAGATTTCAAATGTTCTCTGAGTCTGTTTTTAAAACTTGTTATGCTTGGCGCGGTTCTCACATTTTTCGGCAAAGCATTCCAAAGACGAGCTTTATGCACGATGAAAGAAAATGAGAACAAGTCAGTTCTGTGACTAGGGATATAGAGTAGCAGGTTATCTTTCGATCTCAGAGGGCGTCCATGAGCCGATAATGCAGTAAATCCGCGATTTTTAAAATAACATATATCCCAGTGTCAAATTATAAGTTAACAACTTGATGAATCCTTAAAAGAGGTTGTAAAACTGTCCAAATTCACTAGTTTTTCAATAAAATTTAGCGAAATTTTTCAGCAAAAGCTAAGGACTACGTAAATATTATATCACATTTAATGCTGAACTTACTAAAATTTGATGATTTTCATGAAAATCTCAAATCATTATAGCTCTTGTATTATTCTTTTCTTTTAATCTGCTCTATGAGCACTCTATTATATCGCTATGCTACACGTTTCATGACCCTGCGATGTTAATTGCGTGAGAAAGTTGTATGTGAAAAAAGTATTTAGTATTTAGCGTTTTCAGTGGACTCTTAAGAGTGTCTTATATCTACTGTTTATTCTTCTGCTCTAGGTCTAAGTCTCTACTGCTCATTTGGTCACATAATAACAATCTTTCTTGCCTGGTTGTTGCATCAAAATTCGTTAACATGAACCGCTATAATAAATTAAAGTGTTTTTCGTCTAAAAATATGACACAAGCTAATTTGTCAAAAATGAATACGTAAATTGTCAAATGAAATGGGGGCGTGTATCGATGACGTCACGATACGGCCATCTTGTTTACCAACGCATACAAATATCAATTTACGAAAGACCAGACGAGTCGGATAAAAATATCCTATACGCCTACTTTTTACGAGGCGTGAGGAAAACGAGATCAAATGAAAAGTTTGTTTTAATAACTCCTGGTGTATAAATACAGACATGCACCATGATTGTGTAGTTAAGAGAATATGGTTCAAAGTGATATGCGAATGCGCGGCAGGAAAAAGCCAGATAAGGACTATCAAGGTGTGGTTTTCATTTTAAATACTGCAGTAAATAGCCGAAAAATCGCCATAACATGTCGAACGTCACAACACGTCGAAAAATAAAATTTGCCATAAAATTAAAGAACTAGGAGTAAGTTTCGTTTAATATTCAGTATGCAGTTTATTTGCGTAATTATTTATGTTCCTGTCAAAGGTGCATATTGGTCAAAATTATGCAATTTCAGGTAGTTAATATTTTCGAGTTTACAATATTTAATACGAAAACACAATATAACATAGAAATAATAACAAATGCATTCTAATTATTTTCGGATGCTGTAAAAGATTTCTTGAGACGAATATTACCTTCTGTTATTACAATGCTGTATTGCATAAACTTATGGTATGAATGAATGAAATGTTTTTAGCTATTTCAATGTTTTAAAACATTTGTTGGAGTATAACGTGTTAGGTGATTTGCCTCTACCGACTTTGTGGTAAATACGTTGAGAGGAGCACCTGCAGGTCGACATCCTCATCGATGAGAACATCAACATCCTCTTCAGCTTGTATTATCGTCATGTAAGATCGTATAAATGCAGTTCTGAGTTGTTCATATCTATGTACATTTTACGACTTTATATCTTGGTTCCTATCACGTATAATATAGGGTTTTCCAATAAGAGGTGTTATTTTGAATAGCTTGCTATTTCGGTAGATGCCACTTTTGAAGCTGTCATTTTTTGACATTTGACAAGTAGAAACTACGCCATTAATAAAAATGGAACGATACACGCTTCAACAACGCATTGAAATTATTAAAATTCACTATAAAAATGGTGAAAATTTGGCAGAGACGGTTCGTAAAACTCGAACATTTTTGGGTCGTCGTGAAGCACCTTGTCGGACCGCAATAAAGAAATTGGTGGAAAAATTCGAGCTGTTGGGACAAGTTAGTGATGTGAAGAATGAAACCCGTGCACGTCGCTCAATAACAGCCGAGAATATTGTTTCTGTAGCCGAAAGTGTTCAAGAAAACCCAGGTTTGTCCATTCCTCGTCGTTCTTTGGAATTAGGCATTCCACAAACGTCATTACACCGTATTTTACATAAAGATTTGGGTCTTAAGGCTAATAAAGTTCAGTTAACACAAGAACTCAAGCCGGCCGATCATCAACAACGTCGTGTCTTTGCTGATTGGGTCCTTGAAATGCATGAAAATGATCCGGAATTCCATCGAAAAATCATCTTGAGTGATGAGGCCCATTTACACCTCGGTGGCTTCGTCAACAAACAAAATTGTCGCATCTGGGGCTCGGAAAACCCAAGAGTTATTGTTGAAAAGCCTCTCTATCCTCAACGTGTGACTATTTGGTGCGGTTCATGGTCCAATGGCGGAGTCATTGGACCTTACTTTTTCGAAAATGAGGCTGGAGCAACAGTTACGGTGAATGGATTGGGCTATCGAGAGATGATTAATGATTTTTTATGGCCGGAATTAGATGGTATTGATCTGGACAACGTCTACTTTCAACAAGACGGCGCTACGTGCCACACAAGCAACGAAACCATTGATCTTTTACGGGAAAAATTTCCGGACCGTGTTATCACTCGAAGAGGTGATCACAATTGGCCACCGAGATCTTGTGATTTAACACCTAGCGACTTCTTCCTTTGGGGCTACGTGAAAGAGAGGGTCTACGCCAACAGCCCAGCGTCGATTGAAGACCTCAAAGATGAAATTCGTGAGGCTATCGAGGACATAGGGCAGCCATTTTGCGATTTGGTTATGAAAAATTTCATGAAAAGGATATGGTCCTGTAAGCGTGGTCATGGTGGTCATTTGCCTGATGTTATTTTCCACTATTAACGGCATATCTTCCTCTTTATAGTTAAATAAACATCCGATCATTTATATTAAAAAATGGCATTTTTCTTTGAATATCAAAATAACACCTCTTATTGGAAAACCCTGTAGAAAATTGTAAATACAACTTGTAGAAAATTTTATGCTCTACTTTATGTTAACACTACTTTAGCCGAAATTAGATATAGAAAAGATAGAGATAGAAACTAGATATTGCTGTGATTTCGGGTGATTTTTGTCAAGATGACACGCGCATATGCGCGCTTATGTCGAAAACATAGATTTTACGGCATTTGTATCAGTGACCAGTTTATAAAAGATATAAATAAACATTTTCAATCACAACCTATTTTTACACGACTGCCCAACAAAAAAGGAGTGTTATGTGTTCAGGGTTCAGCTATGTATGTTTTTCGCTTCTTTAATTCACCATAACTTCTAAACGCTTAAACTGATTTAGAAGTATGTGGTCATATAACTTTATTTATATTGTTTAATCGAATTTTATATTATATTTATTGCCGATTATATAATGAAATTGCATTTTATTTCTTATATCTTTTAATATTTTTTTTTTTTATTTTTTTTATGATGAAGACCACATTTTAGGGCAATTTAGTGTCATTAGCTTTTTACTAAAACTTGTACATTTGTAAGCAACCAAGCAATCAAGCAAACTTGATTGTAATATTGGAGTCCTGTCCACCCTAGAACGGGCTAGTCCCAGTTGGGTGACAGAAACAAATAAGCAAATGGTTAAGGTTTTGCCATTCGGTTCCTGTTATTTTTGTAAGCTAATCAATGTTTTATAGTAATGAATTTTTAAATAAATAAATAAATAAATTGTAAGAATCGTTACGTCATCCCGAGTGTCATATGGTACCTTAACTATCCAAATATTAAGTAAATCGTTGTCTAAATTTTCAAATCTCCAAATGTCGAAATGATAGACCTGATTGAGTACAATCCAAATATGTACTCATGTGTGTAATCTATATGGATACATAAACCAAAAATATTTCGTAAAAAAACCGTAATATAAATAATTATAAATACAGTAGTTTACTTTTTGTAACGGCAGTGTGTTTTTTATTCCTTATATATTTAATATATTTGCTTGTCGCACTAATTGCACTAGATTATTGTATTGTTTTGACTAGTAGTTAGTACAAAACGGACTATTAATTGAACAGGCTCTCCAATTTACAAAAGAACAGTTGATTGCTGGTATAAAAATTACAACCGATTTCTATATAATTAGCATGCGCTTTGTTTTGCTACTGTTTATGAGCAAACCGCAATTGAGACGAGTCGCTGCAGATCTTCGAGTGTAGTGGTGTATAATCGTGGCTGACATCGGCGTAACGCAAATTGTTGAAATAATCCTAGGTCTAGCAATAACTTGCGCTTTCTACGCTTAGAATAAAATCGTTTCGCCACACTTCTTCTATAGGAAATGTTGATTAAATAAATCACCGACATCGGCAATCGATCTGACACGGCGATTGGTAGCGCCATTAATTAATACCTATAAATAATATTGCTAATTTATATTGCTACTGTACTTATGTCATTTTTTAACTATAAATTAAACTACTGGTATATGATTTCCATTAAATTAATACGCTTACATGAATAGCTTAATCCGGTAGTTTTACTGGAAAGTAGCGAGAGGCCGTTTCTCTTAATTTCTCTTAAAATAATGAAGGGCCTCTGCTTACCATCTTGTTAAGTAGTCATCATACAAATCAATGACCATTAAGATACGAACATATTACAACAATGATATTTTGATAAAAAGTTGTTAACATCGTGTACAAATAAAGAAATCAATTTTCTATTACGATACCATACACAGATTAGATTAGATAAGTTGATTTCTTTTATTTATATATAACACCTTCCTAATGGTTCAGCAAAATGCGATTACTACGTTTTGTATTTGTGAACGAATATTTAGATTATAATAGAAATATCGAGAGGTGTACGTCAGGGCTCAATTCTGTCGCCACTTCTTCTGAAGCGTTTTTAATAAGGAGTTTGCAAGTCGCAATGAGAGTATTAAAATTAACGGAGTCTTCGTCAACAGCCCTTGTTATGCCGATGACACACGGTCTTGCTTGCCACCAACGTCAATGGTCTACAGAAACTGCAACTTATGCAAAACTAAATAACGCCTGTGAAAATTCAACAAAAGCAAGATCGAGGTAATCATAATTTGGCGCAATGAATATCCACAAACGTCTATCTTTCTTAACCGCGAATCTATATAACGAGCATAGAAATATACTTACGTTGGAGTAAAGTGAATGAGAAATGGGGAAGCCGCTTATGAATTCGTTGCAGATTTGAACAAGCACAAGCCTTCTATAACTGACCAAAATAAGGTGCCAGGACGTTGAGTCTACAACTCCGTTTGCGCATTATCCATCGATATAGCTCCCCGCCCTTTTTTATGGCACAGAATCATGCTCTCACAAAAAAAAACACGCGTAAAAATATAGTCGCATTTGAAATAGCAAAATCCAAGATAGAAGGCCTCAAGGACGAAGAAGCATGTCCTAGATGACTAATTTACGCCAATGGTATAGAAAAAGTACACGATCCTCGTTCCAAGCCCCAGCTGCAAGATACGAATAGCCAGAATGGTCGCCTGCCTTCGATGCGAAGAGGGCGCCTCAATAATAATGAATTTTTATTTTATTTTATTTAAAACAATTCACAAATAATATTACAATTTAACAAATTAAATCAAAAATATGTAACTAAATTACTTATTCCACAGCAAGAAATTAAACTCAATTATAAGATATTAAATAATGTTTTTTTTGTTAATTCTTTATACCCTTTACGGTAACATCCCACCTTAATGTGTAACGACAATTATCTTACAGGCGGCCGGCTTTCATAACATCACGTGGTAGTATTCAAGCGATCACCCATTCAAGTACTTAACAGATCTGACGAAAACCAGTATTTCAACGCGGCTGCAGACGTTACTATATTTACAAATATTTTTCATATATTTGTTATATACAAATACAAATATACGTTATAAACGTTACTATGTTTACTGACCGATGTCGCCCTACTGGGCAAAGCTTATGTTTTGGGCGGACATTCTATAAACATATAATGTATTAACATAGATAGACATTCAATGATACAAACATTTATTTATTTATTTATTTATTTAAGAATTAATTACTATGAAACATTGATTAGCTTATAAAAATAACAGGAACCGAATGGCAAACCCTTAACCTTTTGCTTATTTGTTTCTGTCACCCAACTGGGACTAGCCCGTTCTAGGGTGGACAGGACTCCAATATTACAATCAAGATTGCTTGATTGCTTGGTTGCTTACAAATATACAAGTTTTAGTAAAAAGCTAATGACACTAAATTGCCCTAAAATGTGGTCTTCAGAATAAAATAAAAAAATAATAATAATAAAAAAATATTAAAAGATAATATAATAAATAAAATGCAATTCCATTATTTAATCTGCAATAAATATCATATAAAATTCGATTAAATAAAATAAATAAAGTTATATGTGAGAAAAGGAAGAAACGGTCATTAATATTTATTAATATAAAATTACCTAGTCTAAAAAGTATACTTCATTGTCATTAATGAGTGAATTACGTAATATTGCATTTTTGCATTTCTTTTAAAATAAATTTAAAAAAAACTACAACCATGAAAACTTCAAAATGTAAATAATAAAATTAATAGTTTGAAAAAACACTAAAAACACGCTTTTGGGCTATGATACGATATCCACATACACACGGCCATAATACGATATTCCATCATGGAATGCCAGCGCCTATCTTCCGGCTTCATCATCAGACCTTGAAACCTAATCGTGGTCAAAGTTCATTCCAAGACTTTTCTAACTAGTCCAAACACAGCTATGATACGATGTTCCATCATGAAGTTCCAGTTCATATCTTCCGACTCCATCATCAGATCAGTTCCACAGCGCCATATTATTGTATTGTCATCAGAACTACATACAGCTGCCAATTTTCATGACGCTACGATCCTTGGAAGATGGTTAAATTAGTTACCTTAAATTCCATTACATAGTTACATACAGGTCGACCTAATAAAATCGTGTTAAAAAGGTGAAACAATTATTGAAAATAAGAGAAACTTGGGTTGTCGACTACAGCGGGCGAACCCGTCACCACAGGAAGTTTTAACGATTAGTCGTTCTATCTCCCTGGAGTGAGCGTAGAAGACTTGGGACATAACAATCCACCATCTAGCTACGTCACAAGCCCGTAAGAGGCCAATGCCTTAACCGCGAGTAGCCAGGAGTGTTATCCGGCGGGCTTGCACTAACGCCCTTACTTCCAATTGCGACCAGATTACTCCGGTCTCTCGATTGGTTCCGAGTTCGAGGTCGCTTGCTCGGTCCTCTCCCTTACGAAGCGGTGAAACGGTGTATACCGAATCTATCGCGGACCACAGCGTCCTTTGCCCGGCTGTTCACCCAGGATCAGATGGCCGATGGTCGTTTCAAGAGCAGTCGCCGTAAGGTTCGCAACCACCCCCGCATAGGAAACAGTACTGCTTCCAGACTCCCCCGACTGTTAGTCAGAATGCACAGTCGATTGGCTTACGCCGCACGGTGCGCAGACCGTCCAGGAGCGCCAGAAGTTTGATTCCCAGGGGAAACTGACCAAGGCCAGAGTCCTACCCAGGCTCGCACTTCATGCGTGGAGGCCGTCGGATGGGTCTTGACCCGTGAGTGTGACCAACCCTGAACAGAATGGGTCTTCGTGGCCAACTCAGCAAGGGCCCGTTAACTCCCAAGAAAATAAGAGCAGTTACAACAGTTATAAAATAATTACAATATTAGAAAATCATCTTAAAGAGTCATTCTATTTGTATTGGCCAATATTTGTAGATGCGCTGCATTATCATATTTTGCAGAAGACGCCGCCAAAGAAAATCCGCCAGTAAAGTATGTCAGTGTATGTCTTCTAAGCGATTATCTTTAATCATTACTGCAATTAGAAATAATTGGTGCGCATGCTCACCTATCAATTAAAAGTATCGACATCACGCGAACGTAGGCATAGCAGAATGCGCGAATACAACATTGACTATGTAGTGACAGTTGGGTTGTTCGTAACGAACGATTGTAAATGCACTCACTTCCACTTTCACCGTTATGGATGGTAAATTAGCGATTTAATGATTTTGTACGTGATTTGCGATTTGTTACTTGGTCGTATAATGCTGTAGTTGTTAATTCGCAAGCCTATAAAGCAGTTTTGTGTTATAATATTTATTGCAGTTCAGAATCCAACTGATGCTATAAATAACAATATATTGTTGTTTGTTATATTATAGTGGGAGCTAATGGGGGTCCCAGTGCGGTTGAACCATTATGACCCATGTGTTAGGGTCAATTCGTGTTGGGTCAATTCGAATTGACCCTAACACATGGGTCAATTCGGTCAATTGGACATTCGTGTAAAAATAATAAAAAACACGACTGCCGTTACACAAAGTGAACGTTATGTTTTTTTTGTGGAATTTATCCATATAGATACATATATATTTCCTCAATCAGACCTTTCATTTGACACTAAACACTATATACTTATGTTAATTTAATGACATTTGGACATTTAGACAACTACTTACTTGAGATTTGAATATTTAAGGTACCCTATGATACTCGGGATGACATAACGATTCTAACAACACCACACATTTCTAAATCGGTTTAAGCGTTTAGCCTGAACTCTGAACACATTACACTCCTTTTTTGTTGAGGAGTCGTGTAAAAATAGAATTACAGCTATGTTTCCTCGCACCGTTTCCTGTCTTGTTTCTAATCGAAATTGAATCCTCGATGCAGTATTATCAAATAGGCTGTCGTGACATAACCGGCTGAGGCAATATGCCGATGTTACGAAGTAACAACGATGAGCGTTCACATTTATATCGATTTTACGAACGCAACGCGGGAGCTTGCGATGCTTCTCCGTAATTACATGAGGAAAATCGATTGCAGCGCAATTGAAAATCGCATTTGTGTGAGTGGATGAAATAACACAGTCCGCAGTTTAGTTTGATCATATCATATATTTTATTTTTTTGCGCATACGAAAATACTCAAAAGTATGTTTAACAACAACATGTCACAAAATCTAAACCTTATAAATAAAATACAAAAAAAATAACTTATTACGATACATTTTCAAATGTCTTGTGATAATTTGATAAGTTTTGATTGTCAAATTATCACAAGACATTTGAAAACGTATCGTAATAAGACATGAAAAAGCATTTGATAAAATAAGAAAGAATACATAAGAATAGCGGTATTTTAGAGGGAAGATATTGTTTTTCATAAGTTTGAATGATATATTAAAGATATTATAATATTTTTCGAGGTCGTCTACCTTATATATAGCACAGTATACCGAGACAACAGTAGACTTTCTCTCGAGCGAGACAGGTCATTGCGGGAAGAGGATGCGAGGAATGTGGACAGAGGGGTACGTCTCGACCACGGAGCACAGTTGGTTAACTGCTCCGTGGTCTCGACAAACGCCTTTAGTTAGCGTTACGCGCAGGTAAAGGCTGGCGAATTTTTCGAACGTTTGCATATCCGCGTGGGCCGAGTAGCACACATCTGGCTGCCATATCCGAGCCCTTACGACACGTGTCTACTGTCTGGTATACTGTGTACATAGCATGTGTGATGAGCCAGTGTTAACTCTATATTCGAACTATTTTGGTTCTAAATCTCGTATTGACTCTGGAAGGTTATTAGAGATTAAAGGGCAAATACACAAATGACATGACTTTTCTTTTGCTTTCGAGAAGCTTACATATTTATGTTATGGGTGGCAGGTTTTTAGCTTATTCGAGCAGTTTCCTAAGTGCATTTCTTAATAAAAATTGTATCTAAGTCTCGATCGGTTGGTTTTTGTTAAATACTACTCCATTACTTTCAAGGTGTGTGCATATCTGTCATCTTGATTTTAGTTATTGGAAAAAAATGTTTTGTCATCGTTATTAGAAATCAAATAATAAGAACTAAAATCAGAAACAATTACTGTTTCTTCGTTGAAAATCCTTTATTGAAAATTTGAGTTCACGGGAATCATACAGGGTATTATGGAGAATCAGGCAAGTATTATATTTTTCACGGGCTGCTGTCGAATTGTCTGTCGTGAGAGAATCTCGATACGAGTAGTGAGCACAGTTTTTTAGCAACAATTATTGTTGAAAATTGAGAAATTCCGGTGAGCGATAAGCATCCGTTTGGCGGCGGCCATGGTATTTTCATATTCGCAGTGAATTTGAACGCACGCCAAGTAGCGGCATTGATAGCCATTAATTTTTTAAAATGGAGCGCGCAAATGGGGCAGACGATTCGTTTCTCTTTCACGCGCAGCGCACAGAGGAACATTTCGCACAAAGTTTACTTTTATTGTTATGATTAGACACGGGTTATATGCACAATCAAAATTCTGAAATATGCACAAAATATGCATCAAAATGTTAAAATATACAATATTAAAAACCACTATTCCTTATAAATATATTGTAATTAATTTAAAACATCAATGGCTTTGCTATTCTCAATGACTTCCAGATACTTGATATCAGACAGCTTTACATAAAATCGATTGTCACTTATTTTCACCACGACACAGATCGGCATTCCAGCCGAGACCACAAACACGACACAAGAAAAAAGCAAACCCAGAAGCAAATTCGGACGAACACAAGGTTTGCCCGGAGACATTATTTGTTTCTGGCCCCTCGGATGTACGACTGATCCTTGCGACACTCACCAACGGGCAGAAGCTGAGAACCAGTACCGCTTTCAAAGCTGAGGTCACAAAATGGTTACGTGCAAAAAGTAGAGGCGAATGCTAAAGGCAGCTCATGGACATTGTATCTTTAAAAGTTGTATCTCGAAAAATAAAGTTTTTGCTATTATTTACTTTTGTTTATTTATATATTATTATGTAAGTATATATAAATTGTATATTGAATATAGGTAGATACGTTAATTGTATATTGAATATAGGTATATATGTATGTGTGTGTATGTGTATATATATTATTTATATGTATGAGTGTGTATTTATATATAAATGTATCTATTTATTATAATGCATATGTAGGTAATTATCTTTTTATCCTTTTATTATTACCCCTTCACTAACTAAGATTAGATATCTTTTTCTTCAAATTTTCTTAACCATGTTGCTAAAAATTTTCATTATTTTAACCGAAAATTTATAAAAATGTGTACTTGTACTATGTAACAAATATAAGAGTGGTATCACTCCAGAACAGACTATAGTCTAGCGGAGCTGATAAAATCCATCAAATCTGTACTTTCTTTGCTTCGCAAACAATGATTAAGTATTTGCTCTTTTTTACACTGTGTTCAATAGTAGTATTCCATAAATAAATTTAAAAAAATAAAAAAACAATTGTTATATATTATGTTTATATTTTGTTACTGTTATGCTATTTGTATTTTATTCTTCTTCTTTGGGTGCCTCTCCAACTAGTGAAGGTTGGCAGTCAACTCTGAATACTTCTTTTTGTCCTATCCATATGAAGCTATCCATATGAACTAGGGAAAAAAGTACGTTGCCTTTTGCCCCAGAACTTTCACAGAGTATTTGGCTCTCCAGGCCACTGAAGCCTCTTCCAGATAGTTGCCCTACTGGGTGTTAGGTTATACCGCCTATTATCCGGTTACACCGGTCGTTATTGCCTCGCTTGATGTCTAGCAGGGAACACCGCGACGACCCTTGGGTCGCCGCCACCAGCTATTCTGAAGAGAACCACTAAGTAGTGCGAGCAGGTGAGGATGACAATTGAGCCGGATAAGATGTTGTTTCGGTCTTCCCTTGATTCCTTTGTCGCTTTGCTGCTTCAGTAATATTATGTATTTAATATGAACTACGCTTTCCAGATTATTAATGCGGTTCCCCAGATTATCAAAACTTTTGCTTTCCATGATAGTTAGACCGATACGCAAACGGCGATCGAGTACATTCGGGTTTGTTTGTTTTTAATAATATATAAATAAAAAAATGAATAAAACTTGCTGTGAGATCCGTTATTGTATAAGCTAACACTTCATCTAAGAAACATTAATTTTTAAACGTAATTTTGATTTTTATACGCGTATACACTTTTCAAATTTTATTCTAGCAGTGATATACTCATCCAAATTTTCAATATGTTTGTAACGCTTGTGACTTAGTAATTTGCAGATCGATTGATACACTTATAACCGGCAATACTACATAGACATCCTTTCATGCTGGACTTATTATTGATGTAGCAACTAGAGCTGTCGACTACAACGGGCGAACCCGTCACCTCAGGAAGTTTTAACGAAATTTGATCGTTGGGACAAAACAGTCCAATGTCAAGCTCCGCCACATGCCCGAAAGAAGCCAACGCCTTACCGCGAGAAAGCCAGGTAAGTCAACAAGCAGGCCGACACTCGCACCCTTAATGCCAGTTGCAACCAGATTACTCCAGTCTCCCGACTGGTTACGGGTTCGAGGTCGCTTGCGCGGTCCGATCCCTTATGAAGCGGTGATTCGGTGTCAACCAAATCTATCGCGGACCCAGCATCCTTTGCCCGGCGTATTCACCCGGGATCGGGTGGCCGAATGGTCGTTTGAAAAGCAGTTGACATAAGGTTAACAACCACCCCGATCTATAGGAAACATTACTGTTCCCAGACTCCCCCGGCTGTTAGTCGGAGTGCACAGTCGATTGGCTGGCGCCGCACGGTGCGCAAACCGTCCAGGAGAGCCCGAAGGTTAACTCCTAGGGGAGACTGGCCCGTAGGCCAGCGTCCTACCCTGGCTCTCCCTTCTGCGTGGAGGCCGCCGGATGGGCGTTGACCCGTGAGTATGACCGACCCTTAACAAATGGGTCTTCGTGGCCAACTCCAACAAGGCCCATTTGCGCCTATTGATGTAACATTTTTAAATTTGCTTGATCGGGTGTAAAATTCTTTTTCATAAAGATCTGAGTAACTGAAATTATCATTGCTTTGAGAAACAGCCGTGCAACGTGGATATTATTTTTCGTTCCACGGTACGCCGTGCATTTGTAAGAAAATCTATCATTTTAAATAATGTATTGTTTCTGCCTTAGTAACTAGTTAACTAAGTGAAGACTGCAATGAAGACTTGTTTTAACGCATCGAAAATGAACATTATTTTGAGGCCAGGAATCCAGATATTTGTTTGTTAATTTGTTTCTAATCTTTATTGTAAGTTTCACAATGGACGAGTTTATTATCATGCGTCAATTTCATACAACCAACCGTTTATAAGTATGTGTGCGTGTAACATGTGTGTCTTGTTATTGCATTTGATCGACAAAATATTCCGTTAATTTTCTCCAAATGGAAAATGGAGACCCAGTCGGGAATCGAACCCGGAACCTTACAATGTCATGAGAACTATATGGAGAAGCAATGTTTTTCCTCTCGAAGACCAGTGAGGCAGTGCAGGCTTCACTTTTGGCTGAAAGACTTGCAACAGTGTTAATTTATATTATAACATTATTCCACGGTGCTAGTAACGCCTACGCAAGCCGCAATAACTTCTCTATTCAAATAAAATGACTAACGATGTACAGTAACACAATATTGGGAACGTTACAAACTTCAAACAATCGCCACTTTAGAAAAGTAAATTACATTAGAAAGTTTTAATTTCGTTCATTAAGTCGCTAAATATCATTGATATGCCTATTTCACTACTTTAGCAATACTTAAGCGACTCGGCTATTTAGATTACTGTTTAATTTTAAAATATCTGGCCAAATATGATGGAAGAGATCTCACAGTTTCATTCTCACCGTTTCGGCTGTAGATAATTGGTTCTCTCATGACGAAAACATCGCTTGAAAGCATTAAAATAGTAATATTTAGGTAATATTAGAAAAACAAGACTTTCAAAGATTCGCAGAGTGAGCCCTTTTGTCCACATATGTACGTTTTTTTCGCCGTGAAAATCTACGGTTAATTCGCCGTGTCGTCAGTGGGCTATGGATCACTATGGAAGCATGTCCACGGACACGGCGGAAAAACGGACGGCACCGCTCGCGCCGCCGTGTTTGTGGGCAAGCTTCCATAGTGATTCATAGCCCACTGACGACAGAGCGAATTCACCGTAGATTTTCACGATGAGAAAAACATACGTGGACAAGAGGGCTGAGGACATTAGGTTTATCACGATTTTTAAAGGCGGGATAGGCTTCTGACTTAAAAAATCGTGATGAAGCTAATATGATGAAAATGTTAAATAGCCTATAACCTTCCTCAAGAATTGAGCTATCAAATGCAAAAAGATTTTTTCAAATCCGACTGCTACGAGGGTGGATCAAATATAAACGGTAATTTTGCTATTTTGCTTACTACACAGTTCCTAGCTAGATGATGCCGAGTGCAGTTGATGTTTGGTTTGTGAGGAGTGGGGGAACCGGCTTGGTTAGCGAGTGCGCTCGGTTCTGTCCTCAGTACAGCCATGACAAAGCAAGAGGTACATTCGTCTGTTGCACAACGCAATATCATAAAGTTTTTAACCAATAAGGGCGTTAAACCATCGGAATGTTTTAGTCGATTGAAGGCGCAATTGAAGACAGTACGCTGTCTCAGAATCGTGTGTACCTACATGGAAGCATGTCCACGGACACGGCGGAAAAACGGACGGCACCGCTCGCGCCGCCGTGTTTGTGGGCAAGCTTCCATAGTGATTCATAGCCCACTGACGACAGAGCGAATTCACCGTAGATTTTCACGGTGAGAAAAACATACGTGGACAAGAGGGCTGAGGACATTAGGTTTATCACGATTTTTAAAGGCGGGATAGGCTTCTGACTTAAAAAATCGTGATGAAGCTAATATGATGAAAATGTTAAATAGCCTATAACCTTCCTCAAGAATTGAGCTATCAAATGCAAAAAGATTTTTTCAAATCCGACTGCTACGAGAGTGGATCAAATATAAACGGTAATTTTGCTATTTTGCTTACTACACAGTTCCTAGCTAGATGATGCCGAGTGCAGTTGATGTTTGGTTTGTGAGGAGTGGGGGAACCGGCTTGGTTAGCGAGTGCGCTCGGTTCTGTCCTCAGTACAGCCATGACAAAGCAAGAGGTACATTCGTCTGTTGCACAACGCAATATCATAAAGTTTTTAACCAATAAGGGCGTTAAACCATCGGAATGTTTTAGTCGATTGAAGGCGCAATTGAAGACAGTACGCTGTCTCAGAATCGTGTGTACATATACGTGGGCCAGAGAATTTAAGGGTGGGTTAGAACGTTTCAAAAATGAACGGTCATGATCGACGCCCGAAGACAAGCCTTACAGATAACAACATCCGAGCCGTTAAAGAGCTTATTGAACGTGATCGTCAATTAACTGTTGAAGAAATCTCATCAGAAGTGGGTATCAGCTATAGGAGTGTTTTATCCTTCATTACTGATCGCCTTAACTTCAGTAAAATTAGTGCCCGATGGGTTCTGAGGTTGTTGACCGAAAATCATAAAGGAAATCGAAATTTTTGACCGGAAATCAGATGGAAAAACCTTCGAACACCCTCGTTACAATCCAGACTTGTCCCCCTGTGTCTATTTTTGTTCGCACCCTTGAAGGAACCACTTGGGAGGAAAACGATTCGCAAGCAATGAAGAAGTCGAGGAGCAAGTGAGCAATTGGCTCACAACTCAACCCCAATCTTTCTATGAGAGAGGGATACTGCAGCTTCCAAATCGTTGGCAAAAGTGTTTGGAGCTTGCAGGAGGATATGTAAAGGAGAACTAAAGTTTTCACTTGGGTATATTATTAATCAATCAATGTCTAAAAAATACCGTTTATATTTGTTTCACCCCTGTAGTTCCAGAGATTAGCGCGTTTCTACAAACAAACTCTTCAGCTTAATTATTAGTAGGTATAGATTCGCGGTGCAATGTACCAACTAAGACTGCCTTTGTGCGAATCTCATTCTTACCCGAGGTATCTCAAAACGCTGGCCTAATGGCTGCAAATAGATGTTACTTCGGACTCCAGTCCCAAATGAAATCCCTTCTAATATACCGAAGCACGAAGACATTCCTCTACAAGGAGTGTTTTGTAAAGGGGTCCGATAAGTGTATCAGACCAGTCTTGGAGTAACATGGACTGGCGTGTGGAGAAGACGAACAAACAAAGAACTGTATAACCTTTATAGTGATGTGAATGTTGTGAGATTCATAAAAATCGGAAACTGAAGTGGTTAGGGCACGTGAAAAGGATGGAAAATGGCCAGCCGTTAAAACGCATTCTTTGTGGAAAATCTGAAGGACATCGTAAAGTCGGCCGAACAAAATTGCGATGGATTGATTCTGTGGTTAAATACCTAAATCCACTTGGATTGAACAACTTTAAAATGAAAGACTATGATAGGGTGAAATAAAGGAAGATTATTGTGGAGCCTAAGAGTCACACTGGGCTGTGGCGCTAATGATGATGATGATTCAATACCAACAATGTAATCGATCACTCGTAATATGCAGTTTCATGTAGAATCATTCATGCAGTCGATAGGTATAGTACTTTCGTTTAGTTCCAATACTTTCAAAAACATTAGGTTCAGGAATGTTCTAACATGATAAATTTACCTACTATACGCACTCGCTTGGACAGTTATTAGGTACTTATTACTAAATTTATAACCTCATCCATGATCCACATCTAGAACGCCTTCAGTTTCTATAATATTAACTAGAGTTCAGGATGACAATTGAAAAAGCAGCCGCCGTTGTAGCAACGCAGAAATGAGTAATTGAATAAGAATGATGCAAGAATATATTTGATTTGACCCTCGTAAGCAAGTAAATTGCTCAATATTTCACCCAATAATTAATAATGAACGAGGTGTTGAATGATAGACGGGCCAAGTATAAAATCACCTCGATGGCTTTCAAAGATTAACCTCCAAAATAATCGACTTCATACGGTATATTAATATCTTCTGATTTCCAAGAATTCGTGAAGCTTTTTCCGACAGAATATCATCGAAATATAAGGTTCTTATAAATCGATGCAGAATATCAGACATTGAACGAAGTATAGGAGAGGGAAACGAATACAAGTCTGCATGACATTTTTGAAGATATTGCTTTTTCCATCACTAGTAAACCCTTCACAGTGTAGATCTTTTGCACCTGTATCACAACTATATCACTATGAGCAGTTTATGTATAGAATTCCAGCATTATTTTTTTGTTGGTATTATGAAGGGTAGTAATCCTAAACTTAATTTTCCGTACTTATTTTTTTAAGGCGCGTATTTCCTGAGATAGTTTCAAATATCATTCACAAAGCAGTCGACAATTGTGACATTCCAGTGCATGTATTATTTTGTTTTATTTCAAGTATTTCTGAATTGGATCCTGACGACTCAGCTGATGATACAGATGAAGGCTCGACACTCGCCACTATTTTCCACGACTGCCCAAAAAAAAGGAGTATAATGTTTTCAGGGTTCATCTATGTATGGTTTCCGTTTCTTTATTCCACCATAACTTCTAAACGCTCGAACTGATTTAGAAGTATGCGGTATTGTTAGAATCGTTATGCCATCCCTAGGGTCATAGTATACATCAACTGTATAAATATCAAGTAAATAGTTGTCCAAATGACTAAATCTCTAAATGTCAATAAATTAACATAAATATATCGGGTTTAGTGTCAAATTAAATGTTGGAATGAGTAGGTACGTGTCGGAATGAGTACATTCCAAAAATATAAATGAATATATATAGATAAATACATGGACCACAATTAATTCATTGAAAACACAACAAATAAAAATAATTATAAATACATTAGTAAACTTTTTGTAACGACAGTCGTGTTTTTTATTCCTTTTAATATATTTACTCGTCATCTAGTCGTAAACTAGTAATAATTTCTGCTGTCATTGATCGACGTTGAAGATTTTAATATTATTGTTCGTGTTTCACATTTGATTAAAGACATACATTTAATATTATTCGATTCGGATCAGGCGATTTTAACTATATTAGGTACTTAGACTCTTGGCGATAGGTGTTTAAACCCTTGGCGATAGCACACAAATATGGCCAAAAAAGAACATTGTATAAAATTATTATTACCTGTTGATTTCTTCCCAAATCCAAAAAAATCGGTTGTGTCACCCCAAGACTTTCCTGACTAGTATCCGGGGAGGTGCGAAAAAACAGCGACATTTTTTACTCTAGTACCCCAAATTTGTATGGCAGGTACCCCAAACGTTGGTCGTAAGTACCCCAAAAACTAATAGGTTCTTCCGATGGTTAACAGAAGCTTCTATGCCAAATTTTAACTTAGACAGATTAAGCGTCTGGGCGCTATCGCGGAAACAATTTTTTCGCCGGGAACCCCAAATTTGTATGGGAGGTACCACAACCGTAGGGCGTAGGGACTCCAAAAACTAATGGGTTCCTCCGACGGTTAACAGAAGCTTATATACCAAATTTCAGCTCAATCCGATTAAGCGTCTGGGCGCTATCGTGGAAGAATACATACATACAGACATACAGACATACAGACATACAGACATACAGACATACATACAGACAGAGATCGGTCTGGAAATAGTCTCAATCGTCTCAGGGAGTCTCAAAATATATATTCCCATCTTCATCTCAAAATTTTTTTTTAGCGCGATCACAATACTTTCCTTTCCGATAGGTCGTCAGGAAAGTAAAATATCAAAGCATTCCCCCATTGGCTTTTGTTCTTGATTGTTGAAAAATAAACACAAAAAATGTTATCCATAGCTTAGCAAAAAGGTATAAGCCAATGGATGTTTTAGCAACCGCACCGTGTCTTAGCGAACTAAGATACGGTAGCAATAAATATCGCAAAAATGATAAACTACAGTATGTATTGTTGTGTTAATACTCTTTCTCGTGAAGTTTCACAATGGGCGGATTTATTATCATAGGACAATCTCTTACAAAGTTACAACCTGGTGTTTATGTTACGTATGTGGGCGTGTAAGTGTATGTTTGTGAATGCATACACTTACACGTCGACAGAATTTAGATAAAACACATACATTGACATACTAGAATAGACCACGCGACCAGCCTGAGAAATCGATAGAGGAATAGAAAGAGAAAGCTGCATATGACCCCCCTCTATCCTTGATTAGTCGTGCGTGCGCTGGACACACGTAAATATATACTGAGTGCATCGCTTCGACGCCATAATATGTCTGCTATATGAGTTTAAACGTCAGCCGTATTTTAAAGTTTTTGTTATAGCAGTGTTCCAATTTAAAATTTTATGTAAAATAATTCGGAATTAATGAATTCCGCATTATTATACTCAATTAACGAATGATAAACGCGCATGCGCGACTAGACAAGGATAAAGGGGCCCATATGCAGCTATCTCTTTCTATCCCGCTATCGCATTCACTCACAGTCCACCTTCGAGCTCCTGCGGTCTATTCCAGTGTGTTATATTTCAACCGCGTCAGGTGTTTTAACCCTTGACGATAGGTGTGAAAAAAGTCGACTCAAAATGACAAACACGCCAGCTGATATTTCGTCTACTGTGGCGGTTTTTCTTACCCTTCTACAACGCTGTTGGAAGGCCACGACCTTGAATTCCACTGCGCCTTTCCATGTCCAGTCCAGAATCAAGGTAGGGCTCTCTAAACGTTCTTCTATGGTTAATATATAGGAATTATGCCATGGCAAGCGACCATGACGCTTTCGATCGCCTTTGCATGCATGGGCGCGCGCCAAGAAGGGCTGTTATTTTTTTCATTCTTTTCCCTACCGCTCGCTCGTGAGAAAGAATGCAGTCCCGCCATACTCATTAATTTACGTACGTAAATTATATACGTAAGCGTGGGAATATCATATTCAAATAGTTTAAAATTAAATCACATATCAAGCCGTAAAGCCTCTAATCAGGGACTTTATATAAAGGGGAGGGTATATGCAAAAGCGCCAAAACAAGACATCGCAAAAGTATACTTACAAGAGAGAATAGGCATTTTGGATCCACTTTTGCAATAGCTGTAAATCATATACCAATGGAAAGATCTCTTTATGTAGACCATTTCGAGATTTTACAATCTGATTAATATAGAAATAAAAATGAATTTGATATTTAGGGAATTCAAAAATAAAATAAAGAAATGGTTATCAATTCATGACAGACTAACCATACATCAAATGTTAGAAATTATACTTTAATTTATTACTGTAACGACTGATCTCAATTATGAGCCGTTTCTGGGTTACATCCTATTGAATATGGCTAATTACCTGATATTTCTTAGGGCACCTAACACATCCAGACATTGTATTTTTAATAACTATTTAAACGGAAACCGTCGCAAAATACATGAAACGATAAAGTGCATACGCTGTATAAGTACAAACTATATTATATTCCTAAGAATGCTCGAGTTTGTCAGTAGTATATGGAGGGGAAATACTGGGACATGTTGCTTGAACTCTATAATGTGTCTCATGATTACATTGCCTATCTGTTTAATGACGTATGTAATATGCTAAGGTCTGCTGTCCAACATGATGTGCCTAGTGATCCTACATCATAATATACTATCTTTTATGGATGTTACTGCAAAAACCATCAAATAAATAATTGGCATAGGGGTTTCCGTGTAATTAGCCATATTTAATAAGATTACGAACTTCAAAACTCCAAAACTACTCATAATTGAGGTAAGTTGTAGTAGTCATAAATATTCTAGATAGATAGATCTTTCCAATGGTAAATAAATTATTTTATTGAAGAGGTGGGGCGCTGGGCCCATACATTATTGACCATTGTCAATTTCAACGAAAAATTTTATACGAATAGGTAGATGAAGATCTACAATTTCATAGGATGAAGATTCCATTCATTAGTCATCTATATTTTATGAGAAATACACGGAGAAATTGCGTAAAAACGAGTTAAAATCGATTTATGGTTTTTAGAATAGTTAAAAAATTTAAAATAACATATCCCTATGTCAATTTTTAAGTCAGCAAGCTGGTGAGTCCTCTAAAAGAGTTAAAAATCTTCCAGATTTCATTAGCTGATTAGTAAAATTCAGCAAAATAAATATGAAAAATAAAACGAACGAAATTTTGCTGAAATTTATTGAAAAACTTGTACAAGCTGATTTTTCAATTCATTTCAAAACGTTCTTCGACATATTAAATTTGACGACAAAATGTTTTAAGTAGATAAAAACGAGATACAAGTAAAAGCATTTTTGGAAATTTTCCACTGACTTTCGCTACGTAAGTCACATATCTTTAAGAGTTTTCAAATGAGTTTGTTTTCCAACATGAAAAATTGTGAAAAAACATATTTTCCAAATTCGGGAAGAGAAGGGGACAACCACCCCCCCCCCCTTCCTCCTCCTCCCTAAATGCATACCTGTTTGCGAGAGTCTATAAATAGACTCAAAGAAAAAGAGGGAACATCACAACATCAAAATATTCCCCGGAACGACCGACCTACCATTTACAGCTTTATTTTATCTTTCTCAAAAGCACACACTTTGCAGTTTACAGAAAAGATAAAGCGGGCGATACACGGAGCTCTGTAAATATAGTGGTGCCTTGCTGCGATGAATTGAACAGATTATGCCCGCCATACGCAGTGCTTGCACAGGAGGAGAGCTATAAAATCAACTATAGAGGCGTTTGTTTTGATGTTATCTCTGCGACTGCGTGAAGTTTGTGTTTTAAATTGCCTTCGAGCCTTCTCTTCTAATTCTTAGAAATAGACGCCATTATAAACCACTCTCTGTGGAGAATTTTCACGTCAATATGTTCTAAAATAAGTTGGTCTGTCATGTCAAATAATTATAGGTTTGACTTTGGAGTTATAGGTAAGTATCACATACAATCATTATAAATTATGTTGTGAGACTCTTAAGAAACTTGTACTATCGATGTTTAGAATTATATTAATCTTAAGCGACTATCGAAAGTATTCTGTCTAAATAACTATTTATAAGGTTTGAAGACAATACACTTTCTTTGAATTGATTTTATTAGTGACGTCATTATGTACCTACTTAAGACCAATTTTCAAAGAAAATTACTTAGAAGACCTGCTACGAACACAAGACCGGTGCAGGAACCACAATAATAATAATATGTAAGAAGTGCTCTGGAGATCTACATAGTTTGGACAACACCATTATTACTAACTGCCTTGCTTCGAGATGAACTACCTTGCTCCGAGTTTCGATATTACAAGACTGACACAAGTGGTTCTTAAAAAAAAATACCTCATTGAGTGGTTGATTAGTAAAGGAAGAACGGAAACCATATATTCTCATGACATTTAAAAAATAGCAACGCATTTATACAAACCCTCACATATCTCTGACAATATAAATTGCCTGCATGTATACTAGATGGAATTCAGATAAAATTTATTAAGTAATATTTTGTATTTGCTTTTATTTTATAATTATTTTCGACTACTTTTATTATGTGATCATTTTTTTGTTTTTTTTATTGACTTGTTTGTTTTTTTTTTTAATTTTTATTTTATTATAACAATTGAAGGATTGCAAGAAAGAACAATCAATGTAAACTTTTAAAATTTCGTTTCAAAAATTTACCAACTTCAAATATGATCTGAGCCATTGTTCGTTTGAGTGAGAAATAAATATTTTTTTGTGTGTAAATTATGTTCGAGTGTCTAAAAAAAATACATTTTACTTAAATTTATATTTACAGACATTGTTGGTTCTTCCCCGCAACCCTTCAATTTCATAACTATTTTGATCTTAATGTAGCCAATAGCTTAGAAAACATATTTTCATTAAATTACATATTAAATTGCAATTATATACGATTGGTGTATTCCTTGGAACAGGCGCTGCCTAGTTAGGATAGATGAAGAATCATGGTGATTTAAAGTATTTTTTATGTATTTTTTTTAACAAATAAATAAATAAGACATTTTATACAAAATATATGCTAACAGTAGGCAATAAAGAGTAGAAAGCTTCTTCAACAACTTCGCGTGACCAAAAGCAATCGGCAAATAAATATGTAGGTACTCGGTAAAAAACTCCATTTTATTCATTTATGATTTCAATAATAAATTGGGCCATACCTAGCATTTATAATGAACGCTCGGTAAAGAAACGTGCCATGGACATGAAGAATTATATTTTCACCTGCTAAGTATGCCATTTTTACAAGTAATCGTAAGTAAAAACACGGATTTTCAGCATATTTTCGGCAACTTTTAGGATTGTCTTCTGTTTTGTTTGAACAGGATCGTCTTCTGTTCTGTTTTGTTTGTCATTTTTAGTTTCCTATCTAAATGAAGTTGTGTCTATTTATAGGAATACGAAGAAATAATAAATAAACCCACTTTCCTTGGGCATCACACCCTCCCACAAATGGCGCGACAATATCTGTCGCAAAAGGCTTTCAATTATTTGTAAGCTAGCGGCGACAGAACGGTGGTCCAGAAAAGACAAATTAAAGCTTTATCTTGTTTTGTCGTTGAGATATTGCGTTGGCGGTAATAGAAATATACATTTCGTATAAGAAACAATCAAAACAAAAAGGCTATAAAAATAATAATACTTGACAATAATCTGTTTTCTGTTTAATTTGTAAAATGTAGCAAATTTTGTTTCTACTCTTTATTGTGAATTTTTACAATGGGCGATTTTTTGCAATAATCTTACAACCAAACCTATCATGCAGTGTTTACATGTATGTATCATGTAACATGTATGTACGTATGTGCTTGTTATTGCAATAGATCGACAGAATTAAAACGCGATTCCATTAATTGTATCCAACAGAAAATGGTGACCCAGCCGGGAATCGAACCCTAAATCTTATCATGTAAGATCACTGTGTATTTTGTATTCCTTGTTGTAAATAATTATGCCTTTTTACACGACTGCCCGACAAAAAAGGAGTGTAATGTGTTCAGGATTCATATACGGTTTTCCGTTTCTTTATTCCACCATAACTTCTAAATGCTTAAACCGATTTAAAAGTGTGTGATATTGTTAGAATCGTTATGTCATCCCAAGTGTCATAGGGTACCTAAACTGTCCAAATATCAAGTAGGGTGTCTTCGCCGGATCGTCGGCCTTCGCCTTTTCTCGGCCTTTGATCGTTTTTCTGTAATATAAAACCTTATAATAGTGAAAACAAGATAGATTTTAAAAATAACTTGTGTTGAAAGACAAGTAAAAATATTACGCAATAAGTTCCAAGTCAAATTTGAACGATTTACTCACACTACTCCCTCAGTTTGCGCATTTAGTTTCTCGTCCGTTCTGGAGCAGTTTGGTTGTGTCTAAAGTTACGGAAAAAATAGTGACGCGGTTGCGGTTAGGAGGTAAGTTTTTCATTAGTATACTAGTTAAATTTATTGAAACCGGATTTATTTGGTTATCATTGGTTTAAACAGTAGTTTTATGATAAAATATAATGCATATTTACTTAAGTTTTTGAAAAAACGGAGTGGCCGAGAATGGGATACGAAATTCTATCATACTGCCTATTACCGGCCACCGGCCGGATAACAGGCGCAGAAGACCCGAAACATGATTATTGCATTAACACTCTGACGTTCAACGTAAGTCATATGTTTTCGTGCAGTTTAGGAGACATATACTGGTTTATGAATACAACTAGTTCTCGGCCACGAAATAATATTTTAATCGCAAGATAAGACAATTTAACTATCAGACGGCCGAAATCTAGAATATAGTGCCTATTGCCGGCCACCTAATTTTGTATAGGGAATATGCTAGGCCGAAAACTAGAATGCGTGACCTAATTATCGGCCAATTATAATTAATGTGACGGCCGGGATCTAGAAGACACGTGTCTATTGCCGGCCACGTGTTTTTATTGGAAAATCCGTACGGCCGGGAACAGGCAATGTAATATTTAGACTAATTTCGCGTGTTTACCATTTACCGGCCCCCTATACAGTGTATTTTTTTTATTGACTCGCGGGATTTTAGTTGGTGAAATTGTAACTTTTGCGAAAAATATTTTTTTAAAAGCAAAAAAAATAACTTTCTCCATATATTTTTTAAATATTTGTTCCCAAAAAGTATGTATGGTTAAGGTCAAATACTTTTGCTCAAGACTGCACCAAGAAGAGGTAGGAAAAAAGTCTCCGTCTTTCTCCGGTCACCTTCAGAGATTTTATTATTTTCAGATGGCGTCCAGGCTGAAGAAAAAGAAACTATATTCTGAAGAATCCCTAAAACAAGCTCTCTCAGATATCAGAGATGGGAAGACCGGTATTAGAGAGGCTTGTAGACAGTATGGAGTTCCCCGAGCTACTGTACAAGATCGCATAAGCGGAAGAGTCGCTGAAGACGAAATAAAACAACCTGGACCAGATCCTGTTCTCGGAGAAATGGGAGAAAGAAAAATAGTGGACTGGATTATTACAATAGCAAAGTGTGGTTTTCCAATTAAAAAACAAGAATTATTGGATACAGTTGAAAAGATTGTAAAAGACTCAAATCAACCAAATCCATTCAAAAATAATCGCCCTGGTCAAAAATGGTATTCGAATTTCCTAAAAAGACACCCCGAAGTATCGCATAGATCCGCCGAGACTATAAATAAAGCCAGGGCACAAATTACCGAGGAGTCCATAAGAGGATGGTTCATGGATCTAAAAACATACCTAACTGACATAAACAAACTAGACATATTAGAAAACCCAGGTCGCATATTCAACGGAGACGAGAGCGGATTCGCGCTGTGCCCCAAGACTGGAAAAGTTTTGGGTCCTAGAGGCTATCGTAACCTTTACGAAGTCAAACCCGGCAGTGAAAAAGACAATCTAACTGTCCTAGTTACTTTCAATGCAGCTGTAAATGTATGTCCACCTCTTGTGGTCTTCCCATATGTACGCCCCCCAAAAGCTATCGTAGAAAGCATGCCACCAGATTGGTGTCTAGGAAAAAGCGAGTCCGGATGGATGAAGTCAGAAGTATTCTTTGAATACATAACCAATGACTTCAATAACTGGCTTGAACGTAATGAAATTTCAAAACCTATCCTGCTACTTGTGGACGGCCACAAATCTCATATGTCCCTTGTCTTGAGTGTGTTCTGTGAAGAGATCGGGATAATTCTCTATGCCCTTCCACCTAACACAACTCACATACTCCAACCCGCTGACGTGAGCGTTTTTAAACCCCTGAAAGAGCAATGGAAAAAAACTGTTAGGAAATTTTTATCTAAAATTGAAAATGTGAATAAATCTGTGACAAAGACGAATTTCTGCTCACTCTTCCGAGAATCACTTGACGAATCAGACATGAAGTCGTACATAATAAGTGGATTTAAAAAGTGTGGTTTGTATCCATTCAATCCTGACGCAATTGACTTCACCAAGTGCGTTCAAAATACTCTGTTAGTTGCACAAACAGAACGAACCCAAAGAAACACTTCCCAAAAAAATGCAACTGCACACATTAACAATGCCGATCTTGTTTCCACGAGAAAGGTACTTAACCACTTGAAACCAGTCTTAAAGAAAAAAAACATAGATGTCAGGATTGTCTTAAAAGAAGTAAAAAAACTGAGGAAACCTGCCCAGCGACATAAACAAGAGGCGGTAAATAACAGTTCTGTGGAAGTGCTGTATCAAACTGAAACGGATGATGCTACTGGATCAACGCTCCAGCTGGATCTATCTAATTCAGTCCAATCCAGACACACAAGTTTGCCAATGGAAAACTCATCTATGAATACTCATACCACAACATACGAAGATAACGCAATAAATGCTGGTGTATCCATAATTCGAACCGAATCTGATCCTCGAGCACAAATAATAGAGCCTTTAGTACACAACGAAAACGTTTATATGCCAGAAAAAGAGATAATAATTCAAAATCTTGACGCAATTCCAACTGGTAATGAGATCAGTGTTGAAGACCAGGGTAATAATATGTACGCAGAATTACAAGCAGTCCCTAATGTGCCTTGGGAATCATGCACTCGAACGGCCGATGAAGGTCTACAAACGACTGAAGATGTACTGGTATTTACATCAGCAATCCCTAACACTGAATCAAGCGATGGTGCAATATTTATAGAAACAGTTGCTGAAATTAATCCGAGTCGATACATTCGAATGGATGAAGACCAAACTGAACGTAATTTGACTGATATTCCCATTCATACTCAGGAGCAAGATGCGACTTCATATTTACAGGCAGCTAAAACATGCCTTAAAGCAACTGACGAATTTTCCGTGAATCATCTGCAAGGGAGCTACTTCCAGTTTTTAGCATCATCTACGCCGCAGCATCAAAACAGTGATACCAATTATATTTCCTTGTCCATGGAAACACTTGTTGACTCGATACCTACACTTATAACGGATGAAGACTTACCGCAAAATAAACAACCCGTAGTGCAGCAGCCATTTCATACCCTGACATATATTCAGCAGAAAGAAGCAGCAAAAGATCAACAAAATACCATTTACCATAACCACAATAAAATCGTTCAAACTCATTCCCAGACAACTGTGTCAACTTCCAAAGCTGAGCAGTCCGACCCAACACTATCCACTCTTCACCTATCGGGAAGCTACTTAGAAGTAGGTTCTGTAGTATCTCTCGATGACATTGTGGTTATACCTCCGCAAATTAATGTATCTGCTTTTGCTCAAGATCCGTTCGAAACACACTTGTACATGCCGGAGACTAAAACAGACAAACCTAAGCCAGTCAAGCCTCGTACTCCTGCTGCAATTTCTTCATTTGCATGGCGTAAATTTTATCAAGATAAAGAAAATTTAAAGAAAATAAAGGCAGAAGAAGTGATGAAACGACGACAACAGAGAAAAACTGATTTAGAAGAAAAGAAGAAGAAAACTGAAATGAAAACAAGAAAGGTACCAAAGCAAAGAATTATACCAAAAAAGAAGAGAGCCTTGAAAATGAACCAAAACACGAATAAGAACAGTAAAATAAAGTGTTCAAAATGCACCGAAGAACTCGTAAGTGACGTGGAAGAAGATGCTGAAAAGAACATAGGCTGTGACCACTGTCCTAGGTGGTTTCATCTCAAATGTACTAGTTTCAATAGCCTTGTGTACTCTGAAGTAGCAAACAAACCATATAAGTGTACTGAATGTTAATTTGATATACCTACTACGTATTTTCACTAATTTTAAGGAGTAGATATTGCTCTATAGCACTATGTGGTCTCACCTCAAATGCACTAGTTTCATTCAATAGCCTTGTGTACTCTGAAGTAGCCAGCCAACAAACCATATAATTGTACTTAATGTTAATTTGATATAACTACTGCATATTTTCACTAATTTTAAGGAGTATATATTGTTCTGTAGCTCTAGGTGGTTTCACCTCAAATGCACTAGATTCATTCAATAAACTTGTGTACTCTGAATTAGCCAACAAACAATATAAGTATACTGAATGTTAATTTGATATACCTACCTACTCCATATTTTCACTAATTTTAAGCACTGGGCACGAAAATAACTTTTCAATAAATGAATGTGTATTAATCATGCAGTTTTTAATTTTTTAAATTTATTTCGAAAGTTATTTTTTTATGTCCATTTGTATGAAATAATAACGGCCGAGAAATGGGAGGCAAAAGGCCGAAAACTGGCATTGGTGGCCGATAATTGGTAATTTAACATTTTTTTCGATTATTAATTTTTAGAAAATTATGGCTTTATTGTTTTTGATTTTTTTAAATCACACGAATTATAGACTATATAAGTAATCAAAATTCCTATAATTGGTCCATGTTGCAATTACTTAACATATATTTTAATGACCTCAAATAGCAGAACTCCGTTAACTGGCCGGAATCAGGCGAAGTCACCCTATATAGTTGTCTAAATGTCAATAAATTAACATAAATATATCGTGTTTAGTGTCAAATGAAAATTCTGATTAAGTACATTCCGGAAATATACATGTACCTATCTATATGGATAAACACATAAATCACAAATATTTCATAAAAAACCGTATTAAAAATAATTATAAATACAATAATTTACTTTCTGAAGGTTGGCTGTAAGATCCATATCCTATTTTGGTAATAAGTCCACTGTTGTATGTTTTTTTTATGTGCAATAAAGAATTTCTATCTATCTATGCTATCTACTTTCTGTAGCAGCAATCGGATTTTTATTTTTTTTATGTACATATATTTACTTGTTATATTTCTTATGTATTGCTTAATTTATTCCTTATTGTAAATAATGTAAATAATTTAAAATATCATTGGCTTTATGTTTATATTTTAGTATTGTAATGCTGTTTTTTAATAAAATAAATAATAATAATATAATGAATAGACCATACAATATCGTTTCTTGATTAAAATTCTTCTGTCGCAAAATTTAAAAATGTCGCCACATCCTGTGGGCACGTCGCTTTCGCATATGTAAACAGATGAACTTCCGGTATTCTCAACCGCTTTGTCCATGGATGGACGAATGGATGCACAAAGCCGTTGATGGCTGTAAAGGATGCATGCATGCTTATTATGCGTATAACTGCGTGGAAGCTAGAAAGGTATAGAAATACCAAAAAGAATAAATTAATAGGTTTTTCTTCAGAAGAGCGACGAACCTATTTCTTGCTTAGAATCTGTGTATAGAAAAGTCAGGTCGAAATACGGTCGACTTACTGCCGGAATAGTCGTCGTGGTCTTGAAGATTTTTGTTGGCCTAATTATATATTATTCTTTATCACCTCTAGAACACAATGCGTTTAATATTAAATAAAAAAATGGCATATTTTTGTAGTTTTTTCAGTCAGTCCGTGGTACTTACTAAAGTATATTTTTTTATGAGATGCACAATTGTTTACGGCTAAGAAAATATACCGCATCTTTGTAGGAACAATACAATTTAGTGCCACTGACTGGTGAAAATACTACAAATATATATTTACGATCCTTATTTATATACCTGCCGCAGGGCGCGCAGCCCTGCGACGCTACATCGAGAAAGTCGGATCAATGGGCCCGGTTACCAGAAGCCCCGCTAAAGAAGTCACGGGTCTTAAACAAGACTCGTCGACCGAATCATAAACTATTTGAAAACATTTCTTAATGTGTTGCTAGAAGTGTTTTTTAAGTATGTCCATCAAAAAAATCTTCATGCAAATGCTGATTTATTCTATACTTGGAACTTCGTCACATCAGTGGGTCATAAAGTGGTAGGAGGTTGCTCCCGGTGGTTTTTACATGTATCGCGGGTAATGCCTATCGCACATCCTTCGGAAACGATGGATGCACTCACGTTTGAAAAAAATGCATTGAAAATTGGTTAGATGTAGAGGTCGTTGTGGAACATCAGATTTGCATGGAATTCGGAAAGAAACGCCTCCTGTTCACTCATTGGCTCCTGGTGGAAAAATAGAGAGCCTAAATAGCCGGTAATGCCGGGTTCATTCTGGACATCCATTAGCGCCGCGTCTGGCGCCGGGTCAACAATACCGGTTCATCTTTTTTCAAAAGCGAAAGGCATTTCCAAATGCGGACCCAAATTCCGAGAAGTGTCCGTTATTCTACCTGAGTCACGAATGTTATTTCAACGGCAAAGCATGAATTTTACATGGCGAAAAAAGAATCTCGCAACAAAATAACATCTATTTTTCGTTGAAATCTACTTTGAAATGAACTTAGAAATCACTTAGCTAATAATTTGGTATTGAAATTTACATTTCGTCAAGTGTGTGCTTTGAAAATAAATAGGTAAAAACATACACTTAGCTAAATAAATTGGCATTTCTCTAGTGGTACCTTTTCTACGTTGTTGATGTTTTAAAGTCACCCGACTATATTCCCCACACTGATTCCGAAATTGCAATGATCTTATTTTTTCGGTGTCAATAAATAAGCGAGATATAGGTATTTAAGAAAGCGTCAAAAACCCACATTTTGGTAGGTTTAGTTCTTTTCAAATTCAATTCAATAAAACAATTCATAAATACCTATATGGCGGTAGGTTAAGCTAGTTTTTTTTTAAACAATCCTTAAAACTAGGTAAATTAAAATCTTTTTTTAATGAAAATTTGTTTTTTGTCTCGAAATATTGCGTGTACCACGCTTTTTTCTGACATATTTAGCATTAATGATCGAATCTAGTAATGTTTTTTTTATTTTGAAAAAGTTTCCTATAATACACATTATTGCATCTTTTTGCAAAAGCGAAAGGCATTTCATAATGCGGACCCAAATTCCGAGGTGTCCTATTCTACCTGAATCACGAATAATAAAATAAAAATAAAATACAAACGGAGCTGCCATGGAATTCACCGACCGAAGTCGCCCGGCCCATCATTTAGTATTTATTATTACACATCTGGGGGGTGAGCAGTGGACGGCAAACCTTGGATTGGAATTATTGCAGTATAGGAACCTTTCTCAGAAATCGAAAAAATAAAGAAATACTACTAGATTCGATCATTGTAATGCTAAATGTGAAAGAAAAAAGCTTCGCACGCGTAAAATTTCAAGATCAAATTTACATACAAAAAAAAAGTTTTTAAAACTCAGTTTTTAAGGTTGTTTTAAAAAAACTAATCTAACCTACCGCCAAATAGGTGTTTATGTACCTATTACTTAAAATTAAAAAAAATAAACCTACCGAAATGTATGGGTTTGGCGCTTTTTATATATATGTTTTCATGGCGTAAAAATCTATCGACAACTAAATAACATAGCCAATAACATTTCTCGAAATCTAGATTTCGCCCTATGTGCATGAAAATAAATAGGTAAAAAAACATTTAGCTAAATAATTTTAAAAAAAGAACGGTGTTTGCAAATGACAGCTCCAAACTCGAATTTGAACCAGGAAAACCGCCACACAACACAACAGCATTTTTACAAATTTGAATAAAAAAAACTCACCGTGCGAGGCAGTATCGCTCAAAACAATCCAAGGCAAACCGTGCAACAAATTATATTGCCCACGGCGCGTTTCAAACACAACAAAACAGACCACAAGACAGGCAAAGAACAAAACACAGCAGTCTCCGAATTGTACAAATCTCAATCACAGGACGGACGAAGTAAACTTTTTAATTGAAAAATAACACGAAACGCGTCAATTACCATTTCAAAACACGGAGCAGCGACGAGCGCACCTGTAGCCGCTCGGAGTTTCACCAAACTGACAAACGAGCGAACGAGCGAGCGATAGAGAACGAACCCCCCCGTACGATAGAGAGGGAAATAGCGGATGACAGCTCTGACGCATGCGCCTTGCGTTCAAGCAGTGGCGCATCGTGGCGAGACAGGTTGTAAATATAATATACAGGTGCGTTTTTAGTAGTTAACTGCATCTTTGAAGGGGGTGAAATAGTAAAAACAAATAAGCAACTTTTGTTAAAAAAATGTAAAACAAAAAATAGTTTTTTTCTTTATAAAAAAAAATCATTGTAATTTTTGTATAATTGTGTCCATTAAAATTTTGAGACGCGTTTAGCGCGCTGCGCCATCTAGAGGTAGGTAAAATATGGCTAATAAACAATATTAGCGATATTTTACCTACCGCTAGATGGTTTTTTTGTTGTTTTTCCCACAAATTTGTATCAAATTTGTATTCACCCATTTCAAGGATGCCGGTAGCTAAAAACTCACTCTGTATAGTCGAAGAAATCTTATTTGACAAAATTTTCGTTAAAATGGAATAAAATAAACTGCTATTCCTATTGTAGGGCCAATATCAATGTGCACCTGAAGTCATAAAGCATTAGGCCGGACGACGCGCGTAAGGATGTCCAACAAGTCGACGTTGCTTATCGATAATTTACTCAAATCAAATCAAATAATTTATTCTCTTAAAAACTTATGTGTAGTTGCGTAGACATTGTATCATTGCTTACATTTATACTTCTTACATTATTTAATTCCCTATAATGTTGCCGAACAAAATGAAAAATATTTATTATTTAGAATGTCGTACAAAAATACATCGGGATTTTTTTATAGAAATCGTTTTTTTAACCATTTTTTTTAATGTTGAGTTTCTTGATTTGGTATTTTAAATGGCATTAAAATTGAAATTCTTCGTTTCGCTTTCATCACTCATTATCACTCATTTTCATCATCATTATAATGAGCTTTCAGGGAATAAAGGGAATTCAAGAGAAATCAATAATGACTAAGCCAATACATTACAGTGTTGCGAAATACATAACTGATGAATTGAAATATTCTGATAGATAAAAGTAGCGATTGCAAAACATTTAACGACCAAATTCAAGCATTTGTGTCATTGTCACCTAATTAAATGTAGCTCTGTAATCAATTGTAGTTTGCCGGCAGTCAGTTAGAGTTTGTCTGTCGAGCAGTGCGGTGCAGTATAATTTCTAACAGTGCTACTAAGGAGGATTTACAACCATCAATGGAGACATTATTTTGTAACGTGGAATTACTAAAGTTGAAGGGCGATATTAACATACAAACTCGGTGTCTTATCCATAACGTTTTGACATTTTTTGACGAACTTAAAAGAGACCCAGCAAAAATTTCTGTCATCAATCTTAATAAACCTCAAGAGCTGACGGCGTCAATTTGTGGAGTATCTTTGCGGACTGTCAAAAAAATAAAACAAGAAGTTTTACAATCAGGGCTTCCTACTACACCAAGAGACGTTTAAGAAGCCGGCAACTGTAACCAATTTAGATAACTTCGACATCGATGTGCTGAGACGTATCATCACATTAATTATGATAACGGAGAATATCCTACCGTGGACAATATACTCAACAAATTTAAGGATGCCATACCTGGATTTAAATGCGGGAAAAGTTCCATGAAAACCATTTTGCAGAGTATAGGTTACAAATATCGAAATGGCGACGACGGACGGAAATATTTAATGGAAAGGAGTGACATTAAGTGTGCCAGAATGGATTTTTTAAGAAAAATGCACAACTTAATTACCACCAATGATTCTCGATCCCGATTTTACCTCGATGAGACCTGGGTTAACCAGAATCATTCAAGAGAACGTATGTGGCACGACGAAAACGACGAAGGTGGATTTAAGAACCAGAAAACCGGAAAGGGATCTAGACTTATTCTTTGTCATGCTGGGTCTGCAAGGCCTGGTTTCGTTCCAGAGGCTAAATTGTTGTTTAGAGCGGTGAAATCTAAGAACTTAGACTATCATACAGAAATGAATGGTGACACATATATGGAGTGGTTCGAACGTTTTTTAAAAGTACTCGAAGAGCCATCCATTATTATCGTCGATAACGCAAGTTACCATTCAGTTCAGCTCGAAAAGATACCTAATTCAAAAACGAAGAAAGCAGAAATACAAGAATGGTTGAGAAAAAAAACATTGCTTTTGAAAGTACCGAGATTGTAGAGGAGTTAATACGTAAGGTGAAAGCAAGTAATCCTTCGAAAGTGCATGCTTTGGATCAATTGGCAAACGAATTAGGACACGAATTGATACGCTTACCACCATACCACTGTCAATATAATCTTATTGAGCTCATCTGGGCTCAGGTTAAAGGAGAAGTCGCTTCGAAGAACAATACGTTTAATTTAGCAGATGTCGAGAAATTGTTTCACGAAGCCGTCGAAAATGTTACACAGGAAAATTGGGCCAAGTGTGTTAAACACGCGGAAGATCTGCAAAGAGCTGATTTTGAAAAATATATTTACAGAGACCAGCACCGTTTGGTTATAAATCTACAAGATAGCAGCGACAGCAGTTCAGATGACTAGTAAAATATAGCTTTTTAAATATATTTGTTTAGCCTGACCAACCTATAATTGTATTTTTTGTTAAAATGTAATTTGTAATATTTAGTACTTAGTTTCATGTTACATTTTAAGATAATATTTAGGTTAATGTAGATATTTTTTAAATATTCTTTAAACTTTTATTTCACTATATTGTTGCATGTATACGTTAGTTTGTATTTATGAAAATTTTTCTTAATAAATGAGTTCAAAACTAACTAAACCAATTATTACAAATAAACCCATCGAAAATTTTCATCATAATCTATAATATCCATCGATATCTCTTGTCATCTTTATCGATCCAACCATCGATCCATCATAATCCATCGATATTCCATCGATACATCGATAATCCATCGATACTGCTATTATTATTTTTAAAACACGCATCCCCATAGTGCGAGCGAAAGACAGCGAGTGTGAGCGAGAGGTCCGGCCTAATGATTTATGACTCCAAGTGCACGTTGATATTGGCCGTACTATAGCAAGTTGTAAGTAACCATCTATTTTACTATATAGATCGATTCTATCGGCATGGAAAATATAGAACCCTCGGGCCTAAAATGATTAAGTATCAACTCCTCGGCCTTAACGTCAATTTTGTCACATGCAGGGTTACGACGATGAGCGATCAAAGTCAATTCGACTTTTTAGGATGATATACTTTTTTGTGGGATATACCTATATACTCGTATTTAAGAAATATCTTTTTTTAAGAAACTCAACTATATTTGGTTTACCAACTACGCATAAAAGGTCCTATTTTATTAGTAAATGTTTAAAATGGAATTACCTTTTTTTAAATTCCTTTGATTGTACTTTTCAGTAATCCTTCATATGATTTCGTCAAATGGTACTTGTTAAATAGGTACCTACCTACTTGCTCAGCACATGGTTAGGTTGATCAATATAGAGCAAGAAATTTTAAAATAATAAAATAACAAATGTCTTTCAGAAAAGTCTTTCAAAAGCCTACATATTCTACTGGAAAAATCATTTTTTACGTTTAACTTTCGGATATTTATTATTTTTTAACAGTATTAAAGAGCTTTATATAATTTTCATTTAGTTTTTCATGCAGAATATACCTACTCTTGTAAAATAAAAATAAAATAATATCCGATAGCAAATCTTGAATTTTATTGTCCTATATTGGTAACGATTTTTCTAAAGTATGCGAAAACAGTATGCAAGATACGCGGCAACGTTCACTGGCGCGACGAGGGTTCCGTACCTAATTAGGGAAGGGGTTCTTGCCATAAAATATGACGACTAAAGGAACTTTATTAGTCCATTCATAATTATATTTTTTCACAAAACAAAATTGCATATACCTAAGTTTCGACCATCTCCTATGGGAAGGTTAAGTATTATACAACTCTATAGACGAGTTGATCTTATTTGTTCTTGTTTTGATGTTTTACTTTTCTCAAAAAATCAAGATTCGCTAACATCTCAAGAGCGAGAAATCGCTAATCGGTACTGAAATCGCCGGTTATAGTACAACCAATCACCAATGTCTGTTTCTATAACCGCATCCGCACCCAGGTATATCCACTTTTGAAACCCGTTAGCCCTGACGCAAGTAAAAAAAAATCGGTTGTCTGTAGTCGGTTTACGTGAGTTGTTGAACGTGACAACGTCATAAGAAAATACTGATGGAATGGTTGCATTTGAAGCAGTTTCATTTAAGATTCTGATATTGTTTATTACAAATACCCAAAAATATATGCTTTTATACTCACTGATTTCACTACAACATGTAAATGTATTATTGTATAGCAGTGTAATTGTTTATTGTTTTTTTAATTTGAAAGTTTGAAATCTCAAACTGTTAAATAACAGTTTGAGAAGCGTTTGAGCACGCTGCGCCATCTAGTGGTAGGTAATACGTCGTAAATAAACAATATCAGCGACATTTTACCAACCGCTAGATAGCGCATCGTAATGATAGCTTTTCATACTTTTTTTTTAATAAAAGTTGCTTACTTCGTTGCACTTTGTTGTACTCACAAGAAAATTGTCCGTTCAGTAATAACATTCCGTAATATCAAGAATAGGTACATATAAAATTATGCCAAGAATTTAAATCAATTTAGTGATTTTCATTCGTACTATTTTAGACTGAGGTTAGTAAATAATTCCTGTCGCAACCGGTAGATGGCAGCATTTATATTGAATAATAAATATTATAAATGGAACGCCTCAGAGCGAGGTAACGCCGCATGAGTCATGTTTTTTCGTGCGTGCAGCCGGCCCATCGAATTATAAGACGTTGTCACGTCAATAAGCGACGACCCCTTCGTCCGGGCTTGTCGACGTAACTGATCAAGTAAACGCGTCGGCGCGGCGCGGAGCGGCCCGCCCGGCCGACTGACTTTGGCTGCCTGACTGACTACCTGGCAATGCTGGACTTGAACACCTTCGCCCATTCCGTGACCTAGCGTTGCCGTTGAAATTAGTTTGGTAATCAATGAGTAATTAAAACACTAATAAATTAAACACTTGACCCTTCCTTGTGAAAAAACCAATTCTCCCGGTTTAGCAATTGTCTCGATTCATGTAATCGAGTTTGAGGTGCCGAAATAAAACACTCACACTCACTATTGGATATAAAAAAAATATTAATATTATTTTAGTCGCAACCTGCCGCCCTTGGAAAAGTGAGGTACCTGGCACGGCATGTAACGGCAAAGTTCGCAATGGGATAGTATTCCAATCTGAAGTTTACCGCGAGTTCATCTGCACCAACTGCAGTGAAGTTGTTTATGATGATGCCGGCTATTTGGCGGGATAGTGTAGTCCATTATTAAATTACTTTGGTTCTAGTAGACTTACGTAGGCAGTCTAGAAGCCCATTGCAATTAACGTCTACAACATCGGGAATCTCCACTCTCAGTGGTCATCAAACTCCATTCGTTTTTTGGACGAACAGTTTTAAAATTGTCCTTTATTAAAAAAAATATTATAGTTTAGTAAATATTATTATATTTATAGGAATTTTATGGGATATAAATTAAAAATAATTATTTAAAAATATAATATTTATTTTCCTTTTATGTACTAAACCACAAATCTTAAATGGCAAATATTTCTTTGAGATCAATAAGTAACTTATACTTACAATGACTAAATCACGAACTATTGTATAGAAATCAGTTTTTTTTTCTTTGGTAATAAATTAAATTACAGAACCTACAAATGAACGTTAATTATTAAATTACTAAGATTTTTTAATCGTTAGATTTAAAAAATCGTTAAAAAATAAATTAGTTAGAGTGTAGGTACCTACAGGTGTAAAAGTTACCTACACATTTTTTATTTATTTTTTACTAAAAACAGGAACAGGATGGCAAAACCTTAACCTTTTGCTTATTTGTTTCTGTCAACCAACTGGGACTAGCCCATTCTACGGTGGACAGGACTCTAATATTACAATCAAGTTTGCTTGATTGCTTGATTGCTTACAAATGTACAAGTTTTAAAAAAAGCTAATAACACTAAATTGCCCTAAAATGTGGTTTTCAAAATAAGAAAATAAATAAAATAATAATAATAATAAAAAAATTTATCAAAAGATAATATAATAAATAAAATGCAATTCCATTATATAATCGACAATAAATATAATATAAAATTCGATTTAATAATATAAATAAAGTTATATGTGAGAAAAGAAAGAAACAGTCATTAATATTTAATAAATGTTAAGTAATATAAGATTTAATATAAAAATACCTAGTCAAAAAAGTACAATTCATTGTCAAAATAATATAACAACTAAGTCAAATATTTTTTGGTAGTTAGTTCAAGGTTAGAATATACTCAACATAAATGTTTAAAAATATGTCAATAATTTGTGCACCTAAGTTTTATTAAACTTTTATTTCTAACATTTGATGTATGGTTAGTCTGTCATGATTCGAGCATACGCTAACCATTTGTTAAACTGAGGAGTAGGAAGTAGGTACCTACATCAATTACAAAATTACAAATCGGCTAAACTCGACCACCACATAGTCTGGCGGTTAATAAGTTGGCGCGAAACTGTGAGTGTGTAGGTAAAACAATTAGAAAGGGTGAGGGAGATATTTATTAGATGCTTGTCCTTTAGAAGGACGTTACCTTTCTAGGGTTAAGAGAGTTAGAATTGTCTCATGGCACTGGAGTCATATAATATCTATCTGTACCATATAATATATATCTGAGTCATATAATATCTATCTGTATCATATAATATCTATCTATTTTCAACGATAGTACTACCATCATGGAAACTTAAATATATGAGTAAATGATATTTGTCTTTATTGCCGTCCGTGGCCTCATCTGGTTGGACTTAAAATTCATGCCTTTTTATTTTTTTACCATTTGATCATTGAGATCCTGAGCCACGAGCCGAATTCTTCGATTGATGGTTTTGTTCAACAAAGAAATTTTAAAAATAACTTTCCCCACATTTTATCCCATCATTATATTAGCCATGTCCATATTAACTGGTAGAACAAAATCCTTAGCATTAGTGTGGGATTGTATCACATAAGCACTTTGCTACCTCTATAGGCCACCTTGAATGAAGCTATCAGCGCATTATTTGACACTGAGGCTTGCTTATGAAAGGGGGGGAGTTGAAGTCGGGGAGGGTGGTGGGTGAGGGTGAGGAAAAGGGGAGGGGGGGTTCTAGGAGGGAGGGGGTCAGAACGGGTGGCTGTTGAGTGAGGGGGGGGATTTAGGGGGAGTTTAGGGAGGCATCATTTGGTCATGGCAAGAGTTAAAAAGGTTGTGGTTAAAATCGGTCCACCAGGGGGCGCCCTAGTCGCATTTCAATATTGAAATATTGAACTGAGACTTGAAATTCGATACATAGGTACAAGCATTGAGTTTATGGTACAAGCTACACTAATAATATTTAAATGCCGCCATACATTTTAATCAAATATTAATGTTATCTGTTGGCGCTTGGCATAATCCTGCCCTGCCGCCATACATTTTAATCAAATATTAATGTTATCTGTTGGCGCTTGGCATAATCCTGCCCTTAGCCGAGAAAGTAACTGCGCCGCCCGAGGCGGTTGCAACGGAAATTAACCGGGTTTGTCGGCTGGCCGAGAGGGGGCACTCATCGTGTTTATTTACGAAATTAGATGAAATTAGTCCTTGGCTACTTGCCGGGAAAGTTTTGGGGTGACACAACCGATTTTTTATTTTTTGAAACTACCCCTGCGAAGTATAAACGTCAGACTACAAAAATCATTAATGAATTTGTCCCTTTGATGAATGAATTTAGGAAATCGATAGTCAACCGAAACTCGAAAAACGCTAGTCATAATTCAATCTAGAAATCTTGAAATATTGGACTTAGAGACTTGAAATTTGGTACACTGATGCCTTGTTGGACCGAAATCTGTTGTGAATTTTTTGTTGGAATATGTTGTATACAAGCGACACAAATAATATTTGAACTCCGCCATATTAAAGAAAATACTAAATCATTTTTTGAAAACTACCATTTTAATACCACGGAAAATTCTACAAATAGCGGGAGGTTGGCTTGGCGCGGCGGAGGGGAGGGGGGCACTTGTCTACTTGCCGTGAAAGTGGGTGACAAACCATATATTTTTTAACAATGTGCCTTCAAACTATAATAATTATTTAGTGGCATCACTCACTCTCGCAGTGTGTCACTCATTTCACACCTCCTTGGGCCAATCGCTGCTAGCGCCACCTACAAAAAGTTTGTTGATGTTCACATAGACGGTTAGCACCCACCGCTGTGCACCGCAGCGGAATAAAATCCTAGGGAGGGGGGCACTTGTCTACTTGCCGTGAAAGTGGGTGACAAACCATATATTTTTTAACAATGTGCCTTCAAACTATAATAATTATTTAGTGGCATCACTCGCTCTCGCAGTGTGTCACTCATTTCACACCTCCTTGGGCCAATCGCTGCTAGCGCCACCTACAAAAAGTTTGTTGATGTTCACATAGACGGTTAGCACCCACCGCTGTGCACCGCAGCGGAATAAAATCCTAAAACATATTTGCACACATGGGAAAATAGTCTCCAAGCACATTACGTAGGGCCCAATTTAGTATACGGACATTGCCATCCGGTTTTACCACAGATTATTATTGCTCCGTAGAATTAATCTGCTGCGAAATAACCTAACGAAATAAGCCTTAAAATAACATAATTATTGGCAACTTAGCATACTTAATCACGTTTTTCCAACGATATCAGTTTTGAACTATATCGTTTGAATTGCAAATGAAGTAACCTGTAATGATCATGTAAGGGCAACCTTTTTATTGGCTAAAGTCATATCATATTTCAAATATATTTCATTGAGCTCTATGAAGAATGTCGTCTTGTTTTAAGAGTATTACATACCAATGTATAACTGAATTACTCAGGACAATGTGGAATATTGTCAATATCCGCGATTCAAACAGTCCATAGAGAATATTCAATCACTCAAATCTTTTAGTTCTTTTCGGAAACCGAAGGTTGGACCCTGCTACTTTATCTTTGCTATTATGGAGCTATAGACTTATAACATTTAGCAGTTTTTACTGGGCATTGCTCATTATCTATCGTGTTCTATATCTAGACAAGAAAATTTATCGAATAAGGAAAAACACAATGTAAGAAGTAATTTTTTCAATGTTAAGATTTTAATGTTAATATGCAGATGGATCAGATAGGATTTTCCTTTGTTTTTCCAGGTATTGTGATAATGTGAAATAGAATTTTAATAATGGGAAAACACCTAGCTGCCAAAAAGTAGTACAGCACTGAGCAATCTAATACCCTATTTAATCAATAATATCGGTTTCCGTAAAACCATTGGTTAGTTCAATAAACAACACAATTTGCGTTTTAATATGTAACCGATACCGGTGGACTTTTTAAATTTTATTTGTTGTGTGGGGCTTTTCTAAGGTCTTTTTATGAGCCTTGTAACACTGCGACCATTGCTAATCTATTGTGTCCGCCACCTACTATAGTTCTGCGCTAAGCCTCGTGTCATTTAAGAACCGCAACAGGTTTTTGGCGACAGATTGATTTACCTCCTCAGGTTGGAGGTAATGACCCCCAAGTGGGTGTATCTTTTACGCATCAGAGGGCAACACTCGCACATGAGGTGCAGAGGAGTTTCCTCTGCCCCTTGGCAGAACCTGCACATTTTCGTGTCCTGGAGCTTGAGGTTGTACATGTGTTTGTTCAGGCCAAAATGCCCCGTGAGCGCCCTCACCAGTATGCATAGATTGTTCCTATTTAGCGAAAATGCCTCACGGGCACTCTTACGGTCGTAAGCCTCGATTAGCGCTTTGGAATGATTCAACCCTGGCGTGTTGTTCCAGTGGCTGACGGATTGTTCTAAATATATATTTTTGAGCATTAGGCTTGCAAGGCTTTTTGGTACGCCACAGCAAGGTTCAGGGCCGTATCACGTTGTCTTTGCTCCCGTCTTAGCAAAATTGTCAGGCTATTTCATTTCCCTCGCTTCCTGCATGGACGGGAACCCATTTTAGAATTACCATGTTCTTTTCGCCCAGAGAATTCAGTAGTATTCAGTTTTGCACCAGCTTTGAATTATTGGTATTCAAGGCTAGTGCCATAAGAGCTGCCTTGATATCCGAGTGGATATAGATATGGTGGCTGGCGTATTTTTTATGGAGGTTTATATCCGCACATTAAATAATGGCGTATACCTCTGCTTGGAATATGGAGGTGTATTTCCCCAAGTTTACACTTCTTTCGAAGTTTAGTCGCTCTCCATATATACCGCCATATAACCAACGGTTAGGGAAAGTACTGTGAATGCGCAATTATTTTTTACGACGGATATATTTATTTTGGACCCCCCCCTCCCTACCTCCCTACCTCTGCCTGAGACGATTAACCTTTCGGAAGCCGGCCTTTGCGTGCAAAAACGGCATTGCACATTTTGTGACAATTTTGTACATAAATACTAACAATTTTGTACATAAATACTATTATTATTTTCATATACATATATGTATGTGTATGTGTGCATATATAGATATATATTTTATCTATAGATGTATATAAGTATCTATGTTTGTATATGCGTAAATATTCGTAGTTTCATATTTGTCGATTTAAAAATAAGTACTAACTATAGTTTAAGTTGACAGTGCACACTTAATATCTAGTCATTAGAAGTCTGCCTTAGAACAGACCTAGGCCTAGTTAGGCGACTGTGTCAAACATTAAAAATAATGTCGCATCAATTTCTTGCTAACATCTTACTTACAAATATGACATTAATTGTTTATTAGATGTGTTACTAAATAAATAAAATAAATAAATATATTTTTTATGAATTATCTCTTGTTACCTAATAATTAATCTTGTTAGTCAAGTATGGATCTAAAGAGACCTGTTGCAGTTAGACCACTAAGACCCATGTGTAAGGGTCGCCCAAACTCACGAGTCAACACCCATCTGGCAGCCTCCATGCAAAAGTGCGAACCCGGGTAGGACCCTGTCCTGAGGGCCAGTTCCCCTAGGAATCGTTCTTCGGGCGCTGCCGGACGGTTTGCGCACCGTGCGGCATCAGCCAATCAACTATGCATTCCGACTGATAGTTGGGGGGTGTGGAAATGGATTTGTTTTCTATAGAGCGGAGCGGTTGTTTACCTTATGGCAGCCGCTCTTAAAACGACCATTCGGCTACCAGATACCGGATAAACAGCCGGGCAAAGGATGCCGTGGTCCGCGATAGATTGGGTAGACACCGAATCACCGCTACACAAGGGAGAGGACCGCGCAAGCAACTTCGAACCTGTAGTCAGTCGGGAGGCCGGAGAAATCTGGCCATAACTGGTAGCGAAGGTGCTTGGTCTGCCCGCTGGGTTAACTACCCAGTGCCGGGCGGTAAGGGTTGATCTCTCGCGGGCTAGTCGGTGGAGCTAGATAGTGGATTGTCATTGTCTAAGTCTTCTACGCTCATCCCAGGGCTGAAACAACGATTCATATCGTTATACCAGACTGAGGTGACAGGTTTGCCCGTTCTAGTTGACACCGCCCAACTGTTAGTCAAGTATATCATATATTTACATAATATACTAGCGGACCCGACAGACGTTGTCCTGTCCAAACGTTTTTTCGATATACTATATACTAATGATGTCTACTATATAAATGATGTCCATCTTCTCCTTCCCAAAATATCACTGGATATTGAAAAGCGCCGTAACAACAATGACTGTCTCGAATTGTCTGAACCGTGTTATCACTGCGTTGGATCCATATATCTCGATGTTTGTGATCTATACTAGTAGTGGATCATATACAATTAAGGGATTGATGTATGTAGCAAATTATAAATTCTTCACGCAATTTCAAACTGCTTTCAAAGATCCAGTAATCCAAAACATCAAGTAATCCAAACAGCCCTTATTTAAAATTGTTATAAAGCAACAACATATTATAAAATCGAAGACTATCGCAGTTGTTTGACATTATAAATAGGATAGAAAACGAATTTACCGCGTGAAATTTGTAGGACCCGACGTTTCGGTGACGTTGCAGACGGTTTGCGGCCTACCCGCAAAACAACGGACTGACAGCTCCTCAGTCTACCCTAGACAACGGCGGCTGCAACGTCACCGAAACGTCGGGTCCTACAAATTTCACGTGGTAAATTCGTTTTCTATCCTATTTATAACAACAACATATTGTTCCTAATCCAAGATGTAGTCTCATTATTCACTCTGTATTTCCAATATAAGTAGCTGTTTGAGCCTGAAAATATATTATGTTTGCAAAAAACATCGAACTGTTGGGTAATCAATATTACAAAAACCTGCCGACTTGAGTATTTCGGATACAGGATGCGAAGCGATAACTATCACTAACTGCAATTTGCAAAATGGTCACCAACTGTTGCGGCAGAGAGGGCACTTAAAGAAGAAAAAGAATATTTTATTTATCAACAGCATACTTAAGCTGATGCGGCTGCGCTAACCGTTGACTGTTATCAGTGTACTTACATGCTTCACTTCCTCATAGCACTTACGCAAGCACCTATTACACCAATTGATACAATTTCATCCTATTGCCAGCCAGTCACAGATTATCCAGCGAGTTGATAACAAGACGCACCGAACGTTACACAGTGTATGGTTTTATTGAGAAAGGAGTGACTGGACTGTTCGAGTAAACAACGGAGTTAGTATCAGTTTTTTTTTAGTTTTATTTGCGCAGCGGGAAGGCATTCTGAAAATGGCAAAAAACTTTAAATTTCAATAAAATTTATTTAAAAAAACCTAAAAGATAGGTCGTCATCGTAGGCCTATTTGACAACTTTTATCTGATTTGTAGTTACTTTGGCATTTTCTTAATCGATAAAAATTTGGCTTGGCTTTCTGATAATACGTAGTTTTACAAAATATAATCCGGCGCTACTAAAACTTTTTTTATATCTAGAGCGCACTCAATCGATAATTTAAAACTACGTAAGGGCAGGCCAAAGAGACTAAGTATCTGTCGTGCGCTCTTGGATTGGCCGGCCACTTGTAGCCTACAAAACAGGCGAATGGACAGACATGCCTGTGATAAATTTGAAATTAGTTGATTTTTAATCGCAGTTAGTGCGGCAACACTGTAATGTCATTCTTAAACATTTTCAAAGCGAATTAAACCGTACTGCTTACTTGAAGCCAGCTCCGGATCTACGATTTTTCAAGCCAGGCCAAAACTTGACATTGTCCCCCCCCCCCCCCTTCTCCAGCATGTGAGATTAATTATTTTAAGAAACTGACAAAACAAATATACTGGGTACTGGGTCTTGTGACCGGGGAATCATAACCATTCATAAATTTACACTCTTTACCTATTCGCTAATAACTTTTCATAGTAAACAGGGTAGACAACACACAAGCCATACTGTACACAGCTGCAATACTAAGTCCAAAAATTCAAATTTTACTATCTAATCTTGCTAAAGATTTACACATTGAGTTTTCCATTCTGCTAAAATATTTTTTACCACATCAACTAATAATTATAGTGAAGAAAACCAATGCTAATTACTTGCACACCTTATCAGCCACATAAATCTGTCTGGCTGTTGGGGTATGTAGACCCATCCCCTTGTCTGTGGGGAGGATTTATTCTACACAACGGGAATTATCCTGGAAGTCATCACACACACTGTGCGCGCGCTCAAAAATCAACTTGGGATGCGTTTCAAAAACAAATGAACAATCGATAGCACAACACGCCCTGGATGCTAGGCGCTTTAGTGATATAAGTTTTTTTAAACATGTGAATTTGGCGAACCCTCATTTGCCGGGGACAGGTACCTCGGTTTGCCCCCTTTGGATCCTTAGATTAGGTAAGATAGTGAGTGCACTCCGTGTGCTAGTAAATAATTAATGGGAAAACAAAGCTTCCAGACCATTTAGAAAGTTAAAAGTGAATTTTGGTCGAACGTAACAATTCCTCCAGGCTGCATTATTATTTATGCGTCAGGCTTGTACCCACTTATGAGACTTTGATTCATATGCCTAATGACCTAAGTAGAGCAGAGTACGGTCGGCTGCCAGTCTACTCGTTTTATTCTACTTGAATTTGACGTTTGTCGCCCGATGCTGTATTTTGGCCAGCCCACGCATAGTTAACTGCTTTGAATTATCGATCGAGTAACCATCGCACTCTAGATATGAACGCAGCCTGTACTGCTTAATATCAGACGTCTTTTAATATTACAAACATGCTTTCGATCTGCGACCACAAAACCATCTCGACATGATCGGGAAAAACCATCCTCAAATCGCTCTTACAAAGTTCTTTCATACCTAAAAATACCTTAATTTCTAGCTTATCGTTAATTACAAAGTACGATTTAATACCAAAATCACTAGCCATATTATCGACGTTTAAAATATAAAAATAAATACAGTCACTCGCCACTTTAAAGTCCCAATTGTGAAGGTAGAGCCGCGATTGGAATTGCGTTAGGAAATGTTTGTAGGAATGTATGATATCGTCAGTGTCGATTTCGGAGATGGCTCTCTTGCGTACTTTGCACTTTTGCAAGTGGCCCGGTTCAAAGTCGACCGGCACGGCGCCCCTGGCGAGCCGCGGCTGCCTCATGGGGATGTCTTGCAGCCTCCCGCACGGGTCCAGGTAGGGCTGCTGAAAGACAATGTCCTCTTCGGCGAAGTGGAGGATGCAAACTGCCGAGGAGGGTGTGGGCTCCCAGCCCTTCCGCGGAATCGCATCGATCCAAGCTCGCCGGAGTTCTGGAATTTTTGGGAATGTAAACGTGCTGACGGAGCCCATTTTTCTTATGGTGCTGTTGTAGTTGGATTTGCAGCCTGGCACAATACAGTGTCGCGGCATCTGAAACAAACATTATTATCCTTCATCTGTTTTGATCAGTAGGGGAAAATTGATATTTATTTATTTATTTATTTCCATAACAATTTCACAATTATATAGGAACTAGCTGCGCCCCGCGGTTTCACCCGCGTGGTGATGGATAATTGTGATAATGATGATAGAAAACTATAAATCTTTATAAATTATAGCCTATGTGTTATTCTGATGTGTAAGCTATATTATTGTAAAGTTTCATCAAACTCCATTTAGTAGTTTTTGCTAAAGAGTAACAAACATCCATACATACATTCTTACAAACATTCGCATTTATAATGGTAGTAGGATGACCGAGTATATTAAATTAATTACTCAGTTCCACAAAAAATGAAATACAGTAAACTACACCAAAATTATTCCAAATAACAAATAAGACTATAATAATAACAATTGACAATAAAAAAAAATAGTACATTAACCCCTCAAATGTGAGGCGTCCCTTAAGGGATGCCTTGGCAAAATGTATACAAAATGTATATAAATTTATATAAATATAAATATAAATGTAAATGTGCGCCGCTTTATAGTAATCCGCTCTATAGTAATGCTATAGCTCTATAGTAAACCCCGCTCTATGTAAATGTAAATGTAAATATAAATTTATATACATTTTGCCGTAGGCAACCCGAGCTAATCGCCATTCATTTGAGGGGTTAAATTACATCGGTAAGTAAAGGGTGTCTCAACAAGAGCGCCGGATTTAAATTTGCCGCCATTTTGATAATACGAGTTGTACGGTGATTTTTTTTGACAGTTGTCACGTACAGACCACGCGATTTAAGGATATGGAGAAGTATTCAAACCAACAATGTTTAAATATTGTAAAAACACATTACAAAAATGGTAAGTTTTGCGAAAACAGTTCGCCAATTACGTCAAGTTTTCGGTCGCAATAATGCACCAAATGAATCGACAGTGAGGCGTTTAATTACAAAATTTGAGACCAAATTTACGCTGATGGATCAGAAGATCATTGTTCGTCGTCGTCCTAGTCGGTCACTCGAAAATGTAGCCACAGTAAGGGAATCTGTGGCCGAGAATCCAGGAACTTTTATTCGGCATCCTGGTCAAGAATTAAACATTTCCAGAAGCACTATGCAACGAATTTTGGCAAAAGATCTGCATTTAAACACGTACAAGGTTCAATTGGTGCATGAAATCAAGCCAAGGGACCATGCACAGTGCCGTGAATTTGCTGAATCAGTGTTGGAACATCATCAAATTCATGCGAATTTTTCGAAGAAAATCATTTTTTCAAACGAGGCACATTTTCAACACGACGGATACGTAAATAAGCAAAACTGTCGGATTTGGGGTGCTGAAAATCCTCGTGTGACTCCTCAAACAACCAATGCATCCACTGCGAGTAACTGTTTGTACATTTTGGGCTGGCTTGGGCCGTATTGAGCCCAATTGGGTACAATTGGGCCGTATTTCTTTGAAAATGCGCCTGGAAATGCGCTAATTGTTAATGGAGTGCGGTAACGCGAAATGTTATAGGAGTTTTTGTAGCCCGAATTGGATGTAATTGATGTGGAGGACATGTTTTTCCAATAAGACGGTGCGACCTGCAACACAGCACGTGAAACAATGGTGTTATTGCAGACTATGTTTCCAGGTCGTGTAATTTCTCGATTTGGCGATCAACATTGGCCACGAAGATCGTGCAATCTAAAACCGGTGGACTTTTTCTTTGGGGCTATGTGAAGGAAAAGGTGTATGCAAATAAGCCTGAAACAGTTAAACATCTTAAAGAGGAAATACGGCGCGTTATTGGTGAAATACAGCCACATTTATGCGGAAACATTATTCAAAATTTCAACAAAAGAATAACCCTGTGCCAGAGGTTTCCTGGTGGCCATTTGCCTGATGTTGTATTTTACGTTTAATTAGAACTATTTTACTTTATGTTGCAATAAAAATGTTTGCATGATTAAAAAATAAACGTGTTTTTAAAAAAGAAAAAATCCTGCGCTCTTGTTGGGACATCCTATACAATGTTATTTTTTAAGTATTTCAATAGGTCAGGATGGATCTCTTGTAAATGTGATTATTCTCAGTACAGAATAATTAGGGGACATGGGTGTTCAGAGTATCGATATTTTAAATCAAAACAAACATTCGTTTTTAATAAGACATTTGTAAAAGGTATATAATTATTATTTATATATTTTAAAAGGGTACATAATCAAATAAACATATTTTGTCATTTGATAAAGTCATTATTCGAGCTAGAGGTGGGTACAATTAAAAAACATTTTTTGAATTGAGTTTCGACATCTTTTGCTGATTATGTGACATTAGAAATGTGTGTTTTCTCCAAGTTATTGCCATCATATGAACCCCCCGCCCCCCCCCCCCCCCATATGAAATTCCCCCATCACACCCTCATACTGGCTTTGCCTGTGCCCCAATAATATCGAAAGTTAAACTTTGGTAAAAGTTTTAGTCGGTTGCCTGGTATCTACGCTTGATCCTCCATGCCTGTCTTCTAATACGTTATTATACTTAAAAAAGATGGATGATAGTCAGAGAATACCTTTTCGATATTTCGGTATTTATTCCTGATTCCGAGACCGCAATAACCTTTTGCCGGGCTCAATAAATAAGCAAGATATAGGCATCTATAAATAAAAATAGGCATTTACAAATAAATAAATACATAAATTTACACAAGCGTCAAACACGTACATTTCGGAAGGTTCAGGTTAGGTCAGGTGAGGTTTTTTATTTTTTTGGTATGTAAATTTAATTTTAAAATATTGCGTGTCTGACGTTATTTCCGATCAGATTTAGCATTAAAATGATCGAATCTAGTAGCGTTTTTTATAAATGAAAAAGGTAGCAATACCTAATAAATTCCAAAACGATCCAGCGGTGCCTATTATTATTGTAAAAAGATAATGAATATAAATCTTGCAAAGTAGTTCCTGCTCTACGAATGATGCGTTAATCTTAATTAAAGCAATTCTAGGTCGACCAATTTACTAAATGGGAATATTTGCTTTTAATGAACCCATACATATCTTATTTATTATTGTTATTATATTAAATATTTACCTTTTCCGTCTAAATTAAGTAGCCTCACCAGCCGCTGGTATCGTTCTTAATTGTGTATTGATTCGATCAGATTTGATTTGCGAAAATCTCCGCGAATTTTGACAGCTGAGAACAGAGTTGCCATGTCTCATTGTTTATTCCCGAGTTTTTCCGGCTGCCAAGCGATTCCCGAAGCAAATTTATTTTTAAACATTGCGACACTGAAATCTCAAACGTCAAATTTTGCCGCAGCGCGGGCTGCCAAAAAGCCGCAATGGCAGCTGATTTTTCCGAATCGGAAAATGTCGTAAATTTTCAAAATGAAAAACTCAAAATAAAAATATAAACCGAGACTTGATGTGGGTTGACGAAATATAGAAGAATTTTAATGTTCTTACGTATTTATATCAATTATATACTTTATTTTGATGATTTTCCAGCTCAAAATGACTGCACTAAAAGTGGCGAATGCCGTGAAGTATGTATTTAAGAATCATCCCTTATTAGCTAACAGCGTCGTTTATGGCACACTGTACGTCGGAGCTGAGTTCTCCCAGCAGACGGTCAGCCGCAAGTTTATGGTAAGTAAAAATTGAAATGTAGTTACTACCTGATAAAAATATTTGTTTGTATGCAAAATTTATAGTTTATGTATCAATTTCTTATATTATATTTTTATGGTATGACTACAAAACAATTCAAAATAAAAAAATGGATTTTTTGGAGACAATTTTTTCAAGGACAACTAAAAATATTGTGAAGAAAATTGAGAAATGACACCACCTTAATATTATGATGCATTTATTGATTTCCGAGTCAACACAAAGGAGAACAAATTTACAAAATATATTTATAAATCATTATCAGTATCAATTTATTCATTCAGGATATAGTTATTGTACATTAGAACTCGTCAGTTGTTTAAAAAAACATACCTAATGACCTAAAATGAATCAAATAAAACATTAATTTGATTTTGACAATATTAACATTAAACATCATTAAAACACATTTTCTAGTAAAATATATCTACCTACAACAGGGGAAAGTAAAGTTGATCTTATCACACATTAGGTTAGGTTACAGTAATAACAAAGTCGTTGACTAATAAATGTGCTACTCCATTAGATAGTATACGTATTACTAGGTACTCTTGGATGCGTCGCAACATCTACAATTTAATTTTAAAAACCCTACTACCATGATAGTTGTATGATATGATAGTCATAACAATAATTAAATAAAATTGAGATAGGCAAACACATTATCAGAATGTTCCATTTTAATTATAGACATTAGAATAAAATCATGAAAGTGATAATAAAATTTTAAATCCAGTATTGTGACGTCATTAACTATAATTTAAAGGTCAACATGAATTATTTGAAGCAATGTCAGCTATCACAATATACAGGAAGAGAATAACGTTGTAACGATTTAATAAAAAATGGCTTATATATGCATTGCCCTTTTTCTGAAGAAAAATTTGAGCAGAATTATCTGACATTCGCCAGAACATCTTGCCATATGATCATTGAGTGGAAGTAATTCCCCGTTTACACAATGGCAGTGACTGGGCCCAGTGACTCGGAATTTCGGAGCCAGTCACTAGGTAGGTACATGTAGCTGGATCGGCCCAGTAAGTCAGTTTGATGTGTGTAGTACAAAAACTGCGGCAGCAACTGCCCGAATGCGTCCAGACAATGCTAGTTGCACTGAACCGACTTGAGCGGCTTGGTGGGGGAAGCTACTGGGTTCGAAAATAGAACGGGTGGCTAGTCAACTCGACTGACCTGCGAGCGCAAAGTCAGCACTGCCCTGGGTTGAAACTAGTGTCCACACAAGCCCAGTAGCTTGTCAGCACTGGACTGGGTTACTGTACTGCCTGCCACATTACTGCCATTGTGTAAACGGGGTATAAGCAAAATAAACGGATTTAGCGGCATCAAAGCCTCATAAACGTGTAATCTTACTGATGGCGAATATAGAACGGCACAGTCAGCTAAGTGGTCAGACCGTTGTAGCTTTTGGAGAAAATTATATTTTGTCATTGATCTGTTACAAAGTAAACATTTATTTCTATGGATTCTGACAGCCGCCAGGAGTAGCACATCGCTTTAGATTCGCAAATATTAAATGATAACTTTAACGATATAGCAGGCCTATCAACAATTTCATTAATTCTCCTTGTAAGTGCAAATTTATCTTTGCCACTAAAGATGCGGGATGCGTCAACAACAGGGCCGGATTTAGAGGTCTGGAGGCCTTGGGGAAACAAAGGAGTAGAGGTCCCCTGGCCCCAAGTTATTTTACAAATAAAATGAATATTTTTTTCAGTCGAGTTTTTTAATAAATTTATTGTGATACCAAGTAGATATTTTTAGCATTTATAAATAAAATCGAAAACAAGAATTGATATAGACAAGAAATCCTTCATTTAGTTCAAAAAAGAAAGATAACGGTTGAAACAAAGTTTAACATTCCATTGTTTCCGGATTGGAGTGAATAAATATAGATGAATCCTTTTTTTAATATTTAAGAACAATATAATCACAATGCACAATGCACAAAGTACTGTAGGCAAAGTAACACAGCGAAAAAAAATATCAAAGGAAAATTTGTTTACTATTGTTTACTAGTTTACTCGTCGGAATTTAAAAGATTTTTTCCGAAGTCTATTGTGAGGGCCCCTCTTTTGTGGAGGCCGGGGGCTGTAGCCCAGGATGCCCTCCCCTAAATTCGGCCCTGATCAACAATATTCACAATGTTTTTTTTTCTGAAACTGTTGCTAATCTCTAACAAGGATTATAGGTGCTGAATACCCAGTATACCATTTTTTTCAATAATAATAAGTTGTTTCATAATCTGGCTAAGACTTCTAATACACACAAAGTTCATCCACTCACATTTAATATAAGGGTGGATCAAATATAAACGAGACTCTTCTTTCTGGAAAGGAAGGCCGCTTCTAGAGTGCATTGGTAGGGAGTGAGAGGAGCGGGTAAAGCATATGGTAGTCTGTTTCTGACCAGTTCATCAGTAGTGCTCACGACTTCGGAGCAACAGGAGTATCACTCCTTGCGCAAGGCATTATAATTAAATTTGTTGCTCATGAAGGCGTAAAACCAGCAGAAATGAGGATGCGACATCCCCGCCAACCAGTAACAACCGGACATATGCCATTGAAAATATCTTTTCATGACTGTGGTTTGTTACTATGGCGGTAAGTCTCGAATCACAGTGAGAAAAAAGTTACAGCTGAAACAAGAACTTTTGTCATTATTCAAAAAAAAATCGTTATTACAATAAAACATTGTTATTAGTGTCATAATTACCAACTAATCGTCAGATATTTAAACTGATAATGAAACCATATTGCATCACAATTGCTACTACGACAATTTTCAGCTTTTTCTTTTAGCTGTATTATTTTCCCCACGATGATTTGAGACTGACCGCCATAGCACAGAACAGTAGACGCTCTTTCGAACGACAGGTCATTGCGGGAATAGGGTGCGAGGGAAGTGGGTAGAGGGGTACTTTTCGACAAACGCCTTTGGTTAGAATTACATGCGGTTTAAGGTTGGCCATTTTTTGAACGTTTGCATATCCGCAAAGGGCTGAGTAGTGGACATCTGGCGGCCAAAGGCGAGCCCTTACAACTCGTGACGTATTCACTTCGATTTTAATTTTGTTCTAAAAGAAGCTTCTGTCTGGTATGCTGTGGCCATAGTAACAAATTACAGTAACAAAAAGAGCTTTCCAACGACATGTGCCTGGTCGTTATTGGTCGGTGGGGATGCATCCCATAAATTTTTATCCATCCTCTTTTTGCCAAGATTGAGTCCACTGTGCGGGGATAAAACACTGTCAAGTGCTCGTGTGTTTGCCTGGCATAAGGCGTTCAGGGAAGGAAGTGAACGCGTTTAAAATGAGGACTTTATCTCTGTCTTCGGACCAGCATTATTATGGAGGAGATTGGCATGACTTGTGACTGTTTTTACGACCGGCGTGGCATTTCACACATTTATTTCTTGTACGAGCGCCGCACAATAATACTGCTTAGTACTACTGTGATCTTTTGAGTCGGGTCAGGGTTGCTTATCGTTACAAAAGACATGACCAACCGATTCGAGGCGCATTCTTCTCTATGGCAGCGCTCGGCCCCATACCGCAGCTCTAACTTGGATAAAATTAGACGAAATGAGATAGACTCCACTTCACTCTCTTCCTTAATAGCCCTGACCTATCTTCCTACAATTTCCATCTTTTGGTGGCTTAAAAGAAGTACTAGGTGGATGACGATTCCAAGACCTTCGTGCGCAATTAACTCCTCAGACAACCCACTTCATTTAACGATGCCAGGATTAAAAACCTACCAATCCACTGAGAAAAAATCATTTTCAAAGCACAGATTATGTTAAAAAATGATGTGTGCTTGGCTATTTTATTACATTTTTGTTTTTAAAACAAAGTCTCGTTCATATTTGATCCATTGCATACTATTGCGGTTTGTGGTTTTTGCTAACAATTTGTTTTCATTTTATTAATATTTAGGTTAAAGATCCTAAACCGCTAGACACATCTGTAATAGGGAGATATGCCATCATGGGAACAGGCGCATATGGACCAATACTATTTACTTGGTATTTTTTATTATTTTATTTTTATTTTCATTTCTGCTTTGCTTTCTTCCATCTCATTATAGAAATGTCCAGATAAAATTTAAATCTATAAATACATCTTTATTCATACACCTCTGTTTATATCATAGATATACTAGAACAGACCATGCGACCAGCCTGAGAAATCGATAGAGGAATAGAAAAAGCTGCATATGGGCTCCCTCTATCCTTGTATAGTCGCGCATGCGCGGGACATACGTAAATATATATTGAGTGCATCGCTTCGACGATGGATAAACGCGCATGCACGACTAGACAAAGATAGATGGGGTCCATATGCAGCTATCTCTTCGTACTCCCGTGGTCTATTCTAGTTTCTCTGTGGTTTATATGGATTATGATAATGTTTACTTACCGAATTGCAAATGAAGACAGGCTCGACCCCCTCCAAAGATCCTGCATTTTAATTTTTGATCTTGTTTCGTTCGATACTTACCCTTAGGACCTTGTTCATCTTTATCAGTCATGTCCCTACTCGCCTGTAATTTTAAAAGTCCTTGAAAGTAACATTTCTCTCTTGAAAATATTTTTCTCCTCCTCACGTTTAAAAGATCACGCATATCCTTCGCAGAAAGTTACCGCATACAGAAGAGTTTTTATTTAGTGACATCTGTAAAAGGGGTGAATCAGTATAAGAACATAAGCAAGTTTTTATAAAAAAAAATTTGGAAAAACAAAGAAATTTTTTTTGTTTTTTGGAATTGTTGAAAAACTTGACAGATAAATAAAAGTGACAAACGTTAAGCGCGCTGCGTCATATAGTAATAGGTAAAATATCGTTAATAAACAATATTCGCGATATTTTACCTACAACTAGATGGCGCAACGCGCTCAACTCTTTTTGTGCTATTTAAAAAAAAAAAAAAAAAATTAAACAAAAAAAAAACTTTTTTTTTGTTTTTTAAATAAAATTTGTTTTTTTGCTCGTACTGATTAAGCCACTTCAAGGTGTCACAAATTAAAAAAATCATACTGTATACTTACCTATAGTCGCATGGAGATACTCAGCAGGCGAACAAAGTAGGAAGATCAATAAACGAATGAAAAAATTCTCCTAATCATGACATGGGATACTTTGACAAAACGAAACGAAAAAGAAATAGGAAGAATTGTCATAAAAGGCAAAGCGAACATGTGGAAAGCAGTGCAGGAAGTATGTAAAATATGTATAAGATATGGATACGGAAACTAGCAAAGAGGAATAGACAGTTAGATACCAGATGATGTTGAGTTAAGGACACGATGTTGTTGATGAGATAATGATTGTTGATTAGTTGATGTTCTTGATGAGAGAGATGATGACGTTGGAGATCAGTTGATGTTGAGTTGATCAGTTGGTGGAATAGACAGCGAAGAGGAGTAGACAAGAAGAAACATCAAACAAAAGACAAGACAAAAAGATCTAGAGTATTTTAAATATAAAAAGTGAGAATAAAAATTAAAAGTAAAAAAGATTTTTTAAGAACAAGCTTTACTTATTTAGCTCATCATGGAGTTCCAGTGGCAATCCCCGCCTCCATCTTCAGGCTCTCGTCATTATGTGTAATGTACTCATGACAACTAAACAAACGAGCCCAAACTCGACTATCTTAGCACTATCCATCAGGGAGTTCCAGTGGCAATCTTCCGGCTTTATTTTCAGACTCTTGTCTTCATGTGTAATGGAAAGTACTTAAGACAACAAAACAAACGAGCCCAAACTCAACTTAGCACTTTCCATCAGGGAGTTCCAGTCGCAATCTTCTGGCTCCATCGTCAGACCCTCGTTATCATGTGTAATAGAAAGTATTCATGATAACAAAACATATTAGCCTAAATTCGACTGACCTACCATTTGCCATCAGGGAGTTCCAGTCCCGACATCCTGGCTCCATCATCAAATCAGCTCGATGGTGACATAATATTGCATTGTCACCGAACTTACATAAGTATGCCAAACTTCAGCTCAATCGGATACTAGGAAGTGGTTGAAAAATGGTTAGCAAATTTATTCAGTTTTTTATATATCTATTAAAAACTGACAACTTACATACAAACATTGCAGGTTAAAATAAAGCTTGTAAAAATGGACACAAAGAAACCATTACTATTTAACACGTTGAACGCCATGACGGACACCATGTGTCCGACAGCATACTTGTCCAAAAATCGTTGGGGTGCTTTTTTGCAAAAAAATCAGTAAATAACTCAAAAATAATGGGTGACTTACGGAAACAGCGATTTACTCATTATTTTTCGAGATGTCAAATGGCAGACACCAGTGTCCATCTCGGCCGGTAAGAATGTCCAACCGTCTTTCGTTTTTCTGCCAAGTAGTCAGGTTGTACTGTGGGGCCGCGCGGGTCACTTGCCTTAGTAAAAACAGTTGAAATGCTGTCCGTTGGCCGCCTACAGGCTTTTAAAGTGGTCAAGGGTTGTGATCGCGTCGGGCACATGGCGGCCCCCTGGGCTAAACGTGGTTTTTAGTTTGGCGTTCAACGTGTTAATATCCTCACAATCCTAGATCCTGACCTTCCTCTTTTCCTAAAGCTGAGTGTATAATGGATTTAACTTTCCCTCCCTTTCTTAAAGTCAGGTGCTTCTCAACCTAAACAAATTGCTCTCTGGTGTATTCGGTTTACAGTCTTAGAAACACATCTAGCTGGTGAGGCACAATTCAATTGTTCTTTCGTTCTTCATATTTAAAAGAAAGCGTATTTTCTCATTTGTGTATGTTTCTTATTCATTTTTCTTACGTTTATTTTTTTTATCATACCAGGACAAAATTCCGTTTGAATTGATCGAATTAGGAAGGCACGGTGTAATAGGAACAGCTGCTCACGGACCGATACTTTTCACTTGGTATTTCTCTTTTATTTTGTATCATTCATCGGATCGGTGAAATTGCATTCCGTAAAATTTTATATTTCATAATAACATTCTTTTTCATGTTCTTTTCTTCATGTCTGTGCCTATATCAGCATGGTGGTCAGCCTGTTTCCTATGACCCTCACATGATCACGCGGTTTGGTATTTTCGGTGTTGCCGTTTACCCACAGATTTACTATTTTTGGTAAGTTGTATTCAATTTTTATCTCGATTGGCCATTTTGCATGTACATTATCTTTTTTACTGAAAAACGGGATATCTGTAATATACGAGTTACACCCCTATTATATTCACTGTTAACTGTCAGTTCAAACTAACGGGATTCTAACCCATTCTGTTCAGGGTTGATCACACTCACGGGTCAATACCCATTCGGCGGCCTCCAAGCATGAAGTGCGAGCCCTGGTCTTGGGGAGAGTTTCCCCTTCTGGCGCTCCTGAACGGTCTGGGCACCGGGCGGCGTAAGCCAATCGACTGTGCACTCTGACTAACAGTCGGGGGGTGCACTTTGACTAACAGACGCTTCACCGCTTCGTAAGGGAGAGGACCGCGCAAGCGACCTCGAACGCGGAACCAATCGAGAGACTTGAGTAATCTGTTCGCAATTGAAAGTATGGGCGTGAGTGTAAGCCCGCTGGGTAACACTCCTGGCTATCTCGCGGTTAAGGCGTTGGTCTCTTACGGGCATGTGGCGGAGCTTGACGGTGGACTGTTTTTGTCCAAGTCTTCCGCGCTCACTTCAGGGAGACAGAACCACTAATCATTAAAACTTCCTGAGGTGACGGGCTCACCCGTTGTAGTTGACAACTCTAGTTGTCAGTTCAAAACTCAAAAATTAGGTTAAAAATCGTTTGGTTTTTGTCATTTGATTTATTAATAACAATACTTTTTTACCATATACCAAATAACTTTTTTACACAATACACCCATTTATAACCCTTTTTTGTATTTAGAATCGTATGAACAATTTGACATAACGCGCACGCTGTGTGGGTTTCGGGTTTTTATATTTTTTGTTTTTTTACTTGAATGTACGGGATACGTTTTGTTGCGTTTGGATGATAATATAGCGGACGTATCACGTACGTTCGTATAGGTTGGGCGGTTAAGCTTCATGCTGCGAAAGTAGACGCTTATGGCTTCTCAGACAAACCTATGTTTCAACATTGATTATATAGGGTATTAGATTGCTCAATGCCATATTACGTTTTGGCAACCCTTCTGCGCTGGCGACATGTACTTGGCGATGATAGAATTGTCTGGCGAAACTAATACCAATAATTTGCCCATCTTAACATTGAAAATATTTTTTTTATATATATAAAGGATCGATTTATTATAGAAACCCATTATTTAACAAATAAACAATAATAACATTAACCCCTGGGTGGCCACGTCCGCCGATCGGCGTTTTTCGTATTATCCATATTTATGCAATTATCGGCTCTATTTCTCCCGCCTCTGCGGTAAAAGCCTGTCTTTGAAGCCTGCCATTGAATAATCCACCGGTATATATTAGTATGCTTGCACACACCTTCTACAAACAAATTTTCGAGGGCTTCGAAAATTTTGTGTGGAATGACTGGCTTCCGAATAGATAAATTATTAATGCCATCTATCGCATTTTTATACAGGCTAATTATATTACTAGATAGACTCCCTATTACTTTAACGAAGTAATAGGGAGAGATTAGAATGCCATCTATTAGACCAGTGGTTCTCAAACTTTTTCATTTACGGAACCCTTAGTTAGTCGCTTACGTTTGGCGGAATTCTTTGCCGGGTGGTTTGAGGAGACAGAAAAAACCTTTATTTATAGCGCCGCATCCAATTAAAAAAATAACTACTTATTGAAGGAAGGTTACCCAACTGAGTACTTTTATATCGAAATTAATTTATTTTGAAGTAACATAATGAAATACAATAGCCAAATCAATTAAAATTTAGTAAAGAATTAAGTGGACAATAATACTGTGATATATCAGTTGTTATTGTAATATAATTTTGCCTAACAAGATGTCGAGGGGAAATTCGCAGAACCCCGTGGAACCTCTAGGTCCCGCGGAACCTAGTTTGGGAACCGCTGTATTAGACTATTTGAGCATTAAAGCAGCTATTTATTATGAATTGAAACCTGTATAGCAAATTAAAATTTATTTCCTTATGTAAATAATATTAATATAATAAGAGCTATGATTTAAAAAATCTGCGTTATTATATTAGTGTTTTTTTTTTGAGATAGGCATGTATAGAATAGGCATGTATATGTAGAACGCCACGGATACCGTATAGTCGTGTATTGAGCGCCATCTATTGGGCTACTGAACTTAAGAGAAGATTAATCAATGTTTGGAACTATGAGTGTCATCTACATGTTGCTTTTCATAGTAAAATCCTCGCTACCAAAACGTAGTAGCATTGAACAATCTAATACCCTCAGTGGTTTCCCTTATGTAAAATATCTTGGTTCTCCCTAGGAATATAATCAACTCCTTTCTAAAAAAAATGATCTAAAACTGATTTCCGTATCCCAATTTGGAAAGAATGGTAGTAAGGTGAACTGTTCACAGGTGGCAAACAGCTGCCCTAAACATACCACAGTTGGTTGTTTCCGGAGTTCACAGTTTCCCCTCCTCTAGATGTGAAAAAATATTATTATGATGGCCCGAATCCCTTGGGTAAAATCCATGGCAACTCCGTTGGTATTTATTTATTGTATGTGATTCTAGGTATAAATGGCTGGACAATAAATATGTTGGAACGGCCACCCGGGTTGTGTTAAAAAAATTACTGTTGGACCAATTCCTCCTTACGCCCCCTCTCTTGGTGATTTTCTTTGTGGGTAAGTTTTTATTGTTAAGTGTAGGTTTATGAATGGTCAATAACTTTTGAATTATTATTTTTGAGCTAAAATGACCTTTCGACCAGGGTTTATTTTAGCGAGAAAAAATACATTTTGTCCGAAAACCTAATATACGAGGGTAGATTGAAAAGTTTCCAGAATGGGCAAGAAAATGCAGTAATTGAACAGGTTTTTCTTTTTATGTTTCAACAGTCCCCTTCTAAGGAATGATACTCTTTTCCAAGCAGTACTCTAACTTTTTTAAACCCCCAGAATAATACTATTTCAGGAACTCTGCAAAATGGCATTTGTGGCGGTGATGACCTCATTTGTAGTGAAGTGCTCGTCCCCAAGCCAAGTCTTTATCTTTAGGAACAAAAAGAAGTCGTACAGGATCAGGTCTGGAGAGTACGAGGGATGCGGCACCACCTTGTAGCACAATTCAACCAATTTGGCCGAGGCGATTCGGAAGGAATAGGCCGGAGCGTTGTCGTGTTGGAAGAGCACTTTTTACCGCTACAAACGAGGCGGTTTCTCCTTCAATACACCGTCGAATTGACCCAATAAATCACTGTAGTATTGTTCCGTGATCGTTCTTACCGTCTGCAAAAAGTCGATGTGGATCACACCTTGCCAATCCCAAAAAACGGTGGCCATGACCTTTACAATACAATCAACTACTCCAGTAGATAGTCATTCCTACACTTGGATGCGTCACAAAATTAAATGCTTAAAATTTAATGAATAAAAACATAACTATCATGATAGATGTCATGGCTGTAATATTAGGTACCTACTTACAAATAATCAAAATATACTAATGTCATTAAATAGTAAGAGAGAATAATAGATTAAAATAGAAATGCAAATTCTATGTAGAATAATCAACGTAAAATAATTTTAAGCAATATGCCTTCGTATTTTTTAAACATAAATAGATGTATACTAAATTATATGAGAATTAGAATATCAGCTATCATAATTCCGTTATGTTTAAAATTTTACAAATTTTGATAATTATCAACATGGAAAATAAACTCGGAATTTTCAAACTCCCTTATACCATAAATTGGGTTTCTTACCAAATTATTTATAATTATCTTTTTAAATTGGTCCTCTCCAAGGCTTTTCATTTTCTCTGGAATCTTATTATAGAAGGGCAAATTTTGGTGTATAAAACTGTATCGCACTTTGCTTTCCGGCCGATGGGACCGTCTTTGCCTTCTTCGGAGCAGATTCGCTTGGAGAAGTCCACTGTTTCGACTATTGCTTGGTCTCTGGCAAAAGCAGTGGATCCATGTTTCGTCCACGGTCAGAAATCGGCGTAAAAACTCCGTTGGATTACGCTTCAACATTGCCAAACAAATTCAAAACTGCCTAGTAAACAAGAACTGTGCGACGTATCTGTCTGAAAATTTGTCAGCTTTCCTAAAATTTGTTAGCTTTCCTGGTTGGCAACACCAAATATTTTGCGTTACGCACGCCATCTCTTGCCCATTCTGGAAACTTATCAATCTACCCTCGTATTTGAGAAAAAAGTATTGTATTTTCACAAAAAATTGGCAATGATCATTTCTCCCCGTGACCCTTCATATGGTTGATCATCTGTGAAGTTAGCTTGACCCAAATCGAATTGAGACATGTATTTATAAGATAAAGTAGGAGGTATATTCATAGCTAATGGTCAGCCGTTAGACACACGAAGCTTATTGTCAAAGAGTTATATCCTAGACAATCCATTCATGCAGTTCTTTAATTTTGTAAATTTAGTCAGAAGCTCGATTGCACCCGGAACGCCCCATTATTAACCTAAAGGCTCGGCGCAAACGAACCACGGGCCACAGCCACAAGTGACCAGCGACAAGCAGATGACACGTTTTTTTATACATTTTATAGGAACTTACCCCACTCGCGTGGCCACTGGCCGCCACTTGCTACAGCAGTGTCCGCGACTTGTGGCTGACACGGGCCTCACTAAACGCGGACACTCGCCACTGCCGCACCGCTCCACCTCCTCTCACTTCTCGAAGTCCATCGTGAGACTGCATGATAGAGAGGTTATAAATTGGGGAAGCCCCCGACCACTTGTCGCGGCCACCGAACACCGGTGGCTGTTACGCGCCACCGCCACTTTTGCAGTAGTGGCAGTGGCATGCGACATCCACCGGTGGCTCATTTGCATCGAGCCTAAAGAGATAACCTACATCAAATCGACATGTGCGTCTTTGAATAATCTATTTTCTCGCTCGCTATTGGCAATACTGTATTAATTTTTTCGGCCAACTCAGTAGTCCCGCAGCGCTTTCAGGTGACACATGTATCGTTCGGGTAAAGGTAAATCGTAAATATTTACCTGCCAATTGTCAGTTACATATAGTTTTATTTTAGGTATACAAATCTAACCCTTTCCTTAAGTGCCTTTGAGCCAAAATCTGTCAATTTTTTATTACTAATAATAGTTTCTTAAGTAATAAAGGTATAACAAAGTTGATTTTTAAAAATATAATATGAACATTTGTAACTGAGAAAACAATCTTAATTTGTCATTTGGTTTTTGTTACGGAGGCTTTTTATTTATTTACCTTTTTAATTAAATATTTCAAGTTTTTCATTTTATTTAGATTACAACAATATTATCAAATACACGCTATCTTTACATGCTATTGTAATACTATCACTAAATTACATAATATATACCGCTACAAAATACTACCAAATTGGGATCGATTGCGTTTCTTTTGAACTAAAATCGGATATTAGTTCATGCGAATGAGACAGAGCAGTATGTCAGAGCGGAATGTGAAATGAACGGTTGTCACTTTTCCGCATTAAAACTACCCGACGAAGGTAAATCAGCTAAATCGAACACCGCACGAAATGTGTTCAAACTTATTCGGGCGTTTATAAGTTCGACATTAGCTTTGGTGCGGGAAAATCGACGTTAGTTAATTTCATATTCTTGTCTAACGTATTGCTCTGTCTCGTTCGGTGAACCAAGTTCCTATTTTAGTTCACAAAGAAACGCAATCGGGCCCATTGTGTATGTAGGTACTACCCAAATTATGTGAAATTTTCATTAAATAGGGCAAATAGACAGGTTATCATTATCATTATTGATTTTTTATTTGTTACAAAAAAAATATTTTGTTTGATTCTATTTTATTTTATTTCCATAAATATTTTTATTGAAATTGATAGTTTAAAATTCTAGTATTAGTTTACCTATCTGTATGATTCTAAGTTTTTGCAGATATTTTAAATTGATTTCATGGCATTATTCAATTTACTTTTTAATTATCATTAGGCAGTATTTAACGTATCTGAGCTTACCTTGGTGCGGACGTCTCGTGCGATCAAGTTAGGTTAGGTTTAATTAATCTGTATCTACAACTATGATTTTTGAAAAATGAGAAGTACTGAGAATTAAGGTTATTATAATACATTTTTTACGTTCTCGCAGGAATGAGTATCATGGAGGGAAAAAAGGATGTATACGAGGAGTGCCGGACGAAGATAGCGTCAACGTTCCAAACGAGCTGTTTCTTCTGGCTGCCGGCGCAGACCGTCAACTTCCTGCTGGTGCCTCCTGCATTCCGGGTGATATACGTCGGATCGTGTGCCTTCCTATGGGTTAACATTTTATGCTGGATAAAACGGCAACCAATTCAAGCTTCAACTTAAATATTGTGATTTCCTCGACGAAAACAAAGTACACTGCACTATATCAACCGTGAATCTAAGCTTTCAAATATGTATACCTTAACATTATTCTTCCAAATGTAGTATTAAAGGTTCTCAAAGAACCCTAAAAAACCTTGAAATGTGATAAATTACCATTTTACGCATCGCTCAATTTCTCACCATTTAAGTATGTAGATATTAAGAAAATCTCACAAAATATCTAAATTGTGCTTCCTTTCTCTGGAATATTAAGTAATTATATAATTTAAATAAAAGATTATTTATCTATAATCTGTCTTGTTATTTTTAGTTAAACAATTACCGGAAGCCTTTTTAATCCTATTAGTTTTCTCAGATATGAAATTAAATTAAACTCTTTGAAAGGTTTCTTCGTTGTCAGTCTTGCGTCAAGCCTCATCATGACTGACACCTGGTTAAGGTCTGTGAAATCATTATTTTGTTATTTAAGCTACTCAAATAGCTGCTAAGGATTTCCCGGACTGGATTAGGAAATGCTTATGTTCAAACGAGATGTATGTATGGACGTGCACAACTTTCAATTTTGCTGGGCTTATCAGCCAGCCAATGGCTGGCTGATGGCCGAGACCCAGCAACCTTGTATCATCCTTTTACATAGTGGATACATTTGAAATGTCATCCTACGAAGCGGCTTTCGCCGATTTGATCAACGTGATTTATTTATTAGGTTTTGCTTTAATTCGTCTCTATTAAAGACATTTTGTTTTGCAAAATGATAAACTTGGTTTTGAGATGTGGATGAAGGGAGATTGTTCACCGTTGATAAGAGGATTCCCATTAACCTTTTGGAAGCCTGTCATTCCACGCAAAATTTTCAAAGCCCTCGAAAATTTGTTTGTAGAAGGTTTTTTCTACTCATTATTGTGATATTTCACAATGGGCGGGTTTATTGTCATATGACAATCTCTTACAACCAACCCTACTATGAAATGTTTATATGTACATGTGTGCATGTAACATGTGTGTAAGTGTGTATCTTGTTATTGCATTTCATTGACAGCATTGAAAATACAATTCCGTTAATTTGATCCCAGCTGAAAATGGTGACCCAGCCGAGAATCAAACCCGGGATCTTACAATGTGTGTGCAAGCATATTAATATAAACCGGTGGCTTATTCAATGGCAGGCTTTTACCACAGTGGAGAGAGAATAAATACGGATAATACGAAAAACGCCGATCGGCGTGCGTGGCTACCAAAGGGTTAAACCTGCATGGCACAGTTGAAAGTTGTGCACATCCATACATACTGACATCCATACATATATCGACTGAACCAACATAAGCATTTCCCAACTCAGTCCGGAAATCGTTCGCAGCAATCTGAGTAGCTATGTGAATCCTTCGCAGCTATATAGAGTAGAACCTCTCATAACAAGCACCTCTCATGAGTATGTGAAAAATCGTTTTGTAAAAAATCGTTAGTAAGAGTCTGGAACGAATTATGCTCGATATAAGAGGTTCTACTCTACTATTAAATTAAGTACTTCTTCTTCTTCATCATCAGCGCGCATTCGCCCACCGTTGGGCATAAGCCTCTCCAATCATTCTCCATCCGGATCGGTTGTCCGTTTCCCTCATCCAGACCGTGGTAAGGTTGTACTGTTCATCATGATTGGAGGTATTTAGCCCGATACACGCCACGTCGGCCACACGTCTTGGCGAGCTCCACACTTTCAGAAAATATTTCCATTTCCTAGGCTTGTGGCAACCTGGTCGGGTTACTTAACCGCCGAATTGCACTATATTCACTAAATTTATTATTGAAAAAATTTCCAAATATATGTTGACGCTTAGAATTTAAATTTCGAATTACAAACTTTATCAAAATCAAAAATTTCGAATTACAATTGAGTACTTATTTTTATAGATTTGGATATTGGAATGCAACAATGAATGTGACAAATGCTGCCGTGATTGAAAAACTTCAAGAATATACGCAAAAATCTCCATCACCCCTCGGAATGGTCACCGGTATATTTGTGGTCCTCTTGTTATACATCCTACAAAATATGAGGGTAGGATATAAATAATTTAACTTATATTTTTTCTTTGTGACATTGGCATTTTTTATTTATTTCAGAGAATGAATGGCAAATCAAAGCTAACAGTATGCTGGCCAGTGATTATCGATGAAAAAATAGTTTTTACCATGTTGAGCTGGATTTTTATACTCATTTTGTCTCCTTTAATCTTGATTGTATTTGTAATGTGTTACATATACAGATCAGTAATCCAAAGTATAATTGCATGTGACGTTCAGTACCGAGGAATGATGTCTGGGCCGGATGCACTTTGGTCGATTGCCGACCAAAAATCATCTGCCATAATACATATACTGGCCATAATCAAAATAAAAAATCGGCAAACTTTTAAAAAAAATCTGGAAGATACGTTATCTAGATTACAAAATTCCCAAACATGTTATGATAAAATATTTTACTGGCGCTCAGCATGGATGGGATATTTCTACTGGCGACAACCAACATTGAAGAAGTACAGCGATTACATCGGCGAAATCAAGTGTGGACAGCGCAGTTACGTTACTAGAGATGATGTCCATGAAGAAATTGAAAATTGCTGTAATTTGTGTATGCCGTGTAACAATTGTGGTCTATGGCAGATTTTGCAGTTCGACGCGCCATTGAACGAGGGAAAGGACTTATACCCAGTATTAATCAGAGTTCATCACAGTTTAGGCGATGGGGTTGCTTTGTTAAAATTATTGAGCGTCATTTTTACGGATAGTAAATGGGATATTGCGAAAGATTTGAAAAAATTTGCACCGAGTGTAGTGCACGAACTGACGATGAAGGAAAAACTTGCGAAATTATGGATCGTACCCGAAACGCTCTTTAAGCAGGGTTTACATCCGTGCGATGCTAATGCGTTGCATCCAAGCGAGCTGAGCGGAGAGAAAATTGTCGAGTCGTATGCGGAATCTGAGATGGACGGCTTGATGGAAAAAATAAAAAAGTTTAAAATGAAAATGCCGAAAGTGAGGTTTTCGGACTTTCTAGCATCTGCTGTTGCAGCATCCTTGCAGCAAACGTTGAGTGTGGTCCCGGAAAAAATCACCGCTGTAACGCTGGCTAGAGTGTCCCATAGTACCGAAGCTCTCGGTAATAATTTTTCAGTCGCTCTGTTGTCTCTGCCGATGTCCAAAGGGCCGTTTCTTCGATTGACGGAAGTGAAAAATGCTACTGAAAGACTTGGAAGAAGCGTAGACTTCCAAGTGAACTATTTCATAATGACAACCGTCGCTTCTCTTTTGCCTGAGCCCATAATAAAACCTTTGGTTTACAGCGACAAGGCTACGCTGGTTCTGAGTAATATGCCAGGGCCGGAAGTCGGTAATATACAGCTGTGCGGTGAAAATGCATTAAAAGAGCTGGTGTTTTTTGTGCCGAACCGAGGAACAACGGGTATCGGGATTTCCTTTTTCTCCTACGGCGGAAAATTGGACCTCGGACTGATCGCTGATAGAGCAGCCGTCGATTCCCGAAAAAAAGCAAAAACAATATTGAAAGGAATCGTTGAAGAAATACACCACATCGACGATGTAATGAGTATCAAAGAAACGGAGTTTCTTAGAAAAAGTATAGTATATTAATTTTATTTATTTATTTTTGAAACTATTCTTTTTAACAGCCGTATTTCTTTCATTCCAGATGTGTGAGACTTCCACTATTTTGGTATTGTCGGTGAAATAAATGCAATTTCTTTAATTTTTGTTTTCTATTCGCCGATTGCTCTCGCTTTAGCTGTTCGGCCAACTTTTTTTGGTCCTCTTTGAAAAACTGTATTTGGTTTGATAAATCCCATATTTCTAAGTTATACTGACAACACTGAAAACCATATATAAATTTAATATATTACAAATAAAGTCTGTTCCACTATGACAAATAAAAAATGTTAACAACGTTGCCCAGGCGACTGTCATGCTAACTTACGCAGGGCTTTTTTTCAGGGAAAACGGCGCTGCGCAAGTTCGTATGGCAGTTGCCTGGGCAACATTGTTTACATATTTTTGTTGTTGTCGCGGAACAGACTATAGGTACTTGGATTTATGACTAAAGGCGTTACTAAACTCTTTTTCTCATTGTATTTTTAAGATTTTCATGTTTCAGTTTCAAGTCGGCAATAGTTGAATAGCACTGCGCTAACTCATCTTTGAGATTCATAATGTCCGTTTCGGTACAACTGATCTTAACAGCTGTATGTTTACATAGCATGTTTGAGCTTATGGCATCTTCAAACTGCACAGATTGAGAGACACTCACTTCTAACTCTCCCAAAAGACTGTGAATGCTTCTTAAATATACTTCCACCGATGCTTCATTATCATTACTTGCAGATGCATCGCTGGTAGACACATTGCAGCTCTTTTTAGATTTAAACAATTTAAAAATATTCATGTCTCAGAATATTGTCAGTCGAGATTCAAATCTGACATTGTTTTGGAAAAAGAAGAATATTTAAAACACTTTTGAATATTCATCAATTTTATTTTTAAAAAAAAGTTTTAACAATGCCGAAAAATTTGTTTTAACAAGTTAACCCTTCATAGAAGTACATCAGCACGGAATTTATGATATGGTCGGATCTAGTGAAGTTTTATTAAATTTCTTACACGCAATCAACCATCCAAATATAACAATACATTTTAATATCCAAGCGATTTAATACTTAGCAATGGCCAGCAAAGCTCATAATCAATAGTTATAATCGAAAAAAAATTTGGTTATCCAAAAAGATCAACTTGTCAGTAAAATCAAATAAGTATAATAAAATTGAACTAACACCTAAAACTATGTATTCTCTACTATAGTCATTTGAAGACGTCATCTAAAATATAAATCTGTACTAAATATGAGACTAGCAATGCGGTCTACGAAAACAAATAAAATTAATCTAAAAAAAACACAAAATACAAAATTATATTACAATACTGACACCATAGTTGTGGAATTCCGTAAACAGTCATGGCGCAAGTATTTTGAAATTTCTTTGAAATTGCACATTCACACTGCACTTAGTAATCACCATAATTTGAAAATCTTCATATGAAATATTCAACAAACTACTTTATAAGCAATTTAACAGGCGCGTTTAAAATAAAAAATAAATTCAATATTAAATTCTAGTCAGTCTAATAGTAACTATTTCACTAAATGTAACATGGAAA